>JAHVYB010000124.1:3910-152130 GCA_020623695.1 Calonectria henricotiae | reverse complement strand
GTTGTTCTTTGGCGCCGTCCACTCATCATGCCTGCTCGCCCCCCCCCCCTCCCCCGCTTCCCCCCGGCCGTCCTGTCTCGTCCGCCGCGCGCCCCCGGCCCCCCCCCGCGGGCGGGGGGGTGCAAACACAGCAGAAGAGACGGTGACTCCCCTCTTTTTTTTTTTTTTTTTTTTTTTTTTTTTTTTTTTTTTGGTTGACAGCATGGTACTGCAGCCTGTACTGTACAAGAGACGAGCCATGTTTACCGTCAAGTGCTGTCATCCAGCCTTGACTTTTGTGCTGCAACGGCAAGCTTCCGGGGCTCGCCTGCAACTCCACGGCACTATGCGCAGCGTCTAATGCTGAATTAAAGGTCCGTCGCTTGCTTGTGCTCCCCGTTCCTGGTTTTTGTCTGTTCGCGAGGGGCTGGCTAGCAAGACGGAGTGAGACGTGCCAACTAGCTCGGCAGCGGCGAATCTCGAGGGCCAGGCCAGACTCTGGTCGTTGACTGACACGGACAATGGCTTGCACGCTGTGTTAGCGGCTTCGGCGCCCCGTGTGGTGTTCGTGCATGTTCTTTTCTTTGTCATGTTTCGTCCTGTCTAAGATGACTTGGATAGCCTGGAAAGAGAGGTTGAAATCTCTCCCCGTTTCCCATCCAGTTTCCTTTTTGCAGTATCCAGGCCTTTGTGTTGAGTGCACGTATGCAGATGCACTGCTGGGCTTTTTCGTTACTTTAATTCATTGAGCACATTCATTGTTCACCTGGCAACATACAGGGAGACAAGCTTTCAGGTTGCCTTCTTTGTAAATGATGGGCGTTAAGCGGTTCCAGGTTTGAGGCTCGGGCCCCGGGACGATCATTGTCGACGGGCTCGTAAATTGGGCCTGTTCATTGACAATTTATCAATCCCCGCCAGCCGCAACCGCCGTCAATACAAACCACCAACCCAATGCTTGAAACAAAACTGTGCGGTGGGTGTGGTCCCCCTCCATCGTTTTTAGCACTGGCCTGGATCGATTCCGCGCGGGCGCGCGCCTGTGTGTGTGAGTGTGGGTGGGTGTGCTAATTAGCCTCCTTTTGCCCACAAGGTCACCATCATGAACTGCACATCACGTTGGCGCCCTCGACGATTGTTTCTTCTGGCGCGCTTCGACATAGCCCATGATTGATTGATTATTCGTGTGTGGGAATGAGTGTGCGTATGTGTTTCCGTGTACTGTGACGTCCTTGTCGATCCTTGCTTCACACTCGGCTCTGGGCAGTAAGCTCATACCCGTGAACGTTCATACACGAGGCATTCTGCTACACTCGGCCCATGTCAATCCCTCCTTGTCCGGTTAGTCCAGCACCAGAACGAGCACCAGCCCATCTGGGTCCTTGCTCTCGCTCTGCAACTCTCAGCCCGCTTGCCCGCTCCGATTGTATACTTTGTTTTTATCAGCACTCCCCCTCCCATCGCAAGTCGCATCGCGCGCGCACCACACACTACTTTTTTCAGCTGTGGATATGATCCGGCCAAACAGCAGCGAAAAGGGGATTCTTGTCCAGCGGCGCAATTTCCATGCCCTCCTATTGTCGTCGCATGAGCGCTGCCCACGCAATCAATCAATGGTTATAGCCCGGGGAGATGTCTCTGCGTAAGTTCGTGACCCGGCAGGTACTCAAATCTTGTTGCTTCTTGGCACTTTCCTTTACGAGTCGAGCGAACATCGTCCCGTTGTCAGCGGCCAGCGTTCAGCGGCCAGGGCCTAAAGCCCAAGGTCCAGGCCTTGCCTGCTCCCTCCCACCGCCCCAAACGCCCAGCGCCAGCACCAGAGACACAGCCCACCCTGGGCCTAGCGCCTGCCTTGGCCACTAGCTCCACGCCCCCTGGTCGCAGCAGGTCGCAGCTACTGCCGCCCCTCCCTTCCCTGCATCCCCACTCCTAGGTACTCCAACTGGCAAGGGTCATGTACCCAAGTATTCATACTCGGGACGTCCTTCTTTCCTTCTTCTCCCAGCTGCTTTCATCCATCCAGCCACACATTTGGCCTGCACTGCACGGCACATTCCAGTTGATACATACTCGCTTTGTCGCCTCGCATCTCTTCCTCGTCTTTTTACACCTCCTCCTCGCCGCTCACCACCTACCTCCAACTTACCTTCCAACCTCCTCCGCCCTCTCTCGTGATTCCATCCGCCAGCCGAAACCTTCCCTCCCTTTGACTTCTCCCGTCCCTCGTTCCGCTGCTGGTCTCGGGTTTTTGGTTTCTGGCTTGTCGGCGGACCAATCTGTGGGAAGCTCCTGCGCGGCCCATCCGCTCGCTCTTGTGTTGGATTGGTTGGAATTGGATTCGACGCAATTGTTTGTCTGCGTTGGACTCTGCTCTCGATTGCCTGCTCTCACCTTCGAACCGCCCACCACGACTATCGTTAGCCGACCTTTGCTGCAAATACGACTGCAACATACTCTCCATCGACGACCTTTTGTCTAGCCACCTGGTTGTATCACCACTCCCGACTCACCTTGTACCTCCCGGTATCGAAAAGCCATCCAAAACTCGTGTGTTTGGCTCGAGACTGCTCCCGGCAGTTGCGGAACCCGCTGTACGAATCCTCCGAAGCAACGACTTGATATGGACTTGGCCATCTGAGACGCCCCTTCCTCGGCCGTCTTATGTCGTGATTCACCACACATCTTTTTTCCCCCCGTCGCCTTCGACCTTACAAACCTTTGCGCCTCGGTGGACTATATTGGTAACAAGGTGAATAACCACACCAATTCTGCCTACAGCCAATCTTCTACGACATTAAACGACAAACCACTTCATCCTACCACGAGGTGGCTGACATCTGCAGTTTTATTCCTCCCCTGCCCTTGACCTTTGTTTTTGGACAACGTCACCGCCATGATTCCCCTCCGTCACAGCGCCCAAACCGTGGGTGTCGTATTTCTACTAGCAAGCTCTTTATATCCTTTGACCAGTGCTCTTGATGTAAATATCTGTGCAAGCATCAACACTGGGACAACATCAAGAAGTAAGCCACAGAATTGCCATGATCAGATAGCATTTTATTTCTTTTTGCTGACTTGTTATATTTTAGACACGAGTATCTACCAAACCAACGGGCTCTGCCATGATTGGTGCATCAACGATTATGCCTACGCCATTACCCAAAACAACGCCTGTTGGTGCTCAAATTACGTCCCTGCCAAATCTTCACGCGAGAACACTGGTAGTTGCAACAAAAGATGCCCTGGTTATCCATCTGAAGCCTGCGGTGGAGATGGGCTTTATGGATACATCTCCTTGAGCAATGTGCAGCCTTCAGGAACCCGAGGAGCTGAATCCTCAACAGCAACGACCGATGTAAGTTTGAACTTTTTCTTTTCTTTCTCTCCCCGTCTTATGCCTCATGCCTAATGTATGTGTGATCCGTATATTTGTATCGTGATCGGGCAAGTGTCCTCGAAAATACCTGTACGATTCCCCAATGTTATTCCATATGTGTATGCCTTACTGCCAACATCCACTGCCCCAAACTCGTGGTAAAGTACCGAGGCTTAACTGGCGCCTTCAGGCAAAAACGACCGCGGTGATTTCCAAGGTAACTGAGACGGTGCAGAATACAGTAACGGTGGTCTCATCTGAGACGGCGGCTTCGACAACAAATGACTCCTCAGTATGACATTCTTAACCAATGCGTGACATTAGAGAGCGGATCCCGGTTATTATAATGTGCACGACATGGAACATGAAGCTGACCAGTATCTTAGACCAAGAGTTCCACCACAGCAGATGCGCCCTCGTCATCTACAATACAAACCGTGACAGCTGACGGAATTGTCAAGACTGTCTATGTCGGCCCGACAGGCACGGCAAACGCTGCGAGCGATACCACTGCGGTCAGCACCAAAAGTAGCGGCCTTAGCACGGGTGCGGTTGCCGGTATTGTTGTGGGTATTATTGCTGCCGTCATTGCTGGCGCGGGTGTTGCCCTGTTCCTATGGTTCCGACGCCGCAAGCAGCGCAACGAGCAGCAGGGCTTCCAGGATGACCCTAGCATACGAGATAGCTCATCCGCCACCCGGCCTGAGATGAGCACAGCCGGAGTCTCTCCTGTGTCGCCCACTGCGGCTAAGCGCAACAGTACGCTCCAGGTCGACCCACGCATGGATCCTTTCAAGCAGGGACTCTATGTGAGAAGTGGAAGCCATGAAAGCATCAACACGCTCCGGGACGACCACGACTACTCTAGAAGAATCCAGCCCAAGGTGTTACGGGCGACGAATCCTGATCCCGTTATGTAACACGAAGAAGTGTAGATATCGGATCTACGGATCTCATGACGTAAACGACTTTCGCTTCACCACACCACACCTTTTCTACAACTTTTTGGTTTTGTTGCATTTTGAGATACCAGGAAGGCGTTAGCAAATTTCAGGAAACATTGCATTGGGGGAAACAAAGGGCACGGCCTCACGTTGGGATGTGAGGTCTTGCAGGCACGTATATATAAGCAAGCACCAAAACATGGATCGCTTCGATATTATTATCGGCACGGTTATGAAAGGCAGCGGCCGACTGCCCGCTTCTTGGGATTGAGACCACATTTTTATGGCATTGCGACGCGACGGCTAGACTTGGCAAATGTGAGCGAGCCAATTGTGGCAGTACAGTTAGAGACATGATCATATACGGTTGCACGAGCGTTGAGGATGCTTCAAGGTCTGGATATAATTGGCTGTCGTTGTCACTAAAGAGAACCTTGATTTGTTTTTTTGTACAAAGAAGCATGGTCTGGAACTCAGCGAAAAAGTGAAATATATTTTTTCTTGAAGAATTCTAATTGCCCTGAGCTTCATTATGATATGCAAACTTGCCCATAGAATCTATAGACATATCGTACTGGGGTCCAATCAGAATCGCATGCAGCCTCGAGATTGTGCCTCATTCATCATCTAATTAGAGTAATTGAGATAACTGATCCAATGGATTTCTAGATGATTTATCCTTCGTTTTTCTGTTTAACCCTTCCATGTTATATTCATATCTTGCACCGATGGCCGGTAATCACTAGAAAAGTTCCATGTGTCCAATTCAAGTCCATGTCCTCTATTCTCCACGGACGGACACACTGGGATAGTTGTCCCTGTATCAAACACGGAACTGCTACCGAGACTGCTGCTATAACTCCATAGGATTGGCGACAATTTTCAAGGCAACAGTGCAAGGTCAAGAAGGTGGGGAGGGGGGTATTGATCTCGAAAGTTTGGGCTGCGTCTGCTCGCGATCAAAACCGGAGGTAAGAGACTGGTCTAACTGTGCATCTTTCTTGGTCCTGTTAGCAGTTACAGGGAGAACTTCATCGATGGGTCATCGGACTATGGAGTCGTCGAATATTCCGTGATGGTCTTTATATCGTTTCCACTCCTCGTATGGCGATGATGTTGAAAGAGGGGAACCCCCCCCCGTTTTCAGTGGTGCAAACAGCATTCATGGAATAACATGATTTTTGCTGTTCTGAGGCCTACATACTCAGACTTGAGGACCAATAGCCGAATAGAAAGATCTCATCGGGTGATACCTGGTACAGGGCAAAGGTCCCCTGGGTGCCAAATCGGCTGCACAGCGATGCTAGATTTTGGGGTACTTCTCCGTATCCGCGGTACGCGAATCCTACTGAGTCCTCAGCGCCATGGCAGTATAGTTTCCACATAACCCTACTCCTATGAGAATGTTATATAGTGACGTACAAGCCACCCACATCCAGTGATAGGAATCATGTTTCTCACAAATCACTTGATCGAGACTCTGGCGTTGGCCTGATAGCTATTCTAGCTTCAGGATTGGCGTTTCTTTTGCTTGATTGAGCTTTGGGTGTTTCCACTCTTGTCGTGCAGCGTATAAAAAAAATGGTAATAATGGGTTACCATTCTGCGTGGGTGTTTGTCGCAATATTTGAACTCTTCTTATCGATGCAGCATCGCACTGTTGGGCTATCGTGTATTATTGCACTCGTAGATCAGCCATTCTTTCGTGGATCATGAACTCATCACTTGCTAGGGCATCGGGTGCCTGTCACAGCGCCCGTAATTCAATGTTTCCAACTGCCCATGATGTGCATGCTGTAAACTGGTACCCGTGGAGCTTGACGTCTAGCATATAATTCAATGTGGGTCTTTTTGGGGACGATTGATTATGATTCTTGTCCCGGCACAGCCATTCCAGCGTTCTGTCTTTTTCCAAAGGTGTTGGTAGTATGGGTTTTTGAAATTTTAGGCCATCTTCTAAGCCAATGAATAGGTGCGGCGGCAAGGGTAGACAGAAAGTTGAATTGTTTCGAGGAACATTGTCCCGATAACTGGTGTCCCTTGTTTTGTCTATCGATGAACCTTTTCTCAACAGTGCCAATGCGACAGCAATCACCTGGTGACACTACGGAAAGACGATGACAGTGGAATGTGTTGTCGTCAGTAAAAGAGAGCCGATGGTTTTGCAGCAGTGGTTTGGAGGAGACAGGGCGAGAAATAACAGCACTGCATTGAGAGCTCGGGGATAGAGAGTTGCTGTCTTGGTGTTGGATACATGATTTAGTCGGTATTAGGAGTAATAATAAGACCATTCTTGAGTCTCCCGTTTTCGTCATTTTCCTGGATGATTCTCGAGATCAAGCCAAGCTGCTGATGTCCCATAACTACAATATCCCCTGAGGCGATGCTTTTCTGTTGCGGAAGGGTTTCAATTACGACGTCGAGCTAGTTCCGGCTGAGCGCTGTTGGGCCAGGAATGATTGAAACCCGGCGAGCGATGTGGAATAGACGGGTTGAGATCATGTTGATTTGGTTCCCGGATTTGCTCCATGTCTCAGAGTGAACATTATCCTTCAACTGTTGTATCAAGTGATGGTGGTCGCCAATATGTCGATTCTTGACATGGCCCAGCTCCCTGGTGCATGGCACGTTTGCCTCTTGACATGCGCTGCATTTTCCCTTGGACAGTTGGAAATTTGCCAGAAATTCCGAAGGAATCTATTTGCCGCATCGTTCAAAGGGTTAAAAGTTGGAAACCCCAATTTGCGGTGGTTTATGTCCCTTGTACCAATAATTCTGGAGTTAGTGGTAGGCGAAGTTGTGATTTGCAAGGGGGGCTGTGTATCCTGCGTGAAAGCCTTGCGCGAATATACACCAAAACGGCATGGAAACCAAATATATCAACGATAAATGCCATGGCGAGTGACCGCTGGGCTCTTGCAGAGTTGGAGATGCCGCTGGTAGAACCGGCCGACAAGATAATATTTGTTGTGGCTGCGTGTAGTACGTTAGATTGCTGTGATAAGTATTTGGAGGAGAATATACTATACCTCAGGTTATGCAAAGAGGACAGCGAAGGCATTGTGCCTTCAACAGAGGATTCCAATAAAACAAAAATTTGTGACCAGCTGTCTCTAGGCCGAACAAGAAAGCAATATTGAACTCATTTGTGTTTGTTCGCTGCAGTGACTTGAGACATGAAATATATGAACCAATCGTGTGATAATTTCGCAATCGGGCGATTTGACGTAGCAGTCGTATAAATAATGTCGATGCCTGATTCACCCTGAGTTGCGGATGGCGACGCATTTACAAAGGGGTTCAGTAAATTGGCTCATATGTACAACAATAGGTGATAGGCAAAGGGCTTTGAACTGCTGTCCAGTGTCAACACTCTGGTTGAGATACCGGGCTGGGCCTAACTTCCGGAAAACTGGTTGTGTATCTTCACAATTACGATTTCTTTGTCTTCACGAGGTAGCGGAGCTCGGCGCAATCGCCACCGTGAGATAGGAGCCCATCACAGCACCCATGCATTCCGATGAAAGTTCGAACATTCTTACTGATCATGGTCCTGAATCAAAGGGGAGATCTGGCTGGTTATTGATGACATCCCGAACCAATATGATTTGAGTTGCTTGCACATCTGCCCATTCATCCCACTCTGATTGCGGCACGCCGAGTATGAGATGTTCTGGAATACTGCGTACGTTGGTAGTATTCCATATACTGTGCCGAAAAAGTGAGTCTGGCAAGTAGTGTCGGAGTTGTGTCGTAGATGCTAAATTATGCCGGTGAACGGAAGAATCCGCGAGGGTTTCGTTGGGTGCGGTAGCATATAATATACTGGGTGTGTGCTCGCGTTGGGATTTCGTTACGTCGTCTTCCTTAATACGATGATCATACGGCTTTACTCCATAGATAAGGATGATTCCATATCGTACAGCTCGTGGATGGGCCACAGTATTCATTTGGTGCCTCCGAGTTGCTAAACAGGTCGGGTAAACCTCCTGGGTGCTGACCTAAGATAAGTAGCATCGACCTCTTGGAAAATATAGTGATAAAGCCTGTTTGTTTTCTGAACCCGGGTACTAAAGAACCCAGGCTAGGACAAACGGAAGAGGCAATTAAGCAGGGCGCCGCGGTCTAGCCGTACCAAACTACGATACGGCGGGACCATTAGGCCTATCTGGACAAGATCGGGTTTGGTCGAATTTTAGATATAATTCCTACATATATTTATTTGCTGGAGTACGTGATTATTCACCTGGTGCACCACTGCATTGTGTAAACTGAGGCTCATCCCGTCGATGGTCACAGCCAAGTTGCACAGGGATGGCAAGCAAATGACCTTGAGCAATCCCCCACCCTCTAATTTCTTGCCACGACCAAATGGAATGGGGAGGGAATATACTCGGTCCCAAGCATACACTGCGGATCGCACTTGTGAAGCTGCAGGTAATTGGCCATTGGCTTCTGATGATGGTTGGCACAAAGCCCGTGGTTCTGAGTGAGGATCTATTTGGAAAATAATGGCGTATGAACTGATTCCGCAATGTGGTGGGTTAGGCCCTGGGAGATAGTCTAGGTATTGTATGTTTTCGATGCCTGGGCCCTTTTGTCCTCGAAGTCTGAGAAATGGTGTAGTGATGAAACCAATTCCGAAGACGGCTGAATTATTTGAATTCAATAACGGAGAGGGAAAAAAAAAAACCTCAGCCAAAATTGGTCTTAGAAATGAAGGGTTTGCCGCATCTTAATCGAAGTACCTTTAGAGCACCGCTTTTTTTTGAGACCATGTACCCTGTTTTGGTGGATTCAAGCACAAGCGTGCCGGGAGGAGTTGAATCAGGTCAAATCACTTCAGCATCAATGACTCCACCGCCAAGAAAAAAAATCATCGCGGTTGACGTTGACGATCGACTCGGCTTGATGGAAGGTGGTCAGAATTAAGAGTGTAATCAGGGTCATGTTGAGTGTGCTCCCGTTGATGGAACGAGGTCGAATTGGCCGCGCGGCCGTGTAAGTGGTTCCATCTGATTACCCGCCAGGTCATACCAAGTCGCTGCCAGAACTCTGCCTTGAGCGGAAATGTGGTGAAAGTATTAGTCCTGGGCGCCTTTCTTAATGCTAGCACTTGTTATTCCTGGACAAAGTATTCCAGTCCGCATCTCCCTGAGTCTTGTGGGAGTCGCGGCATCGTAGTTGATGCAGTTTGGTGTGGTTGGACCGACCGTTGACAGCATCCTCAATTGGGATTGCCTGGTCAACGCTGATAGTTGTGTGACCTTTTGTTAAACGATGTTAGAGCATCCGAGGCATTAGTGCTCGACGCATAGCATTCAACAACCCTTAGGGTCTTCTAGTCCTTCACATTAATAAACAACGGAATTTGAGCATGTACTTTGGAGCCCTAGTAATCCTCGTAAGTCTAGACATGGGACTGTGCAGGCTGGCATTGAGGAACGGTACCAGTGCTTGCTTCTTCTGACGCCAAATTGTTGCGTAACTCTTTTAGCGAGAAATTGAACTCGAATTGAAATCCTCATGAAAGATAGAAAATTCAAAAGCATGGCACGCTCAACAATAACATCCAAAGTGGGGACGATTGACGATATGGGCAAGTATTTTGGTTGCTGTCACTGTTCGGAATGGCGGGTGGTTCGTAGTGGGACCGTAGAGTTGGTATTCTTCAAGACATTTTCGTAATCTAGGCGAGTCCATGGCTGGAAGGATTAATGTCTTATCAGCTTCGTTGCACTGAATTGGTTGATTTCCAAGAGGCAATCTGCGGATGGTTGGAATATTGAAGTGGTCGTAGTTATTGGAACTTCGCAGGCGATACAACGTTCCGGCGCCCGGCTGAATGAGCTACTATTTCATTATCTGGCGATAAAACATCCGGAGTGGTATTGAAAAGCTCGGCAAAGCAGTGCCTCTAATATATTAGATGAAACACTTAGCTTGACATCCCAGATAGCATGGGGCGGCGCGGACCAGAGAAGCAGCCGAATTTTATTTGGTTGATCAAATCAAGGGTGTCGAAACAAAAGAAGGCAGCAGCTTGCCGATATCTTTTTGTAGTTGACAGAGTGTGTTGGTGGATATTGTATCCACCATTCACGCCTTCAACCAGCCGTATTTGGGAGGAGAAGTTGGCTAAATAAGATGATAACAGCCAAGTCGCGAGCTTTATAGTCTGCATATTGTTCGAGTTGCTGCGCGAAAGAAAACTGGCCTTGGTCGGCTTGGGCGCAAATGAGGCGACCGAGAGGAAAACTAGACATATTCATCGCTTGTGTCTACAGAGGTGCGACAGATGGAACGGTCGGGTATCGGGAACGTCAGACTTGGGAGGTGGTGCATGTTCTGTTGTGCTCGCTGATTGTGCATTGGTTTCTGCATCCCACGCCTAGTTGGGTGCACTATTTTTGGGGCATTTTGCCTGAAGGGCCACCCCCAAGGCCAACTGGCCAATGTCGAGCCTGATGTTCCGTGTCCGCTAATCTGGGATGTAGGGGGCCATTGGCCAACGTTGCGCTGTAGATGTGTCGATGTTTTGTAAGGCAATGGGCTGGCTTAGTCGTCTTTAGTGACCTCGAGTGAGTGACATGCAATAGGTCAGGACTTGCCTGAATCCCATGCTTGCGAGATGGTATGGTAGCCCAGATTTCTGCTTCATTCTTGCAGAAAATGTATGCTGTCAGCTGAGGGTGAGAATGGGAAGCAGTCGGAGCGAGTGCAATTGATGAGTCGTGAGGGAAACGCCATGGTTCACAGTGGGCTCCTTCTGAATGCGTGCCCTGGCTCGTCGAGGAAAATAAAAGTGTCTCCAAGACGGTAACGTGATTTTGCCTGTCGCATGTGTTGGATTTTTGAGGCTGCCGTTGTCTGGGTATTCAGCAGCGCAATATGTCGGGTTTTGGATTCTCGAGACGCCTCTCAAGAATTGCGATGGGTGGAGTCCGTTTATTAAGCTTGGCTGTTCTGGTCACCAAAACCACTGATATACAATGGTTGTGTATGGGCTGATGGGCTCGATGAGGGTGCCGTTGCGTACGTCGATGTTGGGGGCGGCGTGGACGAAAACACCTGTGGATGTTCATGCGCGCCTGAACTGTCCAGCTGTATCTGGAGAGAGCAGAGACAGCTGAAAGCAAAGAATTGGATCGGTGACACTAGAGCGCCATGTTAATTGGGGCCTGAGAGAAATGCAACGAAGACAAAGTCGGCAAGGCCAAGAGATAAGATATGATTATCACCTACTCCGAATTGCGATCTGAGAAAGGATCTGTGGCAGGACTGGGATAGGATAGGATAGGAAGAGCAGGTCTTCTGACCAAAATAAAGTGTGGCGATTGTGTGGGATCGAATCGTCTCGATGATGGTCGAGTATCCTCATTCGATACCAGGAAAAACTGATCAATTCAGAGGCATGGTTAGCATGGAAATCGAATGCAAGTATGCCACCGAATCGCTACATACCTTTCATTGAGATGCTCCGTGGAACTTGGGGACACCAATATCCCTCCAAAGCCGTCGAATTCTGACTGAAACGAGCATTGTACCAGGGGGGTGTCGTGGTGATGTATTGGTTGTAGGAGCGAATGCAACTGGTGACAATCCTAACTGCTGCAAATTTCAGTCAGCACGCTGAGCTGACATTCTCCCCAAGAATAAATGAAAGAGAAGCACGGTCATACCTGCTGTTCGGGACCGATTATCGTCGTCTTTCTCAGGCGAGCTCACTGCGGAATTCTGGTGTTAGTATCCAATATATCAAGAACTTTGGAGGGCAAGGCTTACCGATCCAAAGAGGAGTTGATTGCCAATGGGAGATAGGTCCGATGGAGATTTAAGATCCTCAAGACTGGTGGGATTGGCAAAGCTGTGGGTTGAGCAAGACTCGGGCATGGCATTTGAATGTGAATGTCTGAAGTTGTTTGTTAGAACGTCACGATCAACCTCGCGATCCAACTTAACCGTCACATACCACCTCCGCTCCTTTCAACATGCCGACCTTGCCATTGATGGGCCGCTGCGCATCCTAAGAATCAGAGACCCCTCAGAAGCCAGGCTTCTACAATGGACGTGTCATCCCTGTGCCCTACACCAAGACAGAGTACACCACCAACGTGGGGATGTCAACTACACTGCCAGAAACAAGTCAGTATTTTAGGTTATACAACTTGCGATTTCTGCTGATCAGTGCGGGGGGGATAAATGGAAAGGCTGAGTAAAGGGAGAGAGGAAAACTGGGCCCACTAGTGAATCAACAGAGTTTTGGTTCTATCAATACTGCTTGCTTTCTGGCCTATGGGAAGCATAGGTCAGGGCACTGTACCATCGGCAAACTTGTCACGCACAACCAAAGAAGGCAAATGGAAAGAAGCAATGGAGAAACTTACCAGTCGCGCAATCACCACCGCAGTGGTCTAAACAGCAAAGGCAGCGTCGTAAATGGCTGCGACAGGTCGAGTAGATATCCGCCCGCAGAGTCCTTGAAAGATGTGAGGGAGGAGGGAAGACTGCCGTAATGGTATGATACAATGTCGACATCACCACAACCCAAGTGGTGATGGATGCCCCCCACTTGAGGGGCAAAGTATATAAAAGTGTGCTGAGCAGTCAGGCCGAAAGATTGGGAGGCAAGGTTCTAGGTAACCCCTTTATATAGCCATCAACTCTAAGGATCTGGGAGCAGCGTCCTGGCTGGCGTCTGATGTGCCAAGGAGGCTACTTTTCCGTGGCAAATTGAAGGATGACGCAGCCAACACATGCTGCTTCTGCCCGTGTTTTTTTGCCTCGGGTGCGGGAATGTGCATATGGATACCTATGGAGAAAAGCCGGCGGAGAGGACAGATAGTTGCTAGTCAGCCGGGAAGGAAACGGGCTTGGCTGACCTCCAGCCTTGGCAGTGTCTCCTTTGCAATTCATTCATCCCCTCCCGAAGGCTAGTTCCGCTTCACTCAGTATGTCCAACGCAACTCGGGTAATCTTAAACATATCGGGCTTCGTGCCTGCAATGGCCGACATCGTCTCGCTGTCCATGATGCCGTGGGCGTAGCACTCGCTGAGAAGCTCCCAGGTGCCGTCGCGCCTTTCCCGGCCGACAAACGGGACGCTAGCCCCGAGGATGATGGCCACCTCGTCCTTCCGCTGTGTCATGGCCGGGCCAAGGCTGATGAAACCCCCGCTTGCGACAAAGAGCTTGCGGTGGTGCAAGAAGTCCGTGATGTTGTGCATGATTTCCGAGCGGACCGTCAGCGGCATGCTCTCGGAGAACATGTCACAGGCCTCCCAGTCGTACAGCTTGTTCGGAAAGGTCCAACGGACCAGGCGTCACCAGTCCAGTGTTGGCCGCCGCTCCCAGCGCCGAAATCCGGGCAGCAGGTCGGCCACTATGGTCCGGAGGTAGGCCCGCTCCATGGGCTCGCAGGTGAGAGGGTATCGCCCATATAGGCCGTACTTTCGAACAATCTCTTTAATCTAAAGCTCTCCAAACCAGAACTGGGTCATGTCCTGCCTCCTGAACTCCTCCCAGGGGTCAAAGACATGCGCAACTACGTCTACCAGGTGGCCCTCAATCTTGAGCTTGTGCAGCTCCTCGTCTCCGTCTTCGTTCGCCTGTCTGCCGACGGCCCTGGCCCGCGTGCGACCCGAGACATTATAGAACCAATTCCTAGCCGCCAGCGGAACGCTGTCTCACGGGACCCCTCCAGTCGGGCACCCACGACGGCAAGTCAGTGGGGGAACTGGGCAGCCGCTGGACGGAAGAGAGGACGTCGACGTAGCCGGACCGGATGATTGCCTTGGTGGCACGGCTGTACACGTCGGTCACGCTGGCAGAGTAGTCGATAGGGAAGTTTTCCGAGTTGACGGTGTTTGTGAAACCAAGCAGCGAAAACACACGGTCCTCTGCATCCGTCGAGCTGCAGTTGCGCGTCGTCACCAGCGCATGCTCCAGCCGCAGACTCTCAGGCGAGGAGCGAGACCGGGCCGACTGAAAAGCCCGGCGCCACGGGTTGAGGCCGTCAAAGATCATCATCTGGCCTATGGTGCCCATGACCCGGCCGTCGTCGGAGAACTTGGGCAGCGAGTAGGCGTACCAGTAAGCGCTGGAGAAGAGGGTGTCGAGACTCATGCGGAAGCGGCCGCAGACGACTGTGACGGCGCGGGCCACGACAATCTCCTGGATGATCCACACGCGGGTGAATTATGCGTTCCGCATCAGCTTGAGCACCGTCGCGGCTTCCTGCTTGTCACACCGTGACGACGGGATGGCTGTCAGTGGACGGAGCGTGTTTGTGTCCCACTGCCGTGCACGCTGGGCAAACGACCTGAAGGCGAGCTCAGTCGATTCGTCGGCCGCACCGAGCCACATGATGGCCCGCTTGGCCTGCGAGTAGATGTCCTTCATCATGCGGATCTGGCGGGACATTTCGTCATTGTCGTACTGGTTGATGCACAGCACGTCGATCCAGAGCAGGCGAGGTCTGTCACCGTGCTGGAGTTGCTGTAGGGCCAGGGCCAAGTTGCCGGTGACCATGAGTGGTCTGGGATCCAAGAGCAGAGTTGTCCGTTGAAAGTCGTCCCAGGTGTAAGACAGCGCCTCTTATGGCGGCGCCTTGTCAAAGTCGAAGGCGTCAATCCGTAACCGAGGAACTACCTGGTGTTCGTCGTGACTTTGGGGCCATTTCTGGGGGTACCAAGGATACTCAGCGGCAGAAGGGAACTGTTGGTGGTTTTGCTTCAAATGATGTCCCAGCTTGAGTCCTGGAAACCTCGGGGCAAGCGTAACAAGCGTTATTTGGTTTGGCCCAAGCGTTCCGGTGTAGCTTGTTGGGATAGGAAGTTGATCGAGTCTTTGGCTGCTTGCCATCACTGAGTCATCTTGTTGTTGCTGTATCACGGGATTTGTCAGGTTACAAATATATCTCCTGGGTGTTGGAAACCTTGTCTTCCCCTTAGTTAACTTATAAGTGCCGACGTTCAAAGACGAAGCGACGCGGGCATTGGCCAGGCCGCAACTATTAAGACGACTTCTTCTCCACGGCCCCCCCAATTGGCTGGCCCTGGCATGGCAAGAGCCCTATGGCACGCATCGGCCAACCAGGTCTCTCCTCCAATTGAGAAACCACTGATATGCGACACATTGTTTCGCGGTCCCCAATAAAAATCCCGCCGGGCGCGACAAAATCGGAAATGATGGATATTAAAGAAAGGAGTTGTGGGATAGCGCAATTCGCAATCCACAAACAAGGGTTGCGTAAGGGGCCCCCTGTCGGAAATATAATGGGGCCACCTAGGCCCAAATGAAGGTCGTCTTTTGCCGTGACATCGCGCGAAACGCCTCTGGGTTTGCATACACGGCCGATGAAAACAAACTGCTTAAAAAGGTTTTTGTTTAATAAAAAATATAAAAACAATAAAAAATATGAAAAAAACCATGCTAAATGTTAAGCTAAAGGAATGAGAGTGGGATTATCCACCAGTCACTGTAGGTCTTTTTTTTTTATTTTTTTAAAGCTCGGGGAGCGGACTGGGTAGGCTTACTGTATCGGCGACACCTCCATTAAGTACCTATACGCGTTTATTGGCTCCACGTAGATTGATCAGCGCCCCTCTACATCGCTGCCGAATGTCACATCTTGGCGCACAAGTGTGATAAAGTGCTAGATGGAGCTAGAGGCAGGGCGAAGAGAAATGACATGACATCTGGGCATGAGCCGACCGAATTTGCAACATGAACGGATGCATGACACTCACAAGAAGCCACGCCTTTTGATCATAACGGTGTCTTTGGACTATATAAATGTTTGAACCTATGTACCATACTCGAAAAAGAGCATCCTAGAAACCCTCATAAGAACCGGATATCAAAGTATGCCGTTTAGAATATCCCAAGCCATTAACCCCCCCCCCCCAATGCTCCGCGCAATACAAATTCAGAAGACAAAATTCAACAATATTCACATTTTAATAACTCCGATAATCCATCCGCTGAGTGTCTATCACGCCAGCCTGCTGCGCTTCTGTTGTATGCGCCGCATAGGGGGATGGGTCGTCGGGCACATAAGGCTGGTACGGCATTTCAGACTCATACCTGTTCGATGGGTAAGGCAGTCTCTGCTCAGTCACCGCGAAGCGGCCGGCGTCATACGGTTCGGGTTCCATGCGATGGGGGAGCGAGGGAGCGCTCTCGTGGCGCATCGGCTCGTAGCGCTCCTTTGGTACTGTAGGTGGGTGGGTCGGCTCGTGGTTGAAGTTGCTGGCCTGCAGAACGGCGTTATCGCTATTTCCAGAGCCCACGGGCTTCAGAGGCGCATCTGAGCTGGTGGATTTGCGGCTACCATCGTCGGGGCTGCCGGGCCGCGACGTCATCTGCATCGAGTTTTCGTAGCTGATGTCCTGCTTGCGACGCTTAACGCCACAGAACAGCCAGCGTATGCCGCGTGCAAAGGCCTTGACCAGATCCCACGGGTTCATCGCATCGACCAGGGCTAGAATGCCAAGGAAACCACCGCCGGGAGGTTGGTGCTGGTTCTCGACGTAGGGGCTGCCGCGGGTGGCATCGGGGACGGGATAGTACGCCTTGGGCGCGCTGGGTCGGTAGGGGCGGAAGGTGAAGGCCCAGAAATGGAAGATGGCGAACAGCGCCATTTCGACGCAGACGAGGAGGTTAGGAATGCCGACTTTAATGTCGGGATACGACACGGTTGCCGTGGGTTTAATCATGTGGACTGTCGAAGAAGTAGCTACAGAAATGATGACGGTTTGCCACAAGACGAGGAAGACAACGAGCTTGATGGCAAGAATCTTTGTGAACAGCTTCTGCTCGGCCAATGGTTCCTTTAGCTGGACGTACACTTGCACGACGCAGAACATGGCAATGGTCACGGCCACCATGTTGATTGCGCTGACCCAGATATGGGCAAATGCCGGGCTGTTGGAGCTCTCGCAGTACACCTCGAAAACCTCGGTCACGACGGCGATGACGGTAGAAGCGATTCGGGTGACGCAGTACTGGTAGATGGAGACCCAGCAAATGTTGAACCAGGTCAGGCCGCTCCTGGGCGTCCTCCAGATTCCGCGCTGGCCGCCACAGCAGCGAGCAAACATGTTGATGGGGAAAATCCAGGGTTTGATGGGCGACAGCTTTCGGAAGAAGACCTTTTGTGAGTGAATATCCGGGGCAACATAGTGGCAGACGAGGGCGAAGAAGGCGGCGAGGGCAAAGGCTTCGTAGCAAGTCGAGATGACTTCAATGTAGACGGCGTGGGTGTACCAGAATATCTGGGCGAGCGATGCGAGACTGTAGACGGGAACCATGAAAAGGATTCGAATGATTCTATGTGTTTTTGGTCAGGAGGAGATAGTCATGGATCAGTCGGGGGAGCGGGTGTTGGGCATATAACATACTGCCGCTGTTCCCTAGGTTTTGTATAGTTCATGGCATGTAGCCAGATGAGGAGAAGACTTGAGAGTACGGCAATCAGCGTGGTGCCGCTGCCAATGTACTTGGCGAGGGTATGAAACGTGATGTCTGCGACGATGGCTTTTTGGTGTTTTGGAGGAGCTAATGGGGAGAAGACATTGTCAGCCAGCACGCCAGCGCTCGCGCTCGAATGCGTGACCTACTCATGTCCTCCAACGTGTGGTTACATTGCGCGCCCATGGCCGCAACGGGGTCTTTGGGGTTGGTGAACCCGCAAGAGCTGCTTGGGAAGGCTTGATCTGACACTCGACGAGGTTGCGTAGTGGACGGAACGTATATTGAGAGGGGTGGTGTAAACTCGGCGGTATCTTGATCGCGGTCAGGGTCGAAGGCGGCGAGGTACCACGTTAAGAGAACAGTAGATGGAGGTACGGCGACGACGGAGAATGCGAATAACGGGGGACACAAACTACGGAGAATGCGAGGTTGAGATGGAGATTTGGGTAGTGTCGACGACGACTGGGGGGGGGGACAGCTAGGGTTTGAGTAGACTTGTTACAGCTCAAAGCTCGAGGGTACAGCTAATTAATTATCAATCGCGTCCAAGGAACAAGTCCCCACAGTGACAGTGATAGGGCGGACCATAGGTACGTGGGGAGGGTGGACAAGCACGATATAAAAGCGACGAACCTTTGTGAAGGAGCAGAGGTCTCAAAACAGTTCATACATGACAATGCCGCTCACAGAGGGGGGGGCACTTAGCACCCACTGAGCCAACCCCCGTGTGGCTCGGGCGTGGCAGTGACGGGTGTCGAGGGTCCAATCGCTATTCACAATACCATGCTTGCCAATGCTTGCCACCGAGAAAAGACCCGACGAAGCTGAATGGGGAACCACTGCGCGCAAAACGTCATGGGCGCCAAGACGATGCAGCTCTGGAGCACCCGTCTTGGCATCTCTCTTGGGCCAAAAAAAAATTTTGGCAGGGTCCCGATAGCTACAGGGCTGAACTCTCCGCACCGCCAGGCCCGGACAACTCTGAGAACCACTCTGACACGAAGGCGACGCGGCCCTCGCAGGCCTCCAGGCGCCCAGCTTCACACTGTTGTCGGGGGCTTCGGTGGCCAGGAGCAGCCTCTGTCACCCGCCAAAACTCCTGTACCCACTGAAATTTCTGCATTTAGCAGCCCATTTATGATGTAATTATAGGTGCAGAGTGCGTTCCCTCTAAACGCCACCGCTCTGGCGCCGCCCTGGTGCCGCTTTTCCGGAAACGACACACGGACCAGCCAATCAACCCCACAACACTGCCACCCCGAGCCACTCTCACTCTCTCACTCTCGTAAAACACCAAACCTCCGCTGCTGCCATCACCAGATTCCTCAACGCGGCTGAGTCTAGCCTCCTCCATTCTTGACATAATCTGACACGCCGCACTTTTTCCTTCTCGCTCAGCCCCCCTGGCAGTATTTCTGTTGGTGCTTCTTTCTCTTCTCTTTTTCTTTTTTTTTTCCTTCTAAAACTTGTCCATCATCCTGAAACTTAGTGAGTTAGTTAGTCACTCCCATTATTGCATCATTGTCATCACCAAAGGGAAACCAATAAAAAGATTCCTCCTCGACTTAAATAGCCATCCGCTGTGCAATATCCATCCCTCTTTGCGAGTCATAGAAATACATGCTTTTACTTAATTCAATATTACGCCCGTTACTTTCGGCATCGCCATCGGTGCATCCGCGCCCATTTACCTATCCCCGATACCATTTCCAACCTTCGCCTGGATACACCTTCTCACCCAACCTCAAATTAATCAACGGTTGATCTTTGCTTTTCGCAGAAACCCGGGTATCGCAGTCTTTTCCAAAACAAAAAAAATGCATTCCAACTCCCTGCGCCAATGACGCTCTCCATTTGCCCAAGAAAAAAGATGTGACCATGATGGGTAAGACTAAGGATTGAATCCTCAAGTGTGCGTGTAAACATGTTGTATTCTCTTTTGTTGCTGACTCCTCGTTGGCTTTCCGACGATGATGACTGCCAAATATAATTTCGTAATCCTTTTCCCATATGACAGACAAATAATAATAACAATAGTAGGTGGGGAAAAAAAGTCTTGTGTAAAGTAGCGTAGGAAAGGAAAAAAAAAACAAGAAGGAACCGGCATCAGGAATCTGGTCCAGAAAACGCCGACAAGATAGAAAAATTCCGTATCGTATGTCGCTCACGGTCCGTCGTCTTCGTCGCTCTCGCTCCTGTTCTTGCTCTCCATTATCCTCCAAAGGGATGAAACCTAGCTGGCACATCTGTCGCCGCCGTCTCTTTCTCCTTTTGTTATCTTTGTTGTGCATCGACCAAAACTCCCTTCCTCCCACTCTATCGTCTCGGTCTCTTTTCACGGTCATTCGAAATAGCTCCCGTTCCCTCTTCGCTTCGCCTCTTTCTGCCGCGGTCCTCTCTTCGTTCTTCCTGTCGTTGTCCGCCGTGACCTCCATCGCGTTGTCCTCCGCGCCCTCCCCTATTATTATTTCCCCAGTCTTCCCCTCCTCGAGGTCCTTGTCCATCGCTTCGGTGGCGATTATCTCGGCCAGGGCCCATCTCTCGCCCGCCACCGCCACCAGGTGGTCCCATCGGTTCCCGCCCACCGCTACTTTGATCTCTATTCGACCTACGGGTCTCACGCTCCTCTCGACCACCCTCGCCAGCTCCAGACCGACGATCCCGGTATTCGCGATGTTCTTTGCCCTCGCGATCCCGTCCAGTGCTTCTTTCGCGATCTCGATCACGGCTGCCTCGTCGAGATTGTCGGCTCGACCGACTTTCTCTGCGGCTACGCTCATGCTCTCCCCGTCCAGGTGCCTCTTCTCCATTTGCAGGTCCTCTGTTAGAAGACTCATGTCGGATAGGATCTTGACGTTCTTGAGATGGCGTCGACGCAGGGGAGCCGCCAGTAAGCACTTGGGCATCTGAATTTCCCAAAGTTTGCCTGGACTGGTTTCTGCGCATGCTGCTACTGCGAGTAACCTCAGGCATATTTGCCTGGGCCTGCTGGAGAGTGCTGTTGATACCTGCCAGTTGCCTTCTGCTGTTGTTACCAGACCGAGACCGCTCGTTACTATTCGACGGCCCTGTAGGCACACCACCATCACCGGCCGGAGATCCTGCATAGTTTCCAGGGTTTTGCCTAGGCCCATGACCAGAAGTTCGGTCAGGCGTGTTTGCATTTTGCATAGGCTGGCGACCGTGTCCGTGAGGCGGAGGTCCCGGTGGTGGAGGTGGAGGGAGTGTACCACCAATCTGGGCCAGACGCTCAGGGTGAACTCTAACAGGGGTAGCGTTGGCAGATGCAGGGGAGGGCGCCGGAGGGCCGGAGCCACCATGTCTAGATCTTTCCGAATGGGGAGGACCGCCTGGCGTGCCTGATGGGGTGGCAGGGCCGGCATTTGACTCGTAGTTACCACGTCGCCCTCTACCCGAGGAAGGACCCGTAGGGGGGGGTCTATCTGGAGTCGGTGGCTGCTCGGAATCAGGGCCTGAAAATCGATTATCCAGTCGACCCTGGCCACTGTGAGGTCCAGCATGACCACCTCGAGCCGCACCACGACCTCGGCCCCTAGGCCCGAAAGGAATATCCGTCACGTTCTGAATAGCATTGAGCCGTCCATAGGTATGATCTTGGTGAGACCCCTTATGATCCGCATCGGAACTTCGAGAACCGGCAAAGGCTGAGGCGTCCCTGCCCTTGGACTGGGGACCTCTCTCGCCACCCTCCCGATCGATTGGCCTGTCTCCTCTGAAGTTCCCTGCCGTCGGCGAACGATCTCGTGGATCTCTGCCCGACTGTCGGTTATCAGGAGGATATTGACGGTCATGTCGGTCTTCCCTGCCACCAGGCTGTCCGCCGTCTTGTCCATATCGACCACCACGTCGTGGAGACTGATTGCGATTGTCACGGTCACGTTCCTCTCTAGGGGGGCGTGATGGTGTGTTGTCTCGCTCCTCAATCAGTGCTGCTCGCTCTGGGTTAATAGAATCAATTGGTTCGTTTGCCGGAGGTTGCCTTGGGCCGCGGTTGCGTCGATCAGAATCAGGTGCGTGAGGACGATCTTGGCTATCTTTAGCAAATAGAGCTGCCCTTTCCGGGTTCATAATAGGTTCCGAGGATTCTGCAGCTGGGCTGAGCGCAGGTGCAGGAGAATCATTTAGGCGTCCATGTGTAGGTTCATGAACTCGCCCGCTTCTATTGTCGCGCTGTCTTTCTCGATCATGGTCGTTGCGGCGAGGTCCGGTGTCCGGTCTCGACTGGTCACGGTTTTGCTCAGGGCCTCGTCGATCTTGGTAATCGCGAGATCGATCTGAGCGAGGTTGGTCGAACTGGCGGGAATCACGATGCTCCCGATTGTCGCGAGAATCCCTCAACTCTCGTGGATCACGGCCTTCGCGTGTCTCCCGAGTCTCTCGACCATCCCGAGAACGTGTTTCGCGTGATTCCTTACCATCACGACGCTCGTGTCCCCTTTGCTGGTTGAATCGCTCAGGCGTGACATGGGTTGGAATAGGTACATTCGGTCTGCTGGGCAAAGTGTGGGGGGTGTGAGGAGGTCGATCAGGCAAAGTGTTTGGTCGAATATCTCCTTTGGAACCATTCGAACTAGTACCAGGCCCTGAGTTAGGTGTCGAGTTACGTGGGCCAGATGGGCCAGGCTCGCGTTTAGATGTTTCTCTGGCTGAACCTGGCTTAGCTGGCAAGCTGTCTTTTGACGTAGACCCAGCTTTAGAAGATCCGTCTGGTGACATGACATCTCTACCATCTTTGACCTCCCCATCCTCTTCTTCGTTTGTTTGTTTTCCTCCAGCCCTAACAAAATATTAGTTTAATGAATAGATGTGAAGTAATATTGCCCTTACCTGGTGGAGGGTTTGAACTCTGCCGCTGTGGCACGGAGAGAGGAGGATTTATCGGCATCGGATTGTGATCCAACCTACTTAGCTGTCAGCCTCCCTCGATCAATCCGGCTTGGGGTTTAAAACTTACACTCCCAGGTCGAAACGCCTGGACCATAACCCATTTCGTCTTCCTCCTCTGAAGTTCTGACATTGCACCCTGGGCAGCAACTGCCAAATCTACACGTCCACCAACCTCGCTGTCTGGCGATGGCTTGGCTGCCATCTCTTGTTTGGTGATTGTTTGGAGAAGAGCGGAAAACTTAGTCGCCATAAAGTCAATGGCGGGAAAGAAGTCCAGTACAGATTTGAGAACGCTGATAGCGTTTCGGATGTGCATCCACTCGGTACCCTCCAGACAAGACCGGAGAGCCATGTTCAGGTTCTTATGCCAGCGGAACAACATATCCTTGAATTGAGCATGCTCCACAAATGTAAGTGGCTTTCCATTCTCGTCAAATGTCAAGGCGAATCCGAGACGGGGTTGTTCATTCGGACCTTTAGCTTCCTTCTCATATGCACCAAGACGTGGCTGATCCTTCGAGGCCTTGGAATCCTTTTCGTTAGGGACAGAGACATTTTTGTGCCATCTAGACAGATCCTCCAAGACGAGTTTCAAGAAACGGCCCAAATACTCTGCTTCCATCACAGTAGCAGTAAAAATAATGGAACGCAGCCGGTTTGCGTTGAACAACCGATCATATAGCGACATGAGCTTGAACCCGGGCGCATTCCACTCGTGGAGGGCCTTGATGAACCTATAGGTATATTCTGCATCTGCATTGGACAGGAGCATTCGAGGGAGGAAGCATTGTTCAAGCAAGATGTCCGAAATGGAATCCGGCTTCGCTCTAGGCTCTAGGAAGGACGTTTGGAACTGCTTGCTCAAAAAGAACTTCCATTTGCCTTGGCGGAGTAAATGTTCACCGCATTCCTCAGACAGACCGATCTGGAGCTGCATAAGCTCTTTTCTCTTTTCCATCTTTCGTTCCTGGCCCTTGCGAGACATGTCAGTTCGGTCGCGAGAAATGGCAATTTCCTCGCTTTTAAGCCGCTCCTTCTCCTGTCGGTAGATCTTGTCTGGACAGAAGAGATCACCCAGCTGAAGTGCCCAGAAAGTAACATAGAGGTCGGGCGTAATTTTTTGCCAGGCTTCCGGGCGGACTGAGTCCTGGATAGAGTCTATAATGGGCTGTAAAGCCGCCTTCATCATCGAAGAGTCGTCGGGTTTCTATAACCATCAGATTAATAACAGATTTGAATACGCAAAATTAATGAGCACTTACCTGTTGTTCCTCAGTTACTTCAGCTTCTTGATTAGGAGTATCGTTAATTGCAGAGAGTGCCTTTGTGTCGCCCATTGAAACGTCTCCATCTTTGTCCTTATCGGTGTTGGCCGAAACAAGTTGGTTCTTCTCCTGACTCTCATCAACCTTCTTAGGCTTCCAAGGAAACATCCGTTGGGAGAGACTCGATCGCCCGATGAAGAAAGCCAAGCTGGGGTCCAAACCAAAGGTCTTAATTAATTCCGTGATGGAAGGGACTAGAGCATCGAAAGCTGCAGGTTCCATGTTGCTCCAAAGAAAGTCCAGGTACTGAATCAATATTTGGTGTGAATCATCAATGATTGATGAGAGGAACTTGATGTGGGCCTCATCCTCTGGCACCTGAAACAACGCTGCCTGTCGGTATTGCGCCAAGTTAATCAATAGCTGAGCAGCAAGTTTCGAATCTGCCAAGGCTTGGATGAGGCGCGTCGAGCTCTTGACATTGTCGAAACGCTTGTCTTGACCACGAATCAAAGTGTGACGTCGCAAGTATTGGCCACCAGCCATTGAAAGCACCTGATGATCAGTGAAATCAACTTGGTCAACAATACCTCCCATTGAAGATATGAGCTCCTTGAGAATGATCAAGTCAGTGGAGTTGCCCTTGAGCAACTGGTCATTGACATATTGGAGGACAGGCGTGGCGTTGAGCACAGTGTATCGACGGAAGACCCGACCCGAAAATCTCGACAAAGCCTGCAGCCACTTGCTTGTGGTAAGGGCGTGGTCGGCTTGCGTGCGACTTCTAGATTTGCCCAGGGAGCTCATCAATGACCAGACAAGAACATCATATGAGAGATCAGTAAAGTATTTGGCACATTCCACAAAGGCCTCAATGAGATTGGGGTAAGACTCGAGTTGTTCAAACGCAACACGGAAAACAATACCGGGCGACGAATAGCTCGTCTTAGCAAGCTTCTTAGCCATCTCACTCAGGTTAGTCAAAGAAACACGTTTCATTGTACCGCGCGTCTCAGCGGTGGCCCGAGCAAAGGCCGTTTTCATGGCGGGGAGACGAGAGGTCTGGCCTTCAAACCATTCGGCATACATGGAGTAACGTGTGGTGATGGGGTAGTGATTGAGTAGATCCCAAATCGCATTGACAACCGACGCATTGGCTTTGGTATGGCTAAGAGCGGGCAACAGCAGTCTTCGCAGGAGATCATGCCAACGAGTAAAGTTGCCTTCTGAAGTATCCTCAGCCAGACTCCTTGCACCAATTCTTGCCAGTTTCGAAAGAAGGATTTCATCTTTGCCGATGTTGACTCCGGAAATGTTAAGCAAGGAACCACAAAGGGTAAAGATGTCATCCACTGTTTGACAGACGGGGATATTATCTGCCCACTCATCCCAATAGAAACGATAATTTTGCGTCTCGTTGGTGTCGGCTTTATCAGGGAAGGGCCATCTAAGTGACTTCCGAGTTGTTAACCTATTGAGTCGGACACTGCCCTTTGGAAGACTGGATTGATCAAAATCCGGGACAAGTTTGGTGGGGCATTCGATATCACTGGTAGCGGTAGGTCGGCTGTCGTTGAAAACTTTGTCAACAGAGAAGTGAAGAATACGGTGAAGACGATCCAAAACCTCAGGGAACGCCTCGGGTATCCAAGGGAATCGGCCCAGGATGAACAAAGACTCTGGGAGTGCTCCAATAGTTAAGAGCTGAATGAGAAGTGAGATCTTTTGTTCCAGAGGCTCCGGGAGCTTTGCTTTATCTGCTGCTTCGGGGGCGATCTCCTTTTGCTCGGGCTCAGCTTTCTTGGTAACCTCGCGACGGGATGCAGTTGATGAATTTGGATTATCATCATCTCCCTGAGGCAGAACACCAGCCATGAGAAGAGCATTCATTGGTCCTCCTCGCGAAGTTCGCTCGTCCTCTTCAATTTTCTTCAGCTCATTCTCGCGAATCTGTTCCATGTCCTCATCGGCTGGAGACAAGTGCGGATATAGGTCAGTCAATGAAATAAATCCAATCTTAATGAGAAGAGCTGCAAGGTAAAGCAGGTTAGCAGGGAGAACATCTGTCTCTTCTCGAGCGTCAGAGTTGTAGAACCGTAGCTTAAAGCCAAGGAGCTGAGCAGCAGTCCGATTTCCAGGAGGCGGCAAAGTCTTAGTCTCTTCTACCCAGTGTCGCTCAAGCTCAGCAACCGCATCCTCTCCATCGGACCGGCTAGTCAAGATCAACTGTTGCGCATCGGAATCGGCCACTTGACGACCGCCAAGCTCAAAGAAGGCCGCAAGGTGGATCTCTCGTGCTCGTTCCCAGAATGCTGTGTCTCGTGCCCGCTTCTTCTCGGCAACAGCCTCTTCGTCCTCGTCAGTCGTCGACCACTGCGAATAATCCGGAGAAGCCCAAAGAGGTAAGCCTCCAGTATAAACAGCGGCGCTGAATTTCAGATGTGATCGAGGCCACCAAGAGCTGACCCGAAGGAATTTGACGAAAAATTTAAACTGCTTGATTAGGACGGCAGCGGCAACATCCAGAGTTACATCAAGAACTCTACCCACATCCAAGTCAAATGTTCCGATAAGTGCCTTGACTCGTTCAAAGGTCTGCTCAGCCATCTCGGGAGGTGGGGGGGAAGAGCTGCTCGTACTACTAGTGGTGAACAGCTCAGTGATTAGTTTCGAGTAACCCTCTGTTTCTTCGCGGAGGAGATTGTAGTTGGCTTGTCGATAAAGGAGATTGGTCGCCTGCTTGATTCCGAGCTTTGCAAAGTTGTCTCGGATAAGTCCTAGCTGTTGTAGAACCTGGGCGTCGAGGACCTGTCGCATAAGGGCTGGAGAGACATCAGTGGCGATTAGGAAATCTCGGAGCACAGGTCGATATATAGTCGGCTCATTATCCATGACTATCGACAACGAGTCAAGAAAGAGCGTGTGCGGTGCGAACGCATAAGAATCCTTAATTGTCTCAGACGTTTCGTCACCAAGAATCTCCTTCACGCAAGCACCAGCATCGGCTGACTTGAGGCGCCCTTCGACAACAGCATGAATAAATTCTTGAAATAGACTCGAGAGCTCTGTGATGTCAACGTCTTCTCGAGACTGCTTTCCATGCTCACAGATATCAGTCCGTCCATGATCAGACCAGGTGCTAATCCGCTCGTCTGTGAGGTTATCATAGCGGTAGTTGGACTGAACCGGGGAGACGGGCCTCATGGTGTGTTGGGGGGCCGGAGCTGGAGCCGAAGCGGGAGCGGGAGCTTTGGGCTGTGTAGGAGGCGGCGGAGGCGGAGGTGGCTGAGAGGGGGCCGGCCGTCGTTGGGCTGGCGATGAATTTTGTTGAAAATTTGCCTGGTGGCCCTGCTGGTCTCTCGATTGGTGGTTATGTTGGTTTTGGTGATGATTTTGGTGACCCCGACCGTGGTTTTGCGACGAGTCGCGACGGTTATTGCCACGATGACCTCGGCCGCGTCCGCGTCCGGCATTGTCATCACGGTCATGCTGTCCCAGTGTAGTGTCTCCAGGACGATGTGGTGAGGATCTGCCGGCTTCGACGGAGAGTCGTTCGGGTCTCTTGCGCTTCGGAGGCATGGCTCTGGAGGTTCGGGGATGGGGCGACGATTATTTCATTGGTGGTTTGCGGACCTGGTGGTCAAGGCAACAGGATGGTGGACAAGAAGACTGTAACCGATGTTATGAGCCGGACAACATGTCGGAGATGGCGCGAGGTTTTGTTGGTGGGGACTACCTTTTGGACTGGCGTGGTGATGGCGTAAGGAAAGGCTTTGCTCCGCGAGCAAGGCAGCCTGAAAACAAAGCGAGGCGCGTGAACAAGGAACGAACGGGTCCCAAAAAGACCAACACGCCGGTACTGCCGAATATTGTGACGGTAGCGGGAGTGGTGAGTGGGCGCACCCGTGTTAGGGCCGTCAGGGAGATGGCGACGATTCTCGCGTTGGCGATGCAATGCGGCAAACTTCAATCAAGCAAAGCTCCCTCGAGTGTCGCGCGGTCACGGTTTGGCAGCCTTACTGGGGAAACGGTGGTGACAAGGCTGCCACTGCGCTAACGGGGATGCACGGGCCAGCGCTCAATCAGGCTCAGGCACCCTTCAGCTTTCCAGCCTCCAACCAAACCGGTTGGCACGTACCTCCCCATCCGCCTTTTCTCCAGTCGCAGTACGATCACGTGACCTAACCCCCCGAAGCCCGGTGCCGGCCGCATTAGCGCAGTCAACCTTCCGACGGCCGGCCCTGAGTCCCCCATTGGCTGAGTCACATAGACTTTTGGGGACTTCGAGAATTACGCCATCGAGCATCTGGGGTTTTTTCTCGTCAAACTCGCGGGAGTCATTGCTCAAGTCTAGATCTGTGCTGAGAACGGCTAAAGGCTGAGAATTTCTTTGGGTCCATTTTTCCTGAGTGAGACATCGGTCTTCAGTGACTATAACACCGAGCTTGTCTGTCTTACATCACTTCTTGGAAAATTATACCTGTTTTTGCTTCTGTTTCCCGCTGCAAAGACGCCAACTACGCCATGGCTCAAGACACGGTTCCCAATGGTGGCGAGCAGACGCACTATAGTCAGTATATACTGCTTTTCCTCTCTTTTCACTACCCTAATTCTCTGTTATGTTCGATGCCCTGTTGCCCCTTGACCCCTGTCCCAACTCATACCACACCCTATACAAAGACCGGTGACTGAATACCTGCAAGAAAGAACGCAGTCGCAACCCGAGAACCCGTTTGCTGCTCTTATCCCCGACCAGCAGATAGCAATTGTTCCAGAGTTCACTCTGGAATCCGGGGTGGTTCTGCACAATGTCCCTGTTGCCTATACGACCAGAGGCAAACTTAACGCTCAGGGAGACAATGCCATGGTCATTTGCCATGCCCTCACTGGCAGTGCCGATGTGAGCGACTGGTGGGGTCCTTTGCTCGGAGGTCCTGGCCGGGCCTTTGACACGTCGAGGTTTTTCATCGTCTGCATGAACAGTATGGGCAGTCCTTATGGGAGCGCGAGCCCTGTAACAGCCAAAGACAATGATCCTAGCAAAGGACGCTACGGGCCTGAGTTTCCCCTCACAACTATTCGTGACGACGTAAAGTAAGTATGGCGATGAGATCAGTATAATACTCCAGTTTCTAACACTTCGTAGCCTTCATCGACTTATTTTGGATGACCTTGGCGTTAAGCAAGTAGCCGCCGTTGTTGGAGGCTCGCTTGGTGGCATGTTCGTCTTAGAGTGGGCCTATTTTGGCAAGGACTATATCCGATGTATTGTGCCCATCGCTACATCAAGCAGGCACAGTGCGTGGGGTATCAGCTGGGGTGAGGCCCAACGGCAGAGCATCTATGCCGATCCAAAGTATGATGATGGCTATTACCCTTTTGACGACCCTCCTTCGACAGGTCTCGGCGCTGCCCGTATGTCGGCGTTATTGACCTACCGAAGCCGCAACTCATTTGAGTCTCGATTCGGCCGAAATATTCCTGATCCCACCAAGATGCAAACGATCCGGGAGCGGCCCAGGCCATCCACCCCATCGGAGGCGCATTTTCACATCCACAACGACGGCCATAATGTCAAGCGTACCTCCCGGTCGCAAGACAACGGCGAGGGTGGTGCTGGCTCCAACGGATCCTCCGGCACACAGACCCCTGCGATGAATGCCGAATCAGCGGACCCGCAGTTTCACGGACCAAGCAAGGGCAGCCTGACTGGAGGAGACTCGCTGCCAACATCAACCTACTTCTCGGCCCAATCCTATCTGCGTTACCAGGGCGGCAAGTTTGTCAAGCGTTTTGACAGCAACTGCTACATTGCCATGACCCGTAAATTGGACACTCATGATGTCTCTAGGAATAGGGCCGACTCTATTGCAGAAGCCTTAGCAATGATTGAACAGCCTACCCTGGTCTTGGGCATTGAGAGTGATGGTCTCTTCACTTTCGCTGAGCAGCAGGAGATCGCGGAGCATGTCAAGGGGGCACGCTTAGAGCGCATCGACAGCCCTGAGGGCCATGATGCATTTTTGTTACAGTTTGAACAGGTCAATATCTATGTCCTCGGATTTCTTAAAGAAGTGTTGCCGGACATTATGAGCAAGGACGGCGACGCACCTGAGGAGGCTAGTGTAGGCAAATTGACCAAATCTAGCACCTTTGGGGAGGCAGAGGTGGAGGATATAACTGCTTGGTAGAGTACAAGGTGCTGGATATTGCCACGAGAAAAATCACTTCAGCTTCGTAGAAGCAGAATGGGATGGGATGAAACCCGAAAAATTACATAAGCAATTCGTGTTAATACAACCCAAAATTTCTGGTACATTATTTACATTGTCATATGGTTTTTTTACTTATGAAGATCATAATACCCATGCATACACCACCTCTGTCTCTAAGTAACTACTGTGCCAATATTATTCACACATATATCCATGGTCATTTTGACTATTTAGGAAATCCTGGAAAAGGTATGGCGAGTATGGCTTCTCATGACAATTTCAGATGAAGAGCTCTAGGGTAGCTCACATCGAACATTTTGTACGTGAATATAGAAATGGGAACTGAGGAAGATGGCTGTTACTAGACGGTACAAGGGGAAATACCGGAGGCTATCGATTATAAATATGGTACATTATTTCGTATTCGCCCGCTGGAGGACTGATAAACCGTAATTGGTTGGACACGCTTAATATGCAGAAAGATACTTTAGTCATTATGGCCGGTAAGCCCGATAAAACGCAAGACCAGAACATGGTTAATATCGATATCATTTCCATATATTCTGTTTAACAGTTGCTCTGAGATGAAGATTGTTTAACTAGAATTCCAAATCGTACGCCAATGTATCAGTGCAGAGGGACTCTCGAAGCTTGTGCAGCCTAGAATGCCATTGGTAGTTAGTTATGTGTAATGGAGAAGAAGAAAAGTAGAATAAAAATACCTTTGGTGTGCTGGGTGTCCTCCATAAGCCAAAACATGTTCTTCGGTATCCATTACGGTCACAAGAGCCATGTCATAGTCTTGCGCGCGATGCGCAGTGCTCGCGAGCGGAGGACCAAGGTTGAAGGACTTCAAGCCTGGTATGACACCGACCATAGCTTCTCCCAGGATACGCATCTCTTTAACCTGGTCCTCAGTGACACCAGGTTTGAGCTTGAATAGGACTATGTTATGTCTCTCATTAGCATTAATCTGTCCAACTCGGGCCAGTGACAAGATGAAATTCCTACCAAAATGATAGATTGGCATCTTTAGGACTGAAAAACTGATATTGAGAATATTAATTACGAATGGTCGACGACCCCTCCTGTCAGTTTGGCTCACGGACTATTTAAACACCGCATTACCTAAGCCAATGACGGATGTGTTCCGAGGTGATGTTTATTTCCGTTAAGCTAGGTGACGCATCATACGTATTTTCAAAAGAAGGTTTGTTTTATATTCTGAAATTACTGATACAATAATATACCTCTTCAATAATTAACGCGGGCTCTTCAAGTCAAGTTCGGCCGTCAAAAGAGAACTCCTCAACCAAAGATGTGGCTGCTCTCCTTGGATGCTGCACCTACACAAATATTTACTTGCTGATAAATTAAGAAAGAACTTAGTAACAAAGGAAGATGAGGTACACCAGGGGTTCTTTTAAATAATAATAATCTAAACGTATTTTCTATTTGGAACATCAAATTTTAACAGACGACAGATTGGACATGAACGAGGTTCGGACGTAGGCCAAACAACTAATTGTACGGTCCCACTCCGAGAATATGGGGTAACGAACGGCGCTTAAGTGTTGGCACCTCCAACGATGAGAGAGTTAGTTGGATGGTGAGTATAGGATTAAAGATGAGGGGAATTAGACTCGCCATGCATGGAGTGTAATGGGTGCGTTCATAGGCTTTCTACAACGACATGAATGGCGATGGGGCAGCTCAGACAAGTGACAACCGTGACATTAATGGGACAGTTGAACATTCATCTCAAACACGCCAGAAAATTCATATCTGATGTCACTACTACTACTGGGTTCAAAAATACAGTACTTGAACAAATGTGGTTTTATCCTTTTCCTAACACATATGCTGATACGTGCTGATGTATATCGAAGGCACAGCATGTATACCATTAACTATCATCGGGGTTGGGGCTTTCGAACATGGCTTGTGTTATTGCAACGAGTTTCGATATTACTAATTTAATAGTCTGAATTACGCTCAATTCTAGTCATAATACTTAACTGACCTTCCCCCAATAATGATCTGTTCGCCAACTTCACTGCGAGGTTTATCTTTGGCGACGCCTTTGGCAACACGAGCTTTGACCCATTCTCCAGCCGTTATACCAAGAGCATTGGCATCCTTTACTTGGTTGTACCCCAGTCTATCCAGTACAGGACTTTTGACAGGCTCAAGCCTCAACTGATCTTCGGGTCTTACAAAATAAAGAACCCCGAGGCGATCTATGTGCTGTTGATCGGGTGGCGGAGCTATGACACGGTGAATGCTGCTTTTCAGAAACCCATTGGTAAGAAATTCAAGCGCATCAGCAAGGTTGACCGTAATGCTTTCAGGATGCGGCTTCACCCATTTCCACGTCCCCTCTGGAGTTCTAACTTGCAGTGCCGCGACGGGTTGACGGAAGAGAAGAGTCAAGCTTCCAAAGTCTGTGTGACCTTTGACCCACACGTCCCCAAGCTCTTGATTCTGTTCCTTTGATCGGTGATGATACTTCATGTATCGAAGATGGCAGTCACTCTTTGAATCATAGTGATGGCTTTTGAGAAAATAGTCATCTGGGAGTTCTAAGATGATGGCAAAGAGAACAAGAAGCTTGCCCACAATGTCGTGATGAATGTGTCGAGAAAATTTCTCAATTTCAGCATGGCTCTGGTTAATAATTTGGGGATGGGTTCGCTCCAACTCCGGAATAAATTTGGGGATGTTGTAGATCTCGGTATTGTCAAACACCCCTGGACGAATTTCCTGGCGAAATGTTAGAATAAGGTTGATGATCAAACAAAAGGCCTTTCACTTGCTCTAATACCAAGAGGCTTGTACCCGTTGTAGCCACCTTTTTCAAGTTCTGCACGATATTGTAGCTTTTCATCGGTAGGCAATTCGAAGAGATCCCGACCGATCGCAAACTGACGATCGACCTCTTCTTGGCTAAGCCCAAAATTGATGATATAAAAGAACCCTAACACGTGTTAATAAAGTGAAGTAAAACTGGGCCATTACTTTCAGCATTACCGATTTTTTGGATTGCATCAAACAACTGTTCTGCCAGGGCCTTTCTGCCACCTGGTTGATCGAATCTGGATAGATCCAAGGTGACCAAGTCCGCCCAGTCCACTGCATATCAAGTCAAAACAAGACTACAATAGCGTCTCTGACTGAGCCGAATACTTACGCTCGTAAGTGGTCTCTGCAGCTTGGGTATAGGATGCGAGTGCCGGAAGGCTTGAAGTTACGGCCGTCATGTTGTTTCACCCTTCCCGGAGTTATGTTTTATGGTTAGAATACGATGTTTTGGCATGCTCATAGATTCGGTTTCCTGGTTTCTGGGGCATCATCCGGGATAATTAAACTATTTCCAATTGTCCTTCAGAGCCATTCCTCGCCAAATCATTTTTGGTGCGATCGGCGAATGTTATCGCTCAAGTATACATCGCGTCATTTCAAAAGAGTATTGCGAAAATAGCCCAACATCCAGTCAGGGCTGCGGATTAGTATGGACACCGGGAATTGGTGGGATATACGAGCACCACGCAATCGCGGATCCTGCACATGAAACTACCAATGCGTCGCCAATACTACCCGGAATCCGCTTTTAGGTAGCAGCAGATGGCTGGTACTTGAGGACTGATCCAGATATTCTCTTCGTCATATTGTAACACAATTATTCCATCGACCGCGCATGGGTATGTGAAATATTGCCGCACCCTACTATTTAGTCGACGTGACGAATGTCTAACACAAGCGGTACTGGCTTTAGGAGTGGCAACAACGACAAACATGACATCCAAAGTTGAAATTCGATCACACGGTGCACCTTCTACGGAAAATCCCAACATCAGCGATGAAGATCGCTCACAGCATGTGAAGCGAGGGGAACTCACTGAAGAGGATTCGAGTGAGGGGCCAATTGCAGGTTACGATGCAGAGATAATGGCAGCTAGGATCTTTTTCACACCCGAGGAAGAAAAGAGACTACTAAGAAGAATCGACTGGCATTTAATGCCACTTTGCTCGTTGATATTCCTGTTTAAAAATCTTGATTCAGACAACGTAAGATGGATACTGGCTTGCGGGAACAAAACATTAAACTGACAAATGGAAGATCTCTAATGCACGAATTATGAATAAGGGAACCGATCAAAACATTATGAACCAACTGGGAATGACTTCCGATCAGTATAATCTGCTTACAATTTTCTATTATGTACTTCTTCTAGGAACCTAAAATATTTATTAACATGCTGACGGAAACAGGTCCCATATATTGTGTTTGAAGCCCCATCAAATTTATTCCTAAAGAGATTTTTGCCCTCACGCTGGCAGGCCCGAATCATGGCAATGTGGGGGATTATGCTCTTGTGTCATGTTGCAGCTCGAAACAAAACTGGGATATACATAACGAGATTTCTCCTAGGTCTAGTAAGTAAAAATATTTGCCTTGAAATATGACAAAATTAACAGGCATGGTTCTAGTTTGAGGCTGGCCAGTTCCCTGGTGTTATTTTACAAATGTGCTACTGGTACCGACCTGATGAGATGTCTCTTCGATTGTTATACTTTTGTGAGCCGTACGACTATATGCCCGGAATTCAGGTTAGCTAACATTCGTGGGAGATATTTGTGGAAATATGTCAGGTATTTTCGGTGGCTTACTAGCCTTTGCGTTTGACAATGCCTCGGGCTCGTACGGACTCTCTGGTTGGCAATGGTAAGTGACCTATCAATTGACTGGACGATTCCATATCTTCTAGCTGACAAGTAAAGGCTCTTCCTCTGTGAAGGTGCCGTCACCGTTGTGTTCAGTGTAGTAGTATGGTTTTTGCTTCCTGATTGTATGTCTTCAGCTTATACCTTATTGAAGAGCCTCACTGAAACCATTTAGTTCCAGAAACAGCGACCTGGTTGACAGATCGGGAAAAAGCTTTCGTTCAGGCCCGACTACCTCAAAATGCGCCCCGAGCTGCCGAACAAGACTTTAAATGGAGCGAGATTGTTACATCCTTGAAAGATAGAAGACTATGGCTCTTCACTTCAATCTGGGCTATTTACACGGTCGGAACTAGCGGTGTGCGATTCTATCAATCCACGGTCATTGCCAATTTGGGGTTCACGTAAGTTGACTGTCGAATCGATTACTCTCCAATCTTACCTGCTGGTTCGATACTGACAATTGCATTAGAAATATCGCAACGGCTCAGATCCTCAACATCCCAATCACTGTTACCAGCTTGATTGTAATTGGCGTTACTGGAGTTATGGCGGATAGTGGGCGGTATCCACGACCCGTCTACCCCTTAACTTTTCTTGTAATCATTATAGCATGTTATGCTGTCTTGGTCGCTTATCCTAACAATGGTGCCGTGTACGCAGCGACATTGATTGGAAATGCCGTAACCGCTGCCTGGTTCCCTATGATGTGGCCGTGGAGGGTCCAGACAACAAGCCGCGCTACAGGATCAGCTTTCTCCATTGGCTTCGTAAACAGCTACGGGCAGATTGGCGGTGCTATAGGGCCCCAAATCTTCCGTAGTATCTACGAGCCGCATTATACGATCCCATTCACTGTCGCCATGTGCCTGGTGGCCGCATGTATGGTTGTAACATTGATCACCTGGTGGGTGACGCGACAGACCGAGAGAGACACAAGGAAGTTAAAGCTAGCGAGAAAGGCGGCAGAAGCAAAGGGGCAGGTCATATTGGAGGACTTGGTAGACAACGATCTTAAGCCGCGTTCTGGCTGAACGCTGTGATTCCGAGTCCAGACGAACTATTCCCAAATTATTTACTCCAGGAGCGCGCCTAGCCTGGGCCACAAAGGTGACCAGCCAGCAAGCAGACATAATTATTTTGTTTCAAACAACTTTGGTTTGGTCTCTCTTATACCAAAAGAAAGAAAAGAAAAAAAATCAATACTCTGTTCAGCACAACCTTGATACGCTCGCGATTCTCATATACTTCTTGAGTCTATGTGTATTATTTCCCGATTTATTATGGAGAAATTAGAGAAGGGATTTTCTCCGGTGGTCAATAAAGGGCGGGCCATTGGATGGATCTTGGACGGCGGAAATATCGCAATGTTTGGCTTACAGGATTGGGGATGATAAATGAGAGCGGACTAGTGAAAAGAAAAGTCAAAGGTGTTATTTATGAATGGTAAAATAAACATGTCAAAGCGGTCGGTTCTGTATGGTAGTATTAGTTTAAGTATGTTCCCTCGTTGGCCGATCCTGATCTTGTCTTCCTGCTCGCGTAATTTTTAGACCGAAAATATATTTGGAAATGATTCAGTTCTGGCGTTCCCAGTATCTCCGAAGCTTGTTCCCGGAACAAACATTGCAGTTTACCCATCTCAAGTGGATTTGGGGGTTTCTCTCTTACGCTTTAGCATTAGAGTTCTATCAGAAGGATCCGCCGATATCGCGTTTCCCGTGCCAATCAAGTTCACCCTTTGATCGTTTACGGAGCAGGGGCCGGGCTCGCATTCTGCACCGATGCAAGTTAAAATCCTGTTGTTTTAACTAACCCACACCACAGTGCTCAGGAAATTTCCTCCATGTTCAAAAATCGAGTCTGACTGCATTGTGTTTGTGATACAACCGATCATGATGCTCTAAAATAAACTGCGTAAACTCATCGCCATTACTGTTTCACCATGTCCGGGAACGCGCAGCTGGCTTGTAGCGAAAGCCCAACTCAACCAGTCGTTCCAACTCGGCCCGAAGAAACAGATGTGGAACGTCAGAACCAGAAGTCAGAACAAGCGAATGAGCCTTACGAGCAAGACCATACAGTTATAGACACAGAAACAGAATATGTTCACAAAAGGTTCAGCCCAATCCGAAAGCTCGGAATTGTCATTACCCTCTGCTTTTGTGGAGTGGTAACACCTTTTAGCTCAACGGCTCTTCTAGTGGCCATTCCTGAAATCGCATCAGCATTTGAAACTACAAGTATCATAATCAATGTCTCAAAAGCTCTTTTTTTCGTCTTCATGGCAATCAGTCCTCTGGTTTGGGGCCCGCTCACCAACTGCTTCGGTCGACGTTGGATCTTTCTCATCTCCAGCGTTATGCTTGCAATCTGCAGCATCGGAACTGTGGCATCCCCTAACTTGGCCGCTTATTTTATATTTCGTACGCTGACAGCCTTCCAAGGCACGGCATTCCTGGTCGTCGGGTCTGTTGTAATTGGCGACATTTATCCACCAACTCAACGAAACGAGGCAGAGCATTGGGCTGGTTCATGTCTGGCATCCTCGTTGGACCAACAATTGCGCCTTTCATTGGAGGTGTCATTATTACTTTTGTGTCTTGGAGGCTTAACTTTTGGCTAATTGCCGGACTCTCGGGCTTTGCAGCAACATTGATTGTACTACTTCTACCGGAGACTATACACGAAATGAAGCCGATCAGTACCGAAGGTGGGATTTTGAACGTCGTCATTGAACTCAGGTTCCTTATCAACCCGATGACGCTTCTTCGGCCTCTGGTCACATACCCAAATCTTTGGATTGCTGCACTGGCAGTTTCATCGCTTATCTGGAATCAATATCCACTTCTCACCTCAATTCGACATGTTTTGAATCCACGATTCAACCTTACCTCGCCTTTACAATCTGGTCTATTTTATCTGGCCCCGGGCAGTGGGTACCTAATTGGCAGCTTTTTCGGCTGCCGGTGGTCTGACTACATGGTTGCCAAATACATCAAAAAGAGAGGGCGCAGGGTGCCCGAGGACCGTCTCAATGCCGCCATTCTGGTGATGATTATCGTTGTTCCAGCATGCATGATAATTTATGGATGGGGTGTAGAGAAGACAGTCGGCGGCATCCCCCTGATTGTCATCGTAATGTTTCTCCAAGGCTTCCCTCAATTATTCTGTCTTCCTAGTCTCAACACATACTGCATTGATGTTATGCAGGACAAAGGGCAGAGCTCTGTTGTGGTAGCTGGAAACTACTTGACACGATTTATGTTTTTTTGCCGTGGGGACTGCGGTATGTTTGCCTGCAATACAATCGATTGGGGTCGTTTGGTTCAGTACAATTTCGGGTCTGTTCATCTCAACAACCGGATTTATGACATGGTTGCTAGTGATTTATGGGGAAAGATGGCGTCAATCAAGGGGCAGTCAATATTATCCTTCCTAGGAAACGTATTGCAACCGTTGTTTGTTTCATATCTTTTGCATTGCTTCTATCTGCTGCTACCTGGCTACAATACAACGATCTGTTTGAGGAAAAACCTCATGCTTAGGTTGCCGTCGGTACCATTGTTTGTTGGTGCTCCCTTTCATGAATTAAGTCGAGTGAAGGGAAACAGAGATATATGTTAACTATGTTGATACATAGCTAAGCTTGAAGTGTTTGGGTAGTAGAGAGCAACCTTAATAGATAAAATTGGGAATCTATAAATGCCTCTCTATCTTACTTGTTCAATCGCTGGATTTAGACGTCATACTTAATGCATGATTTTTGAAAGTAGCTTGTACTATTTTGATCGAGCCTATCACAAACTCGAGTTGGCTTTTACTATTTAAATGGGATTAGTTCACCATCTGGCTGGATAGAACGTCACTGTAATCATTGGAGGGGCTATTTTTTTCCACGTCATTTATTACCCAATATTCCTATGCTAACGGGGATCTAGATAACTAATAACATCTGGCTGCTATGACTAGATATTATAAATATATTAAGGGCCCGTGCACCATAATTACCATTATTCAACTCAGACGTGTTTTTTTATATGCTCAGCAAATGAGAGAAAACACAGAGAACTCGCAATGCTTCCTACACCTCAACCTCTTGTTGCTCACCTCGGCCCACTCGCATTTTGCGAATCTTGCCTTGACCAACCTTTGGGAGATTGGCACCAAGACCTTTCAGGGATTTTGTGGAATCAAAAGCAGCAAGGACGGGGAATGAGTTTTGGAGAGGATTTGCAAGGTTGCTCAAAGTGTTGTTGAGAGCATCAGTGAGTGACTTGAGGTCATTGAGACCTCCAAGAGTGTTGTTAAGAAGATTTGTAAGGTCGCCGAGACTGTTTCCTAAGGTGTTGTTTAGGATATTGCCGAGACCATTTCCAAGTGTGCTGTTAAGAAGGTTGGAAAGGTCGTTGAGATTGTTTGTAAGGTTATTTAGGCCAGAAAGGCCGTTTCCTAATGAATCGGTGAGATTGCCGAGGTTGCCGAGGTTGGCAAGACCGTTTCCTAGGGTGTTGTTCAAGAGGTTTGTGATATCGCTAATACCACTTCCAAGTGTGTTGTTGAGGGCACCGGTAACATCATTGAGACCACTTCCGAGTGTGTTGTTGAGGAGGTTGGTAATATCACCCAAACTACTGCCGAGTGTGTTGTTAAGGCCACCCAACGTGTTGGTGAGAAGGCCAGTAACATCAGTAAGACCACTTCCGAGTGTGTTGTTGAGAACATTGGTAATATCACCAAGAGAGTAGTTCAATGTGCTACCAAGATCAGTCAGGGTATGGTTCAGAAGGTTTGTAATATTTCCAAGGCTGTTGCCCAATGCGCCTCCTAGACCACCGAGTGTGTTGTTAACGAGATTCGTAATATCACCAAGGCCACTACCTAGTGTGTTGTTAAGGAGGTTGGTGACACCACTGATGCCGTTACCCAGGGTGTCATTGAGTCCACCTAGGGTGTTGTTGAGAAGGTCAGTGATAGCCCCAAGGTTTTGACCCAATGTGTTATTTAGCAGGTTCGTCACATCATTTAGGCCATTTCCAAGAGTGCTGTTGAGGAGGTTAGTGACACCGCCGATGCCGTTGCCCAATGTACCATTGAGAAGGTTTGTGATGTCGCCAAGACTGTTGCCCAATGTGTTGTTCAGAAGGCTTGTCACATCGGCCAGTCCACTTCCAAGTGTGTTGTTGAGGAGGTTGGTGAGACCACCAAGGGTGTTGCCAACAGTGCTGTTCAGAGCGTTGGTGAGGTCGGTAAGACCAGTACCCAGCGTAGTGTTTACAAGATCGGTAACACCGCCGAGGGTGCTGTTGAGTAAGCTTCCAAGATCAGTGCCGTTAAGAAGACCTCCCAATCCATCAGTCACGCCTCCAAGAGTTTGGTTCAGCAGGCTTCCAATAGGGTCAGTGCTGTTAAGAAGGTTTCCTAAACCACCAGTGATGCCCCCAAGAGTATTATTGAGTAGACTTCCAAGAGGATCAGTGCTATTGAGCAGGTTGCCTAGGCCGGAAGTAACGCCGCCCAATGTGTTGCCAAGTAGACTTCCAAGAGGGTCACTTGTGTTGAGCAGGTTTCCAAGGCCACTGGTAACTCCACCAAGGGTCTGGTTGAGGAGGTTTCCAAGAGGATCAGTGCTGTTAAGCAAGGTTCCTAGACCGCCAGTGATACCACCAAGAGTTTGGTTGAGAAGGTTGCCGATGGGATCAGTGCTGTTGAGCAGGCTTCCAAGACCATCGGTAACACCTCCAAGGGTTTGGTTGAGTAAGTTTCCAAGAGGGTCGGTGCTGTTTAGCAGGCTACCTAAGCCGGTAGTAATACCTCCTAGGGTTTGGTTAAGGAGGTTTCCAAGAGGGTCGGTGCTGTTAAGCAAGTTACCAAGGCCTCCTGTGACACCTCCCAGAGTGTTTTCCAATAGGCTTGCTAGGGGGTCAGTGCTATTAAGAAGGTTGCCAAGACCTCCTGTGACACCTCCTAGAGTGTTGTTCAATAGACTTCCCAGAGGGTCAGTACTATTGAGCAGGTTTCCGAGACCGCCAGTGACTCCACCTACGGTACTGCCAAGCAGAGTTCCAAGAGGGTCAGTACTGTTAAGCAGGTTTCCAAGGCCACTGGTGATCCCGCCCACGGTACTGCCGAGCAGGGCTCCAAGAGGGTCAGTGGTATTAAGCAGATTGCCTAGGCCCCCTGTAACTCCACCCAGTGTGTCGTTAAGCAGACTTGAAAGAGGGTCGGTACTGTTGAGAAGACCTCCTAGGCCACCGGTGATTCCTCCAAGCGTATTATTGAGAAGGTCACCAAGAGGGTCAGTGTTATTAAGCAGAGCACCTAGACCTCCGGTAATTCCACCAACGGTCTGGTTGAGCAGTGCACCGATAGGGTCAGTGCTATTGAGCAAGCTTCCTAGTCCACCAGTGACTCCGCCTACGGTATTACCAAGCAAGGCTCCGAGAGGGTCGCTAGTGTTAAGTAAGCTGCCAAGGCCACTGGTAATTCCGCCAAGGGTATTATTAAGAAGGCTTCCGATAGGGTCTGTGCTATTGAGCAAGCTGCCTAGACCACTGGTAACTCCGCCGAGTGTATTCCCAAGAAGGCTTCCAAGAGGGTCGCTGGTATTAAGAAGGTTGCCAAGACCACTGGTAACTCCACCAAGAGTATTGTTGAGTAGGCTTGCAATAGGGTCAGTGCTATTAAGCAAACTTCCAAGGCCACCAGTAACTCCTCCAAGCGTGCTGCCAAGAAGACTTCCAATGGGGTCGGTGTTGTTGAGAAGGTTACCTAATCCGCTGGTAACACCAGACACACCATCAATAACGCCCCCCAGTGTGTTATTCAGCAGGCTTCCAAGAGGGTCAGTGCTGTTGAGTAAACTGCCGAGGCCATTAGTGACTCCGCCAACAGCACTTCCAAGTAGAGTTCCGAGGGGATCAGTGCTGTTCAGAAGATTTCCAAGACCACTAGTAATTCCTCCGACAGTGTTTCCAAGCAAGCTTCCAAGAGGATCACTGCTGTTAGCGAGACCTTCCAAGCCTCCAGGGATGCCTCCCAGCGTGTTGTTGAGTAGAGTTCCGAGAGGACCAGTCAGAGCTCCAGTGACACCGCCGAGAGTGTTATTAAGCAGGTTTCCAAGAGGGTCAGTGCTGTTAAGAAGGCTGCCCAGTCCTCCTGTAACTCCACCTAGCGTGCTTCCGAGGAGAGCACCTAGAGGATCGGTTGTGTTCAAGAGACTGCCGATACCACTAGTAATTCCGCCAAGTGAGTTGCCAAGAAGGCTTCCGAGAGGATCAGTGTTGTTCAGAAGACTGCCTAGACCTCCCGTGACTCCTCCAAGTGTGCTATTTAAAAGATTGCCAAGGGGATCAGTAGTGTTGAGAAGGCTACCGAGGCCACCGGTAACACCACCAAGCGTGTTACCAAGCAAGTTTCCAATAGGGTCAGTGTTATTTAGAAGACTTCCTAGTCCTCCGGTGACACCAGTGAGACCATCAATAACACCTCCGAGGGTGTTGTTAAGCAGACTTCCAAGAGGGTCAGTGGTGTTAAGAAGGCTTCCGAGACCACCAGTAACTCCACCGAGTGTGTTACCTAGTAGGGTTCCAAGAGGATCAGTGTTATTAAGGAGGTTACCCAGGCCGCCGGTGACTCCTCCGAGTGTACCGTTAAGAAGGTTGCCAAGAGGGTCAGTAGTATTTAGGAGGTTTCCTAGGCCACCGGTAACACCACCAAGTGCACTACCTAGCAATGTACCAACAGGGTCAGAAGAATTAAGAAGCTGGCCTAAACCTCCAGTAACCCCTCCGAGGGTATTATTCAGTAGGCTTCCAAGAGGGTCAGTGCTGTTAAGCAGATTACCAAGGCTACCGGTAACACCGCCCAACGTGCCGCTAAGCAGATCTCCAATAGGATCGGTATTATTGAGAAGCTGTCCTAGGCCTCCCGTAATTCCTCCTAGGGCGTTGTTGAGCAGACCATCTAGGCCATCTGCTCCCTGCGTGGTGTTAAGCAAGCTTCCAACGGGGTCAGTGGTATTGAGAAGCTGGCCCAAGCCACCAGTAACACCACCAAGTGTGCTGCCGAGAAGGTCTCCAAGAGGGTCAGTGCTGTTGAGAAGGCTTCCTAGGCCTCCAGTAACGCCTCCAATCGTGCTATTAAGAAGGTCGCCAACTCCACCTCCCAGTGTGTTGTTAAGCAGGGTTCCAATGGGATCAGTCGTGTTAAGTAAGTTACCCAAGCTTCCGGTAACTCCTCCGAGGGTATTACCAAGCAGGCTTCCAATAGGATCAGTGCTATTGAGAAGATTTCCGAGACCACTGGTCACTCCGCCTACGGTGCTCCCAAGGAGGGTTCCAACAGGATCAGTGGTGTTGAGTAGGCCGCTTAAACCGCCAGTAACACCTCCTAGTGTGCTGTTAACAAGTCCACCAAGGCCGCTTCCCAGAGCGCCGGTAAGCAGGCTCCCAAGAGGGTCAGTAGTGTTGAGGAGGCTTCCCAGTCCGCCGGTAACGCCTCCAACAGTGCTACCAAGTAGAGTTCCAACAGGGTCAGTGCTGTTAAGGAGGCTGCCTAGACCGGTAGTAACTCCGCCCAGTGTGCTACCAAGCAGGTTTCCAAGAGGATCAGAGGTGTTTAGAAGGCTACCCAAGCCGCCTGTAACGCCTCCTAGTGTATTGCCAAGGCCACCGAGGCCCGTGGTAACGGTTCCAAGGGTATTGTTAAGGCCGGTAGTGACACCTCCTAGTGTGTTGTTAAGGCCGCTCGTAACACCTCCTAGCGTGTTGTTGAGAAGTCCACCAAGGCCTCCGCTTCCTAGTGTGCTGTTGAGGAGACTTCCAAGGGGGTCTGTGCTGTTAAGAATATTTCCGAGGTTGATAGGGCTGCCAGCGCCCGTAAGGTTGCTCAGAACTCCGGAAAGACCACCCGTGGTTCCGGTCAGGGTTTGGTTCAGCAGATCAATCAGTCCTCCGCTTCCCAAAGTGCTGTTTAGAATCGTGCCAAGACCACCGGTAAGACCGGTAGTGGTTCCAGTCAAGGTGTTGTTGATGAGTTGTGTGAGAGGTCCATTTCCTACAGTAGTGTTTAGAACACCAGTAAGGCCACCTGTAACTCCGCCCAGTGTTTGGTTGAGAAGATCAACGAGGCCTCCGGTTCCCAATGTGCCGTTGACGAGGTTATCGACGCCGCCGATGAGACCGCCGGTGAGTCCACCCAGGGTGCTATTGAGAAGATTTCCAAGATCGATGGGGTTTGTGCTATTTGTTGCGTTTAGAAGACCGCCGGTGAGGCCAGTGAGAGTCTGGTTGACAAGATCGGTAAGACCTCCGCTTCCTAGCGTGCTATTGAGAAGACCAGTCAGACCACCAGTAACTCCGGTCAATGTGCCATTGAGAATGTTGGTGAGGTCCAGAGGGTTTGTGGTAGTGTTGGTCAAGTTCGTGCCTGTAAGCCCACCGAGCAGCCCGCCCAGAAGGTCTCCAAGAGGATTGGTGGTACTACCAGAGGGAACACTGACGCTACCCGTTGAAGTAGGAGTGCCGATGTTTCCAAGACCACCCAGGAGTCCACCCAAAAGATCCCCAAGAGGGTTGGCGACGGAGGTTGCAGCAGCGCCAGCAGAAGTAGTCTTCACACCACCGCCAAGCAGGCCTCCGAGCAAATCCCCAAGTGGGTTAGCGACAGTGGTTGCAGCAGCGCCTGCAGAAGTAGCCTTCACACTCGTAGCAGCACCTGCCCCTCCTAGTAATCCGCCAAGGAGGTCGCCAAGAGGGTTGGCGGCGGCTGTCGTCGTGCGGACAGCAGCAGCACTCGTTGTAGGTACAATAGCAGCCGCGCTAGTAGTCTTGGTACTTGAGCCCCCACCAAGCAATCCGCCGAGAAGCCCTCCTAGAGGGTTGATAGCAGCAGCGCTAGTAGTAGGAACCACGGCAGCGGCGCTGCTCTTGGAGCTGGAGGAAGCACTTCCTCCACCAAGCACATTGCCAGCACTGCTTGTAGGAACAACAGCGGCGCTGCTCTTAGAAGTGGTGGGAGAAGTGCAGCCACCGAAGAGACCACACAGGAGAGCGTTGATATTGTCATTCGTACTAGTAGCTGCAGCTACAGGGGCTGCGCTAGTAGTAGGAACTACGGGAGCAGCAGTGGTTGTAGGAATAACAGCGGCGGCGTCGCTGCTCTTGGAGCTAGAAGAAGCACTTCCTCCACCAATGACGTTTGCTGCACTGCTAACAGCGGCAGCCGCGTTGCTTGTAGGAACAATGGCGGCAGCATTGCTTGTAGGAACAACGGCGGCGGCACTGCTTGTAGGAACAATGGCGGCAGCACTAGTCGTAGATGTGGAGGCAGAACTGCAACCACCAAAGAAACCGCACAAGAGGTTGTCGATGATGTTGCCGGCACTAGTAGCAGCCTTAGGAGCAGTACTGGTGGTTGGAACAACTACGGGAGCAGCGCTGGTAGTTGGGATAACCACTGGTGCAGCGCTAGTAGTAGGAACGACCACGGGAGCAGCACTGGTAGTAGGAACAGCGGCGGCAGCGCTGCTCTTAGAGCTAGAAGAAGCACCTCCTCCACCAATGACGTTTGCTGCACTGCTGACGGCGGCAGCGGCGCTGCTTGTAGGAACAACAGCGGCGGCACTGCTTGTAGGAATAACGGCAGCAGCACTAGTCTTAGACGTAGAGGCAGGACTGCAACCACCAAATAAGCCACACAAGAGACTGTTGACGAAATTGTCACTAGTTGTTGTAGGGACGGCAGCGATAGAGGCAGCAGCAGTGCTAGTAGTAGGAACCACGGCAGCTGCGCTGCTCTTGGAGCTAGAGGAAGGACTAGCACCTCCACCGAGAAGATTGAGACCAGCACTCAAACCAATGTTTGCGGCAGCACTGCTCGGGGCGATATTTCCCCCGACATTGACTGCAGCACTCACCGCCGCGCTTAAAGCACTTGATCCAGCACTTAGCGCGCCGGTGGCCGCCACGTTGACGAAATTTTGAGCCGCGCTGCTAGTTGTGACGACAACGAGTGTGGTACTCTGAGATGTTGAACTACCTCCGCCCAGCAGACCATTTATGGCGTTTGCAACATTCAGAGGGTTGATCGTCGTACCAGTGCCAGTCGCAGCTTTGGCGGTGCTAGTCGTGGTTGTCGTACTTGCCTTACTCGAGCTGGATGCGGCACCGCCGCCCAGCAACCCATTAATCAGACCTCCAAGCCCGAGAGGGTCAGAGACAGCATTAATAGCTCGAGCTTCAGGCCCAGCCCCCTCGCGCTCTTCTAATCCAGCGTTATTTCCAGCCGGAGCTGAAACAACGCCGTCTAAAAGTAGCGGGAGAAGTAAGTACGACCTCATATTTGCAATAGTTATTAATAGTTACCAATAAAAAAAATTTATAAACAATAGCAGCAAGCAGCCAGTGCGCGTGCTAAAAAGATGATCGAGTATGAGATGATGAGAGAGATTGGGAGCCTTTGGGGCAACTGGCCATCTCTTATATACTCCATCGACTCTTGTTTCTCTTATTGCAGAAAAACCATTGTAGCCATAGGCAATCATCACGGAATGCGTATGTGCTTAGACAGTAGCAACAAGGGATACACAGCTAAAGCGGGCATCGACAGGAATGACATCATTCAAGACAGTAAAGATCATCTAAAACATTCCGATGCCAAGGAATGCCTATTCCAAATGGCTTATCGGCGGCCAAATAATAGCACCTTATTTTTGCCAGAGCTGATGGCGGTTTGGTCTACTAATTGCTTCCTGGCCTGGGGAGACGGTGTTGGTCAGCGCCACGAGCGGTATCAATTTTAAGGATGCGAGCATGGGCTCTATACCAAAACCATCTTTAGACCAGAACAGGTGTCCCAAAAGTAGAAATGATGTTCCAAGAGCAACCTTTTCCGGCACGCGGGGCTGTCTTATCGTCTGTCTTGGGATACCCAACCGGTATAAGCCTCATCAACCGCCACGTGTGGATACGGCCAGTAACACGGGACGGCCCCGTAATTCGCCCGCCCCTGAATCCGCATTTCTTGATGCGGGTTGCGATTGATACACTAAACAGCGGGACACCTAGATCTGTCATTTGGTCTTGCCACGAGAGACCGAAGCCCCTTGGCTGATCTATAGGCCACATGTACAAAGTCTTCAAAATAAACCTAGGGTAGGCAACCTTAATAAGACACAATTCTCAGTCTCTCATGCCTAATCACCCTTCTGCGACGTTGATTATTACCTAGATCCGTCACATAAACAAACATCCCCAGCCCCTCCTCTCTGCCTCCCGCGCCGCCACATCCACTCAAAGGCCAAATGAAAACGTAGAGGATAAATTTTGCAAGTAAATAATTATTCGTACAACTCGGTCTCACTACCAAAAAGCTTTGTTATGGCAATATTTGGAAACGTTATCCCAGGATACGTGCAAGACACATCTTCCGCATGCGGTTTCATAACTTAGTCATGCAATCCTGGCCAATCACCAATGCGCCCTGCGGTTCAGCGCGGCTTCTTCGAGACAGTCGGAGATTACAGCGAGGCTAATTATCGAAATACATGCTCCAGGACAATCCAAACGCAATCTCTCAGAGATTCGACACATATGAATCTTGGGCTTCATGTCAGACATCAGTGTGAAGCATCTTCAATCAGAAAAAATCATCTGAAGTTCAAGTATCAAGCTCAATCTGATCAATGATGTTCTTGGTGTGCCTGACAAACATAACACAGAGAGGCTCTTTAGTTTGCCCATTATCGTGACGATGGTGATTAGGTGTAGGGCAAGCTGTAGGTAACACTCCTGAGTGCCAGCCAAGTTGCCTGTCTTCCATCATTTGAAGCATGCTTGCAAATGATACCGAAGAGTCATCTGCACTAAAAATTGCCCGTTTTACAGTGCCTTTTGCAAAGGATGCCCATTGCCTAGGTGTGAGACTCACAGGAAGTCCTGGTGCAGCAAAGTTTCCATTGCTGTTTTGAAGGTCTGAGATTCCCGTTTGTGTCTCGCTTATGAACAAAGTTTTGGTCTCGTTGTTGTTTTCCGCTCGCAGAGTCTCATTGTCGATGGATTGGGCAAGTCTCCGAAAACCCTCCGCGATCGACGCCAACAATGTGTTTAACAGTTGGGAGTTTTGCATGGCCCATATGAACTGGGTTGGGCAAACAGGACACTGAATAATACCCGACGTTCTGGCTATTACGGACCGCAGCTGTGCGATTCCAGACGAAAACGGTATGGGTTGGAGAGCCCGCGTTTCCTCAAGGCAAAGATATATACTTGCCAAACAAGAACATGAAGATTTATCAAATGCAGAATCGAGGCCCAATAGTGTTAAGTCTGCATCAGCAGAGACATTATTCTCGCAGCTGTGGGGGGGGGAATCAGAGTGTGCTTCCAATCAAGGCGCGATGAAACATACCCCCATGCGTTTTGATCGATACTGGAGTCGAACCCGATGGTAGATCCAAGCTCCAATCCGTTTGGGTCCATGTCTCCATTCAACTCGCTTGGGACATCCATCTCGACAGATAGTGGGGGGGTCCCGCTCATAGCGCTTGGTTCTCTTGTTTGCACTTCCTCCTCGAGTTGAACCTTCCGCTTTTTTGGTCTTCCCATAGGCAAACGAGCCGAATACTCGCATACTTCACCCGCACTGGCACATCTTCCACATCGTGGAGATTCGCCATCACATTTCAACTTCCTTTGTCCTCCCTAGATCAGTAAAAAATACTTCAGCTTAAATGACGACCTCCGTACTGCACTGCTCACATGAGGCCCTTCGATGGGTGGCGTCTTGTCCCGCCGGAGCCATATCGGCAATCGACAATTGGTATTCACTGATGCCGAGTAATAAAAAATATTGACAGAGTATAACTAAATGAAAAATTGAGGTTATGGTAGCAATTTCAAGGGTCCATATGGGTTATTAATTAGATACCTGGAAGTTAGTACAGATAGTAGTCCTGGTTGTATCGTCACAAATGAGGCCATAGAGGTCGCGACTAGGTAAGCTGACTGGGTCTGATCGATGGGGCCTGGCAGCTAGCGCCAAGACCGGAGCCCGGAGGCTGCATATTCCGGCCGCCAACTACCGACCGCGAAAAAAAATTTGGATTTTCCAGCGCCGATAAGAGCCCCCACTATCAAAAGATCCTGAGATTCTACATCCAAGCAGACATTTCGCGATCGCGACAATGGCGCCCTCAAAAGATGTTGTTGTTACCGGCTCGAAGGCCGTGGCCTCAATTGACCCCGATCAGGTTGGTATTTTCTTCCTGTGCGCATATCCATCCGCACGACTAACAGTGATGGCAGACCTTGAAAGCCTCCAAGGCTCTCCTAGCTCACATCAAGAAGGCGGCCAAGCAAAAGTCGGAGGAATCCTCCAAGCGCAACCTTCTTGAGGATGCCGATGAGCCTCTCGAGACCCCTGTCTGGCTCACTCTGACTACCAAGCGCCACATTGCCGACAAGGCCCGCCTCCAGCCCGGCAAGATTGTCCTCCCTCACTCCCTGAACACCGACGAGTCTTCCACCATCTGTCTCATTACCGCCGAACCCCAGCGCGCGTACAAGAACATTGTTGCATCGGAAGAGTTCCCAGCGGAGCTAGGAAAGCGCATCACCCGAGTTGTTGACATTGGAAAGCTCAAGGCCAAGTTCGGCCAGTACGAGGCGCAGAGGAAGCTGTTCTCCGAGCACGATATTTTCCTTGGCGATGACCGGATAATCAACCGCCTACCCAAGGTTCTGGGCAAGACCTTCTACAAGACCACCCAGAAGCGACCCATCCCTGTCGTCCTGCGGGCGAAGGTGCCCAAGGTTGATGGCAAGAAGCAGAAGCGACAGAAGACTGAGGGAGAGGTCAACGCCGGCACACCCGCCAACATTGCCAAGGAAATCGAGAAGGCCATCGGCGCCGCCCTCGTCAGCCTTGCCCCCACAACCAACACCGCTATCCGAGTTGGCTACTCCGGTTGGACCGCCCAGCAGATTGCCGACAACGTCGATGCCGTCGTCACTGCCATGGTTGAGAAGTGGGTTCCCCAGAAGTGGCGAAACATGAAGAGTGTTTACATCAAGGGCCCCGAAACCGCTGCCCTACCCATCTGGTTGACCGACGAGCTTTGGGTGGACGAGAAGGACGTTATCGCCGAGGATGAAAAGGCCAAGGCAATCAAGGCGGCCGAGAAGGCCAACATTGGCAAGAAGAGGAAGTCGCTCGAGAGCAAGGAGGAGACCGAATCCCCCGCTCCCAAGAAGAAGGCTAAGAAGCAGCTCTCCGCAGGCGATGATGAGAACCTGGACAAGCAGATCTCGGACCGCAAGAGCAGATTGAGGAAGCAGAAGGCGGTGGCGAAGAAGTCTATGGATTGATACCTCGCATAATCAGGGCATAGGTGTTGGGCGTTGGGTGAATACAAAAAAAAACCAAGACAAAAGATAAGATAGAGAATTTTCAAGGCTTGCGTTACAGAATTATCATTTAATTGATGATGATGTGGTATTGATATGCTAGCACCGACCCGTTGAATCCCATGTACAATGTCCAATTTCCATCCAATCTTAGAGCCATATTCCCGGAATAATAGAAAAAGAAAATATCAAAAATACAAGTCTACTGACAAACCTAGAGCTCCTCCGATTGGAAAGCAGCATTGGAGGCTGAGTTGAACTTCTTGTTGTAAGGACCCAAGAACTCGGTCATGGTCTCATTGAGCACCTGCTCCGTGAGCTGCATGTGCTCGCCGGTGATGGATCGGAACGTGAGGCCTCCCTTGCGATCAAGCTCGCGGAGACCCAGCCAGTCCTCCTTGTAAATTGGACGAGCCCGTAGAGGGATAGTCTCAGTACCGTTAACCTCATCGAACCAGGACGACTGCTTGGGGATGGCGGTGGTGTCGTCTTCAAACATGTACATGACAAAGTTGGTCAGCTTAGCAATGTTCTCCTTGTAAGTAGGATTCTTCGTCTCTCGCTCGTTGTTGATGTCAGCAAGGAAGTTTGAGCTTTCGAGATAGGCATCATAGTCCGCGGGGTCGCGGAAGTACTGGGCAGGAACGAGGCGCGACTGAACAAAGCTGCTCCACGTGTTGAAGCGCAGGAGGGCCATGGCGCCCTTGCAGAGCCAATCAGTGGTGCCGCAGCTCTTGAACTGGGAAATACCGTTGTGCTGGCTGCCAAAGGTGATGAGATTGCGAACTGGGGGGTTGTTGCAGCGCTCGACGTAACCGCGCAAGAACTGGCCGCCCTGGGAGAAGCCGATTGCGTCGACGGCGGGGGCGGTGGAGAGGATGGGATGGGCGGCAAGGGCCTCGCAGACGCTCTCGAGCTGGTCGGAAACGTTGCCAAAGAAGGTGGCTTTGCGGTCCGAGTTGCCATCGTCGGCGAGGGCGACGTTGTAGACGAAGGTGCCCGGGTGGATGACCTCGGCGAGATCACCTGCTTGCTTGATGCCATCCGCGTTGAAGGCATCGCCCAGGCCGTGCCAGATAATGAGGGGCAGGGGAGTTTCGTCGACGTCGTCGTCAGCGGTACGGATGCGGGACGCAGAGGAGGAGTGGGCAGCGAGGGCGAGGGCCGCCAGCCGAAGCAGCGACGCGGGATACATGATGGTCGCGGCAGATGGTGGATGAGATGGGAGATTGGATGCCTGTTGTATTGGGCGCAGCAGCAAGAGACTCGTCAACCCCGTCTCGACTTGAACGGTTCGAGCTCCGGGGGGTAGTTAATAAGGGAACAATAGGAAAGATGGACACAACAATGGCTTCACGACAAGCTTGTCTTTGTCTTGTATGGTCAGCGTCCCGTCCCTGCATCGTCGATGGATCGGGCGGGACAGGCGGAGCTGACCACCGAACGCTGCAGCCCCGTGAGCTCAGACGCCTCCCATTGGCTCAGACGGCGTGGAAGATGTTCCGCATTTTCGCACGCACTAACTTATGCTATGCCCGTTAACAATGCCCGCCCCGGTCACTGGTACGCGTATTCCCTATTCCCACCGTGCGTATGCCTGGCAGTTTTCTCACTTACACTGGAACGACAATGGGCGCAACCGACGTCAGTCGAGGAGGAGACGAGACATTCGCGCTCGCGCTCTGCACTTGCGCTCGGCAACGACGGCCATATGCACTAATATTCTCCCGCCAACGGAACTTTCCAGTAATACAAGATAATATGCACTTTCCTTCCCATCGCCATATGTGGCAGTGACATGCAATTTAGTCCCGACTAGCGGCAAAAACGGACAATCCATCCCATCAACCACGAACCATTCGTCGTTCTCTGAAACTTGTTGAAACTCCCAGTGGAGAGCCCCCCATATCCCCATCCCGGTCGTTGCCAGTCTCCTATTTTATTCCCCACGACGCGAATCGGGCTGACGACGACTCTCTGGTGACTCCGTCATTCGAGCCCTTGTCGCTCGACCGATGTTCCGTCTTCAAAACCGATGACCCGACCGCCTCTTGTGGTCGCTTTGCTTTCAACCAAACCAACTCACATTCTCTCATCCAAACATTCAAAGACATTCCTTACCACGCTCTGCGAGCAAAGTTAGCAAGACATACATTTCATTACTTCTTTCATTGACTCTGCTCCTCTTTGCCGCACCAGCATTTTCGATTCTTTCTACACTTTGAACTCACATTACGATACCACATCGGCTCAACAACTATCCATTAACACAACCATACTATCAAACTTTATCTCTTCTCCCAAATATTATCTACGGACCACTACCAAAATGAACGCCTCTGCTTTCTTCGCCGTCGCTTTTGCCGCCCTGGCTGTCAGTATTCCTCTGCCCTTCGCCGGGCCTTTGTATGGCAAATACCACACTCCTACCGTCTCGTCGACGGATCTGGAATGAAAAAAAATTGGCGAGTTCCGGCCATTCCACACAATGACGAATCCAACCGATCGCAACCATCCTGCAACTGAATCCGAACAACAATCGATTTTACATATACCCCGCGTTCGAGTATTGGTGCTGAAGAGTTTGGATCATCGTCATTGGTGGCAATCAGCCCTTTGAGCGTTGTTTTGATTGATTATGGTAGGAACTCCTATACTCGTGGTAACCCCTGTGTGCAGCATCCCGACTAACTCATGTACCTCAGTTATATCCTCATGGTTCTGTTTCTTCCGATCAAAGTGAAACTGACCAGGGCAAGTCTCCACAAAGACACTTGCTTGGCCTCTCGCTTATTCACAAGCACAGACGCCACCGACTTCCACCAAGCGTCCAATTGTGTAGTGCTAAAGATAGATGTGAAAATATAGTATAAGCTAGTTGTCACTTTTTTTTTATCCCAACCTAACTGTGAATTATGCCTTAATTTCTGCATGAAGAAAAATGTTTGACGATACAGATGCCTTACCTTCAGCAGTAAGGCCTCATCATATCTGTGATTATGCGTCGGCTCTGTGCCATCTGGCGTTGACACCTACTGCCTGTCGTAGACCAATGTTCTTTCATCGACAAGATTCTCATCAACAATTGGCCTCGGTCTCTTTTTCGACATGGTTTGTTGACTAGTAATAAAGGGTTCTTTTTTATATGAATCATTTTAAAAATAAGTCCTTTGGCCATTGTTTCATTTTCCGCCACTCTCTGAAACGGGCAATATCAACAATTATCAATACGGGAGTGGGAAGATAGACTCAAATGAAAACCCAGTGCAACGTGCCGTACTATCCAATGCTACCTCCGCCAACATTCGGTCTCAGGTCCTAGATCACTATCACACCATTGGTCTAGACAGAGATATATTTACTTTTTGTCATTAATATTTGAATATGAAAATAGTAGTGTGTAGCTGGTCTTGGAAATAGAGCGAATTTCAAGAAAACAATATGGCTTTCTAGGGTAGGTAAGGTGAGAGGGTTGAAAAAACCCCTATCGTTGTTGTAGTTTAAAGTGAAGTGATAGATCTTCAGGGTGGATCGACATTTGTCATATGATTCTGGGCTTAAGGGATCCGCATATTAATCTTTTTCGGGTGGTTGGGTGTGATGCTACGTACATATATCCTGTTTCAAGTGCAAGTACTCCGTAGTATCAATTAATTTAAGCAAGGCAGTGCCGATCGGATCGCCTCAATTTATATGCACAGCCATGATCATAAAATTAATCATAAAATTGAAGATATTTGCAGAATGTTTTATGGAACCTACACTATTCGCATGGCTGATCTAATTTTCATATTGATAGTGTCCGTTGTGACGCCGTGGTTAACAACAAGGCTGGCCCTGGCCTGGCTGTGGCTGGGTGATCATGTGGCTTGTGCTCAGGTAAGCTTTGGCGCCACTGATCTCTCAGCCTTGTCACGACAACTGCCATCTACCGTCTCTGCGATGACGACCTGAGAACTCAAGATCGCATTATATCGCAACACTTTAATTTTCGCCCGATTCTTACAAATCTGCTGTGAAATAAAGACTGGAGAATTTATGGACACGAAAGGTGAAACGTGAATCACCCCGACGTCATTTTGGTTGAGCTCGAAGCTCTGCAGCCTTCCCCACGTCCATCCACCATTTTTTTTTTACCCAGGCAACCTCTACCGTGCCGAACGTCTCCCACAACGACCTAGATTAGAGTCGCTGCGATCTCCCGAGACACGAAGCTGGTGGAACCTCTGCCCCCTCTCGAACCAAACTGACGACCGCTCGAACCCGTTGCCCGAACCACGATGGCACCCGCGGACTCTGACCGACCCGCCAACGCAAACGAGGACGCTCTCGCCAAGATTGGACCTCATCCCGGCTTTATCTCGAGCTCGAATCAATACACCACGGAACTAAAGCTCCGGCGCCTGCTCAAGGAAAATGGCTGCGACCCTGCGCGGCAAGACAGCTACCGGTTGCAGGGCGTGCAACTGATTGACAATGTTCGGGAGTATCTGCAACTGTGAGCTCCACCGCGCCTGGAGGGCTCTATTGACCCTCGATTGCGACATGGCACTAACGATGGTAGACCTGTGCGCTCGTTCGATACCGCATGCACCTACTTCCACAAGTTTCGACTCAACTTCCGCGACGCCGAATACAACTACCAAGACGCTGCCCTCGCCTCACTGTTTGTGGCCTGCAAGGTGGAAGACACCATCAAAAAGTCCAAGGACATCCTTGCAGCTGCATATAATGTTAAGAACCCAGAGAAGCCGACGGCCCCCGATGACAAAGTATGTTGCCAATGTGGACTGAGCTTTGGCTGTTGGATGTGGCTAACCACGCCTAGATCTTTGAGTCTCCCGGAAAAATAATTATCTGCCTAGAGCGCCTCATCCTTGAGACAATTGGCTTCGACTTCCGAACCCGATATCCACAAAAATTGCTCGTCAAGGTCGTCCGAGGCATCCTTGGAAAGGAAGGTGGCAAGGAATTTTTTACCACCGCCTACGCCATGTGCATCGACATGTACAAGACTTTTGTTCCCATCAAGCGCACAACTTTTTCCATGGTCATGGCCATTGTTGAGTTGACGGCGCTGATGCGGGAGGAGCATGTTGAAAAAGTGCACGAATTTGCAGCCAAGAGACGCCAGTACCATCGTGGCGCCGTTACGGAGACTATGCTTGACATACTGGACCTTTACGCTCAGCATCCTAAGTCGACTAAGCTGGGTACACAGTTCGATCTCAACAAGATAATTGACATCAAGATTCGGCTTAATAATGACCTTGAAAAGGCCTTTGAGCCTCGGTACCTGCACTATTGTGTCCGATGCGAGGCCGAAGACCCTCAGCCTTCCACACCGGCTTCGGATACATCCCCCGCAACGACGGGATCTTGGCCCGGGGACGCCTCAGGGCGACGCTCGGCACGTGGACAAGATGGGACTATGCGCTTTGTGTTTGACCCTGACAGCGCGCGGAGGGAACAGGCTATGGTCTCGGAATATTTTAAGGACGAATTCGAAGAGTATGAAGTTGAGGTTGAAGAACCAATCCCTCAACCACCTCAGCATGAGGGCGGCGGTGGCCACCATAGAGGAGGATACCATGGTCATGGTAATAGAGATAGAGGCGATCACCGTCGCGGCGGGCATGGGGGATACAGAGGGGAGCGGCACTATAGGGGCAACAGAGGAAGACATTACTGATGTGTATTGGCGGACTTTTTGGCCAAGTTTATGCCGTATTTCTTATCCCTTTACTCAGATACCCATCCCATTAGCGTTTAGGCAAATAAAAACCGACAGCAGTGAAATTGTTATTACCCAGATAGCATGAGAGGTGCCGCAAGCGAATCAACAACGAGTGAACTACACAAGGCAACTTATAGAGGCGTGAATCATGTGAAAAAGGAAGAAACCACGCAAGATGATTGCCACCGAGACAGATAGCATTTGGATCTGTGAGTGGTTATCAATACTGCCGAGGCAAAATGTAGGCTGTGGAGCTGCTGGTATGCTGTGTTTCCAAGGTTAAAAAGTTTACACATATTCAAGAGGCGGTAACAGATTTAAAAATTCAGATCAACTCGTCGAGGCCAAGCCCCGTGTACTTTCCGAGACACAATGATTTGCTGTGTGGGATTTACCCATCTTGGCGTGAGAGAGGTTGGTGTGGTTAGACTGCGAGGTTGCAAGATTATGAAAGACTGCCTAGAAAATCATCTTTGATAAAAACATGCTATAACCCGCATTTGTATACTCGTACATCACTGTTTATGACTTGCCCAAATGCAAAATTCAGCGTTGATTATTATCATGCCTGGTAACCAGAAATTTCATTATTAATTCTGTGTTATGCAATGAGGCCTGGACGCCATGATGCTGTATCGAAAAACACTTGCTGTTTGAAATAGACTGGTCTGTGGAATCCATATCACTGCTTCTGGCCTAGTTCCTCTTTCTCCTTTGCTTCACCTGTTGTCCGTAAACTTTCTTGTGCTGCTTCCTTTCCGTTTGGCTCCTGTTCTTTGTCTAGTTCCTTGGTTGGGTTCAGCTCCTCGCCGGCTGGCCCACTAGACTTGACACCTTCAATGGCTGTGCCGTCTGCTGGGTCCTTCTTCTCGGTCGTATCATCCTCGCTGGCGCTTTTGATGCTGCTGGCCTTGCTCACGTCAACACTTTCGGTACGTTGCACCCGCAGTCCCAGATCTTTCTCTGGGTCCCCATCGTGTGCGCCCTTCCAGTCCGCTGCCGCTGTCTGGGCGACAGGTTCGTCTTCACCGGGCTCTACGATGACCTCGCCCTGCTCTTCTTGACCTTGATCCTCTCTATCAGCCCCAGGGGTTCTCCAGACAACAGCGAGTCGATCAAATGCGCGGGTGCCCTTGCGACTAGATCCCTTGATTCCATCCATAGCGTCCCACTCGACACCAAAAACGCCACTGCTTGCGGCTTTGCCATCGTTTTCGGGCCCCTGGCCTTCGAAAAAGATGTTGAACCATATGTGGGCGATTGCTGTCACCATGGCGAGTCCCATGCTCTTGGGTGTCTTGTTTCGGCGTTCCACAGAAATGTTGATGTCACTATGGGCAAGTCGAATGGGCTCCGTCGGTTTTAATATAACGGCCATGCCGCCGGGCTCAGTGTCGGATGAGTCTCTGCTAGTGGCAGTCACAGAACTGGCGCCGGGTTTGGATTTGAGAAGGAGGCCTGTGCCTCGCTCCTTGATCGACTTTGCGCGCGATGGAGCTTTCGTCTTGGACTTGTCTTGGCCTTTGTCGTCTTCTGACGAGGGATATTCCGATGACTTGCCCTTGGGATTTGTCGCCTCTGCGAAAGCTGCCCCCTCAGGGACCTTGGGAGCTACCCGGCTTACAGGGTACCCGGCCATCTCCCAGATCACATCGCTGATATTGCCCTCCTCGGGCTCTGTCCCGTCCACCAGGATTCTCTCCGATTTCTTAAACGTGTGTAGGAGCTCAATTTGCTTTCCTTCATCCGCAAAACCTTCAACCTCAACCTTGACGCCACTGCGCAAGCCCCAGACATGAATCTCGACAACCTCAAATGGACGATCCACATATTTCTTGCCGCCGCGTGCCCAGCGATCCACGTAGTCTATCCAGCGGAGCTGTGAAGGAATGGAAATACCAGCACCAAACTGGGGTCTCATTCGACGCTCCGTAAACCGCGCGAGGGCATCCTCAGGTGTCCAGCCCTCCTCGGCAATGAGATAGCTGCAGCTGGCGGTGCCGCTTCTCCCCTTTCCAGCTTTGCAGTGGACCACAGCCACCCGTTTCTTTCGCTTCTCTTCTCGGTCTGCCGCATTGAGCTGATTATGCTCGCCCGAGGTTTCGGGATGCCTGTCGCTTATATCGCCACCGTGGAGCCAGTTGCGCATGCTTGCCATGATCAGCGGGATCAGGCGGAATGGTGGCGGATGGTGGTCTGGCCAAGGGTAGTGTCTGATTCTGTTGTACACAGCATCGTCGGGATAACCAGTGCCTTCAGCGCGAAACTCCCAGATCGCCCAGTCTTCACCATGTTTTGAGTCGAGAAACTTGACAAGCTGGTCGAGCGGATTTCGGTACGCGAGCTGGGGGTAGGTCTGTGACGGACCGGATCTGCAATAGCCGCGGTTAGTAAAGCTATCGCTCCAAGCTTGAAAACCAAGAAGGGGCCTTGGAATAATGTAATGTGTGAGCAGCTGATGTGCAGCCGGCGCAGATACGTACGTAGCAATGATGTTGTCCGTTACATAGCAGAGATCCAAGCCGGCTTCGGGATGCCGAGTCCTGGGCCCGGCGACGATTTGTCTCAATAACGACGCCATGGTCGTTGAGTTGCAGAAATTATAGGTTGCGTTATTTTGTCCGGACCTCGCGGCGAGTTTCCAGAGCTTGCGTGGCAGCCTGGTTGACTTGCGCAGGAGAGCAAGCCGGTGAAGTTGCGAAATGAGGGTTGCCTGAAGAGAGTTGCGCTAGGAGACTGGTCAACTTGGCGACACAAGACGTCATGGGTTGGGCTGCCCCACCATCAGCTTGTAACCTGAGCATCATTGACTATGAACATGGCCACCAATGACCAGGCGCCTCACGCGACTAGACGCCCCAGAACAATTGCCCACAGAGGATATGAATGACGACTTGGCTAAAACCAATGAACAAGCCAGGTTGATGCACCAAATACATGGAATATAACATAGCCGAACACCCGAACACGTAGCCTTGTCCAGTAACAAATTGACTTTCGTAACTAAGGATAAACAGCGAATCAGGTCCACCTCGCAAGACACGCAGTGCAACATGCAGTTTATAGGCAAACTAGGGCTCAATTGAAAGAATTAGGCTGTTGGCAAACCTAGAGTGATACAGCAATGCCCCCAACACCAGGGAAAATCCATTTGCACTTCGCGTATCCCATTTCTCCCGTTCCCAGCCGAAAAAAAAAGAACCTAATCCCAAATGCATACAGAAGAGCCTCTTTCCATCCCACCAAACAGCTTCCAGCAATGATGAGACCTGCCGAATAACGCAGGCTCAAAAGGTAATGAAACCAAATACGGTCATGGTGAAGACTCCACTGTCTTCTCGCTCTTTCTTCCACAGCCAATCGCTTCCCTGGGGCCATCCACAACCCCACACGATCGCTTTTTGTTGATCAACTCCTGCTCTCCCCACCTTGTTACGAATTCTGGCTGAAGCGGCACTCTGGATCCAAGTCGTAGCATCATGTTCCGCTTTCTTTTTGTCATGTCTCATTCATCTCGAAACTTTGGGGTTATGCAGTTCGCACTGAATATATTGTCCAAGTCGTGCGGTTGCGTTATGCCTCTTACGAGGTCTTCTTGGCGGGAGCGGCGCCGCCGATGCGCTTGCCAATGTCGGTAGCATCGTGGAATTGGCGGGCAGTGTCCCTGATGATACCCCAGACCTGGCGGGCAGCAGGGGGGGTTCCCTGAGCGCCGACGAGGGAGTCGATGCGAGCACCGAGCTGAGAGAACGAGGTCTGAACGTGGGTGCTCTGGCTGTAGCGGGCGCGAAGGAAGGCCGTGTACAGTGTGATGAGGATCCAAGATCGGCGCTGGAAGAAAATGGCCGACAGCAGGATGCGGAACCAGAGGAGAATCTCCAGGCTGGAAACAACGGACATGGAAGCATCGTAGTACTCCTTGACAAAAGCACCAATCTGGTCGGCTAGAGGGCTCTGGACAGTGGGCTTAGGGCCAGCACCGTCGGCCTCGGGGGCGGGCTTGGGCGCTAAGATGATAGGGATCAGGTTGGCGCGGCTGTAAGTGGCGACGTGGAAGACGGAGTAGATAGAGTAGGGCAGGAGAGCGAGGGGGTACTGGGGGGAGAAGAGCCAGACTAGGGCCATGACTAGAGTATATGGTTAGTCTAGACTGGAGAAGAGGGGAGGGAGCGCATTTGGGGGGTTGGGTTGGAAACCGTACCGAGATACTGGACGTTCTCATCGGCAAGGAGGCCAATGTAGCTGTTAGGGCCGAGGGTGTTCGTCTTGGCGCGGGCGCGCTGAGTCTTGTAAACAACGATGCCGTATGTAAGAGCAGCGGCGATGAAGGATGTGCGGTAGCAGAACTGGGCCATGCCACCGTAATAGTTTACTCGGAGCCATGAGAAAGTATATCGGAGGGTAGCGAGGATAAGCGTGAGGTGTCTGGAAAATGAATGTCAGCATCAGATCGCATTTGAGTTTGGCAACGAAGTGGTGAGGAGAGCGAGCAGTCGGCATAGTGGGGGGAGTCATGGAGGGCATCTGCTAGCACGGAACAGGCCGGAAGGAGGAGCTGCGATAACCAGCACTACATACCCAGCGAACCAAGCAACTGCGGTAGAAGAAAACAAAGGTCAGTAAGAAGCTTCTCCGAATGTAATAGAGGTCGGCACATACACTGCAGGGTCTTGGCGAGGGCCAAAAGCCTCTCCTGGAGGGGAAGGTTGGGGTTTGGCGTGGGAGGCATGGTGATAGCGGGACTCGGGACGAGAGCCGGGAAGCTGCTGGTTGAAAGCAACTGACTATATAAAGGATATGGAAGCGAAAAATAGTAGAGCGCAATGCGCAATAAGCGACGCTGAGGGCGAGCGGAAAAGGTGCTTGCAATCCGGGCCTGGATGGCGAGCCAAGGTGAGGTGATGGTGATGACGATATGTGGTGTGGAGGAAGAAAGAGGGCGATTATGTGGAGGGATTGACGAAATGTCGATGTGGCCAGAGTCGCTCTCGCTTTTTCCCCCCCGAGCGGGTGTCCATCATCCATTTGGTGGGCCTAAATCATTGACAACCCAGACCCTCCCCCCGCCAGGTTTCGGGGAGGCAGCCTGCTCTAGTGGGGGTACTGGCACCTCCAGGGCGCTTCCAGGGCATTTTTGCTTCTGCGGGATTCTCTCTTTACAGGGGGCCTGATCCGCTAGAGATCCCGAGGCGCTGGGCTCAAAGCTCTCGGGACGTTGGCGCTAGCGGGGGGCCTGCACGAAGAGGCTGGAGCGAGATTCAGAGACAATGTGAGGAAAATGGGAAATGGGGGAGGCTGGAAGCTGACGATGATTCAATGCTATGTATCGCTATCCTGTTAATTTGACTCAACTGTATGTAGTTGGCTCACTGGATGTACGGAATATACACGCCGCTGCAGAGTACAATTTACTTGTGATGACGATGAGGGGCTTCGATGACGACACCTCCATTTACGCGGCTTGGAAGGGAAGAAGAAGAAAAAAAGTCTGCCTCAGCCCTAGCCAGTTTCTAATGCGGCTACGCTGGCTCAGAAGTGAACTTGGGAATGCGCGGAACCGGAACACTGCAGCCTGCTTGTCCTTTGGCGGCAATCCTGTTTTCCATGCTTTTTTATCAGCTCATAGGTAATTAGCTAGCTCCCATACCGGATCAATATGATTCGGCACACCCCCACCAGACTGAGAGACAGCGAATAAAACATGTGTGGGAAACTATGAAGGAGGACGAAGCAAGATTGAAAGCAAGCCTCATAGAGAACCAGTCTAGACACTATACAATGGTGCTGGGCACAGCCGAATTTTATCTCAACTCATTCATATAGTCCTCAAACAGCTTGTTAGGGTTTATCACAGGGTTCCCCTCACGATATAAAAAAAAAAAGCCCACCATCGTGCCATAGCTCCGAACCACCCACCAACTTAAGCGCCGCTGCCCCTCCCCTCCCCTCCCTCACCCTAACTCCGCGTTTGTTTCGACCTTTGTCCGAACGTATCCCTAGTTCCAGGCCGGTTGAGTACCGCCCCCCAGCCACCTTCAATGCCCTCCGCTGGTTCCGAAGCCCCGGCAATTGCTCGTGTTGAATTTTTGACGCTCACGACGAATTTCCCAAAATCGCAGGGCCACCTGTCTGCATGGCACGCCGTGGGGGCCGATATCAGATGAAACCCGGTGCTACACCTGCAGGCTAAATGGGGATCGGGCAGGGGCACTTCTTCTTCCACAATTCTTTGACAGAGCTGGCGCCAATCGTAACCGCCACGTCCAAGTGTCTCCATTCTGTTACAGGCACCACCAACCAACCCGGCGCCATTGGATAGTGATCCATGGTTCACACTGCAGTGAGGACAGGGCTTCGGAGATTTGCTACTGAGATAGATGGACAAAAAAAAGATTGACAACGTGAGACACAGGTTTGATGGACCAGCGCATGTCGTACGGCCTCATAACCCTTCATCTCCCTCCCTGCATATCCTCCCTTCAACCCTCGACATCTGGGCCCGTCATCTTGGTCTCATCCTCGGATCTCGAATCCACAAGACCAAATACGCGCCCAGCAAGTTCAGGCCTGCGGCATGTGGCCACACCGCTTGGCCGCCAGTTCCTAATTTTTGCCAGACCAGCAAAGCTTCTCCGCAAATCCCCACGACCAGTTGTCCCGTTCCCGTGACAGCTAGCGCCCGCCGCAGGAACCCTGCCCCGCCAAAGTATGCATACACGAGGCCGTGGTGTAGGGCATTCAGGCTGCCCAGAATATGCCATCTGTCGCTGTAGAGCACCACCCGCAAAAGGCTGAGGTATGGCGTCGTCAGGTGGTGGAACCCAAAGTGTAGGTCGATGACGCCACCACCGGCCCGGACGCCTATCACGTCGACGTATTCGTAGAACTTGGAGGCATGGTACAGCTGGCGAGCTATGTCCCTGTGGTTGGGCGATGTGATTAGAATTAGAAGCCAAAATAAAGTTGCAGAGTAGATTTAACTGTTGATGAACGTAAATGTCCGGGCATGATAGGCCCGTGTCAAGCCACATGGCGATCGACTAGCAACCATAATACCCCCAAAACAACAGTCTGGGCGACCAAAGCGCCGAGGCCTTGAGTGGCTGAATTATGAGTGACGACTTCCATCATATTCAGTTTGAACTTTCGGGTCCTGTCTGATTCAACGTAGTTGAGCCGTGGATTGGTAACGGATATGGAGTACGCAGTAGTGAGTGCCGGGTGAGTCATGCCTGAACTCACTCATTCACGTATGCAGCCTAATACAGCCTAATACAGCCTCTCCTCACCTTATTCGACGACGTGCTAGTATACATCTTCTGTAGGAACATGGGAATGCATACATGAACAATGTCGGCTTCATAATTGAAATAGATCCGATGATTCAATATTTTGCTTGTTACTAATGTGAGGGTCATTGAATCACGCATGCTAGTTGTTACACCTGAAATAAATATACCAAAAATCAAAGACTTTCAACCAGAATAGACCCACAGCATGTCGCCTACTGTATTGTGCCCTCCATTATTGTAATTCTAGCCGCCAATACAGGTGATTCAGACAACCCAATCTCACCTTTTTCTCTCAAATCCATTCTTTTGCAAGCAAGCTGTTCAAGTTCGGGCATGACCATTCTTGAAACACTATTCATAATTGTACAATTGGTATAACTGTCCATAATCCCCTGGTCAATAGAACAATTGAACATACAATTCGTGAATCAACGTTCCACGACTATTTAATAGGGCGGTACGGGCGAAGAACAACATGAACTTTCCATTCTACAAGATTATTTTTCATCCTTGGCAACCCTCGCAAATTGACACTTGACCCCCCGAGAATCAACCTCTGTCGGACGGTAGACCAGACCACCAGTTACAATGACTACCCTAACTGACTTTGTCGATCCCTTGAAGACCTTGACCGACGAAAAGGCTTTGAAGCTGATTGGTCTGGACAAGGAACCGATGGCCGAAGACGATATTGGACATCGGCTCAACCATATCTTGGCTGTGTGCGATGAACACCTCTTAATTCCGATGACCAACTTCGAGGAAGAACTCACCCCGTGTTGGGACAACATTGCCAAGGATCTCCGAAAGATCTACAAGGTCAAGGTCGGTGGCAGGAATGTATTCAACATCGTCGTGGAGGTTATGCGGGTTCGATACTATCACTGGAGAAAGAATGGCCATGACTTTCCAGACGAAATCCTGAAATGCAACATCGATCTGGCCTTCCTCCAGATAGCCTCGCAAGTCGGTGCCATTGGGGACATCAGTGCCATCGGGGGAGGCCCACCAGACATGCCAGCTGAGCTAAAGAGCGCCGAACTAGTCGCCGACTTGATCCAGAGGATCCGCCACCGCAGAGAGCAGCTGATTGCTGAGCCGTCGATGCCGTCTCAAGCCAGTTCGAGTGAGCTTCCTGAGGCCAACCGTGTTGCCCCTCTCCAGCCTTTCACGGATGAAGAAAACCAGGCCGTGTTCAATGACCCTGAGCTAAACGAAATGATTGAAGGCCTCGGGGACTTGATCCGCAACTCCTAAGTTGCAACCCAGGCAATTCTTCACGTCAGAATTTGAGACGACGCTACATGCGACAACAAACTGGAGGATGGAGGGATAAAAAGTTTGGCACTGGGAGGGGGGCCTTAAATTTCAGATCACTGCCAGAGTTGATGCACCTTATCGACAATGGACATACTGAGGAGAGCTGGTTCTTTCTCCAATCTCGATATCATCGGCTTTTAGGAAGGAATTGAAAGGCCTACTGTTTTGGTCCGTGGTTGTGCAAGGAGATTTTGAGCATTTAGTACCAGTTGCCGTCCTGGCCAAAGATGCGATACGTCGTTCATCTGATATAGCACTGAGACAGACAACCACACATTGACCCTCAATTTATCTCGTTATGTTTTCAACAACAAGTGCTGGTTAACTATTCTACTCTTGACATAGCCTTCGTCCCCGCCTGCATAATTGCCCGGAATCTTTGTTCAATGACTGTGGCCGCCACCCATAGCCTATTTACACACGTTGACACAAGATAGGGTCAAGAAAGCCGAAAGTGAGATTCTAGATTCGAAGTCGATGTTGGTGCATAGATATTTTTCTCCCTCCTGGGTTAGAGAGATAAAACACTCACAATTGAAGCAACGATATTAAATAACATTTAAACAAGAAGTATGCCATTACTTCTTATTACTAGCATCCTTATTTTACGCCTATCCCTTTAAGGGATTATCCTTGGCCTTTCTAGACCAATAGTAATTCGTCAAAAAGATCCTCCTTCCTATTTGCCTCCCCGCCTCCCCGCCTCCCCCGTGAACTCGCAGACAAAGGCAGTTGTGCCTGTCACAGCTATGCTGAAAGCACCATCTTGATGGCTTTGAAAGGTATTCTGTTTGCTATTCAATAATTAGTAGGATATTTAAAATATTATGCAAAATACTTACCCGGCAGAGGTGCGTGTGTTTATGGGTGCGTTGAAATGCACCAATTCTGGCTGGCAGGAAAGCCATCTTTTTATTGTATGGCATGTCTATCGGAGAAAGCTTCAGAGTTTTCGTTTTGCATTGCTTTTCGGCTTCAGGGGTGATCATGGGCACAAGGGCAATTGTACTACGGGATTTAAAAGTCAATACAAGCTTGACCTGCTCCTTGGTGTTTCTACCTTGTTGAGCCGTTCCTCTCCTCAGGAGGATATAAAAGTGATTTTATATCTTGATACTTACCTGGCAGTTGAGGGTGGGGTAATGCGAAGGCCTTTGTTGCTGTTACGGCTTTGCTAACTAGCCATGTTCTGGGTAGGCAGACTGGACTCTGTGAGTATAGGTGTCGTTGATGGAGAGAGATGCAGAGGCCTTGGTGAATGGTGTTGACAGCTGATTGAACAATTGGCGTTGATGGTAGAAGCTGATGTCGACCAGTCTCTTTTGCTTGGTGTAAAAGACTCTGGATGCTTTTTCTGGAGAAAAGAATCTTCCTCTTTAAGAACACCGCAGGCTTTTATCTATGACATTGAAATACCTCTATGGTTCTATAGCGGAGATGCTAGGCATCACTGTTGGATAGTTATCCAAAGCATGGGTTACTTCTTTGAGCCAAAGGTTCAAAGGTTGGCATTCAGACTTCGGGGTTCCTTGGGCACCGCTGTTCTGATGATCAATTCACAGAGGCCGACCGGGTCAACAGCTACCTGCACAACACCCTTTGTTGAGTGCGCAAATCGTACAGCCAAAGCTGATTCTATCCGCTTCATTAGCTAACTATTGCACTCCAATAAGGCACAAGAGATTGCCTTATCTATTGTTCCGGCTGATGCTTTTACATTGATATTTACTATTGAAAAGCCCCAAATAAAACTAGTATTCGATGGATGATATTTTGGTGGCGAAGCAGAGCAAAATAAATGGCCCTTTGTTATTAGATGAGATAGGGAAGCCAACGCAATGGCAACGGCCTTAAATGACGTTGCTCTCAATCAAATTTTCCGGTTTTCTTCATCCGGTGATTGAATTATTATTTCCTAAAATTGGCTCCTCTGGTTTCCCTTCCGTATATTACTGCGCTCTTGTCTTTTCTCCATTGAAATAATGTATCGTCATCGAGCTGGTGTTATATCCAGTTCACGAGGATTCGTCACATCGTTGGTGCTCGGCAACTCTGATTTCATTACCACTGTAGAATCAGGTGGTGCTAGTGAATATTGCATGCGTTCATCGTAATACATTGGATTTGACAAAGCTGGTGACATTTGTTGGGTTTGCATGCATCCCGCAGATTCTCTTTGTGACTTTTTCCAAGCTAGGTATCCTTTGAAGTCTTGCAAGCTTCTGCGGATATAAAATCCAATGGCGGCGATGACTAGTAAGCCTCCAACTACTGAACCGGCAGTGATGCCGGCGATTTCGCGCGTCGTGAAGCCGGTCTCAGGTTTGGTAATATTGAAAAATATCGACTCGGTGTCCTCATATGACGAACATGAATGCGAGTTATTGTACGCGTGCACCGTAAACCAAAACACATAGGTTCCACCATCTGGAACTCTTCTTGTAGTATTCTCTAGGCTGGCCGTCCATAGGAACTCCTTGGATATCGTGTTCTCTATACGCGAATTAGCCTGGATGTGCGTTGGAAGAGCATATTTGAAAGTTACTCCACCTGCAAGCTGGAACGAAGATTCTTGCGGATAAGTGAGCAATAAATAGAGATCGAATCTAATGTAGTTCGATTCCCAATTGAGGGTAACTGGCTGGCCTATATCGTAATTTGGGTTTTCCCCCCATGCACCGAATTCCGAGTTCTGGTTTTGGGCTGGTGAGGTAAAGACGGTTCGACACTGGATATTGTAAACAAGAATCGCGAGAAAAGTGAGTACTGTGGAATAAAACATTAGGGGCAAAATAACCGCTGCCAGGCCCTGCGCAAAGGTTGATTCAAGGCAGATCCAAGAATGAGCCGGGAGGGAGACAGGGCTGCAGATGATCCAACAAGACGACACTCGGCCTTTTGTACGAGGTTGGACTGCTGACGTGGCTACGTACAGGGATATTCATCCTCACCAGTTCCGGGACACAGGCAGAGGGAAGTCACAGTCGTGCATAGTTTTGAGAACTGAGGAAATCAAAACATCTCAGCCACGCAGCGGTCAGCACAACGCCAATGGACGAGGCTCATTAGGCATCGACAGGTGAGACTCGACGAGTCCAAAAGTGTGTTAGCATGTCAGACTTTGCCATTTTGAAAAGCTACAATTCAGTGGCGTTTCCTTTTCAACTGCGCGTGATTGGTGGCATTGAAATCCTTGCTTTTGCTTGACAAAGGCCCTTCAAGGAGGACCGGTGTACTTCGGACCAACTAACGAGTAGCTGCATCTGAAACCACAATGTCATTCGTTATTCCAAGTCAGCTGAAACTACCCAGACACAGTCCCATATACTGTCAAATCTAATTCAGGCGAGCGGCATAGGGCTGAGATTCCCATCACTGCTTTGCCTCTTTTGCCTTGTCCCCATTGCGCCATGCTTCAAGGTAAGGGAGAAAACTCTTTGTCACAAGCAGAGTACATGGGGAAGCAGCTTCTACCCATGAGTCAAAATGAACTTGCTACAGTAGTGTCGCTTAGGCGTGGAAGTATATTTTATGCTTACCTTGATAAAACTAATAAAACACCACATTGCCACTAGACAGCACTACCATTCAAGCCCCCATATTCCTGATATACAGCCGCAGCCACTTACTTCATGTTTGCTGTAGCGACCGCTGCGCCACTACGCCAGTCTGAAAGGACCAGAGCGGGGTATGCAGTGCGATTTCTATAGCCAACTGCACAGACGAGCGGCACATGGAGCTGGTTCGGATCGTGCATACTCGGACGTGGACTCGGCTTAAAGGCGGTGTAGTCATAAATAATCCCATCCGGCGTCCCATATCCCAGATGATCTAGCTCATCTTGACAGTAATTAGACCTACAGCCCGTCCATGTTGTAGAAATTCAACCCAGAGGTTCCCATTTTTGAATTGTCACTCGGGACCGGAATGCTACTACCACAATCGCCTTCTAGCGTCGGCGCAGTTGGTGTGTAAGCCATATCCACATTCCCACGCTTCTTGTTTTCCAATTCGATGTTTTTTGTTGGACTGCCTGGCGTGATGAGGCGGCATGTGCATATTGTGGCTGTCCGTGCTCGCCAATGTTGTCTTCTGCGTTGTTGTTGCCGTCCTTCCGATAGCCTGATCAGACCGCGTGGCGTCTGGTGGCTCGTATTTGAGTTGCCGAGTTATCCATATGGGCTGGCTTTCACCCTTTCGATTCGTTTGCTATTGGGGGCTTTTGGTGGCGACTTCGAGATTCTCCTCCCGGCTTGCTGAGTGATGGCTTCATTGGAGTCGATCTTAACCTACCCACCACCACGTTTTCACACCAATGCAACATGGTGGTTGGTACGGTTTCAACTCCAAAGTCTCATGCCGAAAAAAAGTATCTTTGAGACAGTCTCATCTTGGCCGCTGTCCAAGTTATGAAGACTCGTTATTCAGAGAAAGGATAACACAATCCGATTTGATTCGTATGCAGAGGCGGTCCGACCCTTGCTGCAGAAAGCCTGGAAACACGGCATTAGTTTTCATTCAACATCGTGGCTTTCTGCAAATTGCCACTATAAGCCTCTCGCCCCACCAATGTGCCGTTTTCCCTACGAGAACCGCAACAAACTTCGTGAACAGCAATGACAACTATGGAGCCGTGTTTTGCAGGGCGGTAATGAACCCTTGAAGCGTGGGAGAGAAACTCTGCAATCAATCTGCCAGACTTCTTGCTCGCCTTGCAGCAATTTTATACTTTCCAAATTCACGATTCCATAGGATCTTGACAAGTTCGCACACCTTGGCGTATGCCACTAGGCTGTGAATACCGCCGTTCACTCACTCGTGGTAGACACTCGGTTCAACTTCTGCAAACCTCCTAGAAATAAAAAGCTCTGTTTGACGCTGAAAACAACTACCGAATAATTTCACCATTTAAATTCTGGATATCTAATTTATTCCTTCTCACACAATCTAAACGCCACTTTCAGTACACTAATTATTGCCAACCCGCCGCAACTTCAATTGTCAGTTCGTGGTTCATGCTACCCCGAGGTCGGGTAAATCAATAACCATTCAAAATTTTTTTTTGCTAGGCTCTTCTTTCACCGCTTGAAAAAAAAAAAAAGCGTTACATAATAATCTAGATGAAGCAATAACAAGGGTTGGGGATTAGCGCGCCTAGAATGGAAGAGTGAATGTGGCAAGCGATTCGAAACTTCCACCACTAGCTTTGAAGATTGGGGGCAAACGTAAACCGAACTGGTAACTAGATAGTTACAAGGTAAATAAGACTAGCATATGGCCTGTCCAGGGTGAGAGGGGAGAGTGACAAAGCGAGATATGGATGTTCCAGACTACCTGGGGGGCCTACAAAGACAAACCAATCAATCGTCCGCGAGCAAACCAGGCACTTTTGTTTTATTGTTCTTACATAAATTCTCGCTATTTGTAACGGGCACCAGAATTCCTCGTCGGCTCAAAGGCGAAATGCCACCTGGTTTATCTCCTGGCCATCTTGGCAACCGTACGCGAACCTGTGGGGGGCTCAAAAAGAGCCGTCTGTATTACGCCCTTGGGTTAGTATGGCTTCAGGGTCACCCTGTCGCTTTATGTTGGATGATGGCTCCTGATCGATCTTACGGCTTGCCTGGTCTCGCTGCTCCTGGTCGTGGCGTTCCATGTTCCAAGGGTTGCCTGCACGCTTAAGCACTGGCGATGGTGCAAGACACATGGCAAAGAAGGTCAGCTCCACCACGATCTTTCAAGCCACTTTGAAGGTTCTTTTCTGGAACCCACAGACGCTGGAGGGATTGGAGGAAAAGGGAAGCGGGCAGCTAGGTGCAGACAAACGCTCGATGCACGGTGTTTGAGATTATTCCCCGACAGTGGCTTCCGTCAAACCCGTCGGAGTATAGCTAGTCTGGTGCTCAGAGGGCGCTGCTATGACAAAAGGGGATAGCTCTTCCCATCACGGGACACGAAATGTACGCTTTAGCACCTTGGCCAACTGTAAGCGAGGCCTTTCCCAGAAACAGGACCGGAAAGGATTTTCACCCTCGGTTGTTAGTCACCAGGAGCCAAAGTCGCATACGAGAAAAACCGAGGAGTGGAGTAATTATCTGTTGGGAATGATTCACCAGGAGGCGGCTGGATGAAGTTTCCCCCTCCCCCCCAGGTGCCAGGAGTTGAAGGCTCGAGTCAAGCCTCAGAATCCCGCCCGCAGACCAAAAAAAAAAAGTTTCTTATTCCTACATATGTATCACATGTTTATACAGCTTCGTATTGTTCCTGGGGTAATGCCAACAGGCCGGGCGCCCGATCCTGGGTCCTACCTTGACCAGTGGAGGAGTATTGTCCCAATTCAATAAACTCATGGCTTTTCCGCTGGCGTCTGGCAGGCGCTGTGCCGCATTTGGACATGTGTACCTTGATTGCGAAAAGGAAACACGACAAGGCGAATGAGCCGTTGAAGAATCGAGATGCACGTCAACAGGTACGAACCCGCCCACGCCATGCCAAAGTGGATCATGGAGATGCGTGCAGCTCGCTCGGCAAGTCTCGCTCGTCACTGGCTAGCGCCTGAATTACACCGTAACATCGTTCGAGAGCCTATTCTGAACCCCTCTCAAACAGGCATCTGGTGCCTGGGGCCCTGTACGCAAGGGCCGTTTCAGCTCTTCAGCCTCAGAGGATCTCTCATTTCAAGCCTTCCGCTGTTAGGTCTGCTGTTAGATGTGGCCTCTGGGTGGGTGCACGGATTGACAGGGAGCAAGTCGCTGGCCAACCTAACGCGTTTCCTGTCAAGCGCAGAGGCTAATGACCGCTCGGAGTCCGTCATCCTTTGCCTCGTCCAGTCATGTCGTGGATGAGGAATAAGGTCGTTGGTGGTGAGGCGGCCGCGCTCTGGGGCCCAAGCGGGATGCTCAGGCGTTTCACCGGCTGTTTTTATTTTTATTTTCCTCGGTGCTGGCGACGATAATACGTATCAATTGTGGCGATCGCCCGGAGATCTGCAAAGGAGCGCCGTCGTTTGGATCTCGGGGAAAATCTATTCTGGTTCCAAAAAAGCCAACCAAAGAGCCGGGTGGGAAGGGCCGGGATCAACAGCCTCCCGGCGCACCCAAATACGTATGAGCGATCTCCCAACTCCCCACAGCTGAGCAAAGCAGGAAGAGGAATCCCTGGTCCGCCGATGAGAGTGGTGACAGGCCACTAGAAACGGAGCCTCCCAAAAGACACTATTATGTAGGGATGACAACCAACAACCTTGCGACGGCCACGCGGTCGGCCGACGGCGCCCGCTGCCTTTGCGGTGCTTGAAGGTTTACCACGTGGAATGTACGGAGTAGCATGGTACCTGACGCATGCCGCTCTCTGTACGACGTCGAATCATGGCGCGTATGTGAGCTGTGCGAGACTAGACAAAAGGCAGGCGTCTTCCCCGGCGCCGGGACAGCAACCGTTTGTCTCCCTCCCAGTTGCTTGGATCCGAGGGTCGCAGGGCCATCCTGGATATGGCTACAAATCCCAGAGCAAGAGACCCGTCGAGCGAGAGCAGCTTTGTCCTACCCCCCTGCTCAGCCAGGCCTTTCGGTGTTACTAGATTTAACCCAACGCGCACGGCCAGCTTTCTCGGCCGATTGAGGGCTGCACAGATGCCCTGGCCTTTTGGGCTCTCTACAACGCTATCCCCTGTCGGGGTACCAGGCCGACGGATCCTTTCGTTAAATTTTGCCTGGAAGAGAAGAGCTTAATCTGAGGGGTCCAAGTCTGTTCTGCATTTAAGAGGAGGCATGCGTCGCCGTGCTTGTGGCGGCGCCTTTACTCCCATCTAATCGTCCGTCGCCCGGCTGTGTTAACCGTTTTGCCAACGATGTCGTGAGCAACTCGGACCTCGACCGCACGGCGTCTAATCGAGGACTCTCACATCCTGTCTCGACAATACAAACAACGACAATGGCCTGGGGAGACCTCGCAGCGGAGAGCCAAACGCTCTCACCGCTCAGCCCCTCCCTCAAGAGAGGACTAACAGCCATCACTGTGCTCTCGTTTATATCGTTTACGGCCTCCAGCGTTCTGTTCTTCTACCTGTCCTTCAAATTGGCAACATGGCACCTGTACGTCAAGAACAGACGGCGCAGCAGTGCGTCACAGGTGCCCCAATCCAGCTCGGTCCAGAGGGCTATCGACGTTACGCTTGGAATCGACGGCATCTTCACTGGCAATGAAACCGACGGCAAGACGGACTCGCCCGAGGATGACCAGAGCCATGTCCAACAAACCACACCAAAACACCCTAACCAATTTCTTGTTCTCATCTTAAATCTCTTACTGGCCGATATGCACCAAGGCATGGCCTTTCTTCTTAATGTCGAGTGGTTACGCAAAGGTGGTGTCATGGTGGGCACGCCGACTTGCTTTGCTCAGGGCTTGTTTGTGTCACTGGGAGACTTGGCCTCGAGCATGTTCATCCTCACCATTGCCGTCCACACGTACATCTCGGTTGTGATGCGATGCCGTATCAAGCAAAACATTTTGTATGGAGCCATCGGTTCTGTTTGGCTGTTTGTATATGCCATTTCATTCCTGCCAATCGCCGGCACCTCCAACGGAGCAGAGTACGGCGGCTTCTTTGTCCGTGCTGGAAGCTGGGTGAGTTTATTGGCTGACTGACTTGTGCCTGCACCATCAATGACAGTGGGACTAACATGCGAGGATCCAGTGCTGGATGAACAGAAAATACGAAAACCTCCGTCTTCTTACACATTATTTGTTCATTTTTATCGCACTTGCTGTAACTTCGGTGTTGTACATCAGCATTTTCCTGTCCATCCGCAAACAGGCTCGATGGGAACGTGACGCCTCCAAGCTGGGCCTCGACGAACATGACGAAGCCCGACTTCAGCTGAGCCACAACCCGGCTTTCCTAATCTACCCTGTAATCTACGTACTATGCACTCTGCCCCTGGCGACGGGGCGTATTGCCACCATGGCCGGGGCAAACGTGCCTCTCGAGTACTTTTGCTTCGCCGGAGCCATGATTGCGTCAAACGGGTCGTTTGACTGCCTCCTGTTTGGCACGAGCCGAAGCGTGATTGTGTTCGCCTCGAGGTACGAGGTGGACACGGAGGAGGTTGGCCTCAGCACCTTTGCCTTCATGAAGACGCCGGTGAACAACCGGTATGGAAACATGATTTCGATCCAGGGAGGCCAGCGTGGCAGCGACGCGGGCACCTCGGCGGGCCGGTGGTGGTCGTGGAGCGGCGCAAAGAGATGGTCCAAATCGAGGGGCCAAGGCGGCATGGCTCGGACGAGCAGCCAGGAGTCGCTCCGGGGGCCGACGATTCAGATGAACACGGTGACCACGGTCGTGGTCGAGACCAACGAGGCGGCGGAGCGCGACCCCCGATGCCCAAACTCGGCCATGGGGTCGAGCATTTCAGATCACAGCATGGACAAGGGTTACGGAAAAAACACGACCAGAATGTTTTAGAGCGTTATATATACCCGATAATGAATGATGAGATGTATAATACGCATGTGCCTTGCCTTGGCCATTTGAAGAGGCTTGTGTTGTGTCGTGTTAGTGCGTTGCATGTCGCCATGTGTCGGCTTTCTCGACTTTGATCCCTCCATGATGAGTCAGGCAGACGAGCCATGCCGGGGATGCAGCTCGTTTGCAGTGAGGTGTGGAGTGTGGTGTGGCGAGGCTTACTAGACAACTGCCGAGTCGTTGGTCTCACCATTCTACGATCCGACACTGACTCGCTTGTAGATGAGTCGTTTGGTTACTGGCCTCTCTTTGGTGAAGCCGGCCGCCGCCAATTCCATTGCTGTCTACTTTCCCTTGCCATATCGAATCACGTCACAGCAACCGTCTGTCTGTCTTGTCCGCCGCAGATCCCCAACGGTCTCATCCAAGAAATAATTAGGAATCCATCATTAGACCTGGGACCGACACCCAGCCCGACCCCGCACTTTTCTGCCTGATAAGGGCAGTCCTCTTGGCCACGTCTGACAATTGCTTCGTCTGCGGTGCAATTGTCTAGATGCCTCTTTTCCCCAGCTCGGAACATTGCTGGAGGATACATGAACAAGGCGTTGCTTGCTTAACCCGGGAGTGTTGTGGTTGATCGGCATCCCAATTGCCCCCGGCCATCACACTGCATTGTCACACCCAGCACGCGCCTCACATACCCAAGACAATGAACCCCACCGCCAACAACCACCAACCAACTCCAACCCCGGCCGCGAAACCCGCCTCGCGCCTGGACTGTCTCCCCGACGAACTAATCATCAATATCCTGGACTTCGCCCTGAGGCGAGACACGCCATTCGACCTGGAGAGGTGCATCGACATTGTCCGCAGTGGCTCGCGTCCACTACACGACAGCGCCAACCGCCCTGAGAGCCCGTTTCCGGGCTTCAGGTTTCAGCCTCTTCAGCCAAGAGATGCAACGCAGTATCCGGAGTGGCACAAGGTCCACCTCCAGGACTGGCTCGTTGTAAACGCAACCTGCCGACGCCTTCGCCGGCTGGGCCGCGAGATCTTTTTCCGCAACAGAACCTGCGTCGTGACCCAGCTGCTCCTCGGCAAGCTCAAGCGCTCCAACGGCCGGGGATCTGGCGGGCCCGAGGACAGACTCTTCCATCACCCTTTGCTCCTCGACCACGTACAGGAAATCATCCTCACAAACGTCAACGTAGTGTCCGCCTCCAAGTTCCTCAAGCTCCCGCGCTTCTTCCAGTCGTTTCCCAATCTCAAAACTTGCACCTTGCTGCTGGACCACCACATTGATGACCACATTGACCAGATAAAGGATGCGGCCGTCATCCAAGACGGCGGGCCGGAAAGCCACCCGCGCAACGTGACGTCCTGCTTGAGGAAGCTGCTGGTCGACATCGGAATGGACGAAAACATAGGGCTGCAGCTGGCCTTGTACGAGATGAAGTCGACAGAGAGCTGGCAGGAGTCCATCATAAGAGGGAATGTATTCCCCATGCTAAAACAGAGGAAGCTCATGATGTCTTACACGGCGCAGACTAGGTAATAATTGCGTTTGGATTGGTGGGGCTGTTTATTTTTTAGTACTTGCTTGTCATTATAGATGTATGTATATGGTTTTGTTTATATTTCTACAGCCGAATCACGGCCGTACCACATCGAGAAACACGGTCACTAGGGCATAATCCGGATCACTTTTAACCCCAACTTGGTACTTTGTGTCATTGGCTATGTGTTCAAGCAGCGCACTCTTGCGAATATCGATGCATTGAGGTGTGCATACAGCAAAAGTCGCTGTAGTATACTATTCGTCAACTAACTCTACATGGGTTCCCGACTTTATTCCAAAAAGCCACTTGTTTTGGTATTCAATGAATTATAAAATATAAAACCACAGCTCTTTGGATTTGAAGCAATTGACAGCAGAAGGAAGAAGAAGAAACAACATATTTCACCAACCGGCCCTCATTCACACCTCAGCCATCCGTGCCCGCATCATTGGGCCCTCACCGATGGACTCTCGGCGCGCATCCCAGTCCCCAACACGTAACACCTCTGCACCCGCACCCGCACCCGCACCCTCACCGCATCAAATGACAGCCCAAACCCCCATCAATCCCGCCATGCTCAGAGCCGGGTCTCTGAGCTCCTGGCAGGGTTCTGATCGGAAAGAATTGCGCGCGCTAGGCGGTCCATGCTTACCACCGGAGAGAATTCCGACCAACAAAGGGGAGAGGGGGCCGCCGTCGCTTGGTCACAGCTACCCCAACTCGGCAGTGCTGGTCGATGCAGTGCGCTTGGGGAAATGTGATTGCGGGGAACTGTTTGCATGGGATAGCTTAGGTTCACTTACAAGAGGCGCCGATGCCGGGTCATGAGAGGCAACATGATCAAAGATTTTGGGTATTCGTTTTAATATAAACAGAGCTGTCCGCATCAAGAGCTCAGTCAATATTCACTCTCAAGACATCAAATTTGCATCACTTGACTTCAATACATGAAATAATCATTCATCATGAGTGACCTTTCGGCAATGGAGTCCCAGACTCCCAACATCCCACCCCCAAGAGGTAACTTCCACTATCAACACCGTCACCTAGAACCATTGCATTGCTAACTCCAGCCTTCTCTCTTTTCCTTGACAGAGGTTGAGCTCCCAGAGAATGTTCCTGCTCTCGAACAGATTCTTTCCGCCAATGACTTTGCGCTCGCGGCCCAAAAGGCCTTGAGCCCCAAGGCATGGGCGTTTTACTCGTCTGCTGCGACGGACCTCGTCACTTACAACCGCAACAAGGAGATTGTGAGGAGGATAATGCTCCGACCTAGAATCCTGCGAAATGTGACGGGCGTCAACATTGAGCGGGAGATTTTGGGCTTGAAGAGCAAGGCCCCCTTCTTCATGTGCCCTGCCGCCATGGCCACTCTGGCACATCCCGACGGAGAGCTTGGCTGGAGCCGGGGCGCAGCCAACGAAGGTATTTTCGAAATTGTGAGTACCAGCTTGAATTCCAAGTTGGCAAACATGGGCAACAACTAACATGTCAAACCCCAGATTTCCAGCAACGCCTCCTACGCGCTCCCCACCATCATCGGCGCCGCGCCTCCGGGCCACCCCTTCTTCCTCCAGCTATACGTCAACTCCAACCGGCCCAAGACGGTCGAGCTGCTGCGCAAAGCGCGCTCGCTCGGCATCAAGGCCATCTTTGTCACCGTCGACGCCCCCGTCCCCGGCAAGCGCGAGGCCGACGAGCGCATCCCGCAGCCCACCACGGTCCGGTCCGAGATGAGCGGCGGCGAGAGCACCGAGGACAGCAAGGGCAACGGCCTGGGACGCCTGATGGGCCAGTACATTGACAAGGCGCTCGAGTGGGAGGACCTGGAGTGGATCCGCAAGGAGAGCTCGGTGCCAATCGTGTTGAAGGGCGTGCAAACCGTCGAGGACGTGCGCTTGGCTGTCGCGTACGGTGTTGATGGCGTGGTATTGAGCAACCATGGTGGCAGATCGCTGGACGGGTAAGTTTGACTCCTGAGTTGGATTAACCCGGGTGTTTTTTTTTCTCGCTAATAATCCCCGCCTTCTGCAGTTCTCCTGCTTCAATGTTAATCCTTCTCGAGGTGCGGAAGCAGTTTCCCGAGGCCTTTCAACATCTCCAAGTCTTCATCGACGGCGGTTTCGAACGCGGCTCCGATATTCTGAAGGCGATCGCCCTAGGCGTCACGGCTGTTGGCATTGCACGACCATTCCTTTATTCACTGGTGTATGGCCAAAAGGGTGTTGAACACCTCTCACAAAGTAAGCCTGCAATCGCACACGCAACCCAGCTTCCTCCTCTCCCACTAACAAACGCGGCCAGTTTTGAAAGATGAGCTCGAGACCTCCATGAGGCTGGCGGGTATCACAAGCCTGGACCAGGCGTCTGCGGCAATGGTGAACACGCTGGATGTGGATTACATGGTGCCATCAGGGGACGCTGGATCGTCTCCTGTACCGAGGCCGCGAACTTCGAAGCTGTAAATGATATATGAACCAAAAAAAAAGGTGCAAATCCAGAGAGATGTGTGATGATTATTCTGTAAATTTTCCTATAGAACAATTCGATGCACAGGCATCTTAATGAGCGAAATATACTTGATAATTTTACTTCTTGGTTCCCTCGTCTCATGCCCTTTGACATGTCCCAGGTTTCTAGCCGAGTTTTCCCAGAGACGCTTAGTTGTTCACCTCGATGTTGTTCCTGAAACCGCAGATTTGGTTCCAACTACGATGATTATTGGCTCGCAATACTTTGAGCACATGCAACCAAATTTAAGCTGTCTTTTTACTCTGTGTCTATGTACCACCGCAGCTAATTTGTGTACTTGAAGCGCTCATTTTTGTGGCAGTGAGTTTGTATGTTGCATTCGACCGTGTGTATATTGATATATCGGCGGCCAAACCCAGTTGCAATTTTTGAATCACATTACGCTAGATAGACGGGGTGATGGAATCAACAATGCATATCATGAGCTCAACCCAGTATCCCCAATTATATTATCTAACCTTTAAGCACATCCCAACGTTTCATGACACAACTGTATCATAATAAATACGATACTCTTCCCATAAACATGGTGTAAGCGGTGCATTAGATGGCCGCGCAAGTGTATTCCGAGATCGGGCCCTCTGGCGATGTTGGTCCCACGACCGGGGGAGTATTCCCCCGCATACCCACGCCTGCGGGGAGCGCAGCGCCCGGCGAGAAGTCCGATGCCCAACAAGACATGCAAGCACTTTATCATAAGCTGGCGAAGTCGCCTCATAGGGGGGTTGGAATATAAATCTAGGCAAATGCACGGCCCCATAGCTGCTGGGAAAAGGGGGGTCCGGCGAACGAGTTGGGGTTTTTCTGTCTCGGGAGACCCGTGTTGAAGATTGGAGAAGATGCAGCTCCCGCAGTCCGTGCCTGCGGGGAAGCGTCTCCATTTTCCCGTCCCCGAAAGGCTCAGGCACAGGGTCGGGATAAGATAAATGTAATCGATAAGGGCCGGTGACGGGGTTGGAGACGGGTTGGGGGAGGAAGGGTACCTGTCCGATTGCTCTGACCTCCAATGATATAACACGTCCATGATGCAACCAACCTTAGGCCATCTGATGGGCGGAAAAGTCCATTGTGACCTCATCTCAACACCGGCCAAGAGCGATACACAGATGAGACGGCTTTCCCTCCGCAGGCAAGCAATATAGAATTGTCAAAGCAGTTCCTTTTTTTTTCACGCCCTTTGCTCTTCCTATCTGGAATCCAGCTCATTCATCCCAACCCAGCGCCAAAACTTTGTGGACAGGCAAATATTCTGTCACACAGGACTCCGGTTTGCCCACGCATATGTATATAACCCGCCCATTGAACAAGTAGAAAACTCTAAGCCAACGCTTCATACTAATCCATCAAGTCGTCCTCATCATGTCCGCATTCCATAGTCTGCTTCTGGGTAGCTTGGAAGGGCTTGTCCTGTTCCATCAATGGCAAACATGCCTGAGTCAAACCGAAATACAGGTGAGAGCCCGAAACTCATATCATAATCAAAGAAAAGATCACCATCCATGTCGGTATATGGTCGATCACTTTGGGCCATCTGGCCCGTAACATCTACATCCTCAGCAGTCATGCCAGGAGCCATCGGAACGCCATCAGGGGGATGAGGTATCTGCCCTGCGACGGTTGAGTTTAGAGTCGCCAGCATCCTCTCTAGGCCCCCAACCATGAGGTTCGCCAAATGCCACTTGCCAGCTGACAAGGATCGGAATTGTCGCACGAGGCTGGTTGTTAGGTCATGTACGTGCTGTCGCTCAATCAGGTCCCCGCCATACTTGATGGCGACTTTTATGAGAAACATGCATGCAAAGGCCGTCATCGATAGCATGTAAGAAGGCATGCCAACAATACCGACTGCAACATCGGGGTCGGTAATAATAAGGTCAATGATGGCCGTCGCTGCGCCTACGGCTTTGCCCGCACAATCGAGGAAGTAATGCGGAATCGGGTCATCTCCCAACAAACCACGAAAGATGTGTGAGTAAAGATGAATCTGGGCAAAGTTGTAGTGTAAAATCGTTCCTTTGCGGGGAAACGATCCAATCTGTGGCCATTGCTCTGTCAAATAGTTAGCGTGATTGCCTCAGCTACGTGTGTGACCGGAAGTGACTTGCCTGGTAGTTCCTTTAGCCAGCGGTCATACCACTGGTCTAGTTGTCGTCGGAACTGCAGAATGTGGTTCAGGTAGACTCGAGGAATAGGCTCCCCCTTGTCGGTTCCGAACAGATCTCGAATATTTCTTAGAATGCTGACCAGCGCGACTTGACCGGTTAATCGTTTATCCTCTTCTGTGGCTACTGATGACTCCAAAAACTTTTCCCATCCCTGAATTGATGGATCCTCTTGCACGATTGAAGGGCGTCCATATAGAGTGGCCAGGTGCTGGTCACATATGTAAAGAATATACCAAAGACGAGCGCAATCGGCGGCGTCCTGGTTTTGCCCTTTTATGGCCTGACTGTAACTGTTGTGGAGGTTGCACTCGGCGGCACGTCGAATCGCATATCCCGACAGCATCCAGGAGAGGTCACTTAGCCAATATGAAGCCACACACATGGCACGGAGATAATCTCGATCAATTCGTCGTTCAAACATGGATTTTTCCATGAGCCGGCGAAATTCAGAACTGCATACTCCGTAAATGCCGTCGGCCTTGGGGTCGTGTAGGGCGGCGACGGTAAGTGTAGCTGCTGATAGGATGGGGCTCTTGCGACGCAATTCGTCGAGTGTCATGTAGCGACAACCAATGCCATACATGTAACGGTCTAGGCGATCTCGGTAGAGGGCGAATAAACTCTCAGCATCCGATAACGACAATTGGCCACGGGCAATAAAGTCGTCAATAGATCGGCCCCTTTGAGATTCTGGGTTTTCTGGTGAACGCAAGGCGCTAAGCTTTGTGAGTGTGTAAAGTGAGTGAATCGGGACGTAGGGGAGTCCTTCATCCTCGGGTGTCGCTTTTGGAGAGTTGTCGCAAGAGGGGCCCAGTGCATCCGGGTCCTGTTGAGACGATGATTGCCGATTTGAGCCACCGATTCCATTGTCGTCTTTTGGGGGTGTGCCTTCGGCCTCCTGCGTGTTGGAGCATTGTAAAGATGGCAGTTCTGGAAGGCCCCCGATTTTATTTATCACCTGCCTGAGAGCAGAGTGCATGTGCTCCAAATCAGTGATGACAGCTTCGGAAAATCTAATGAATCGCGTTAATGATGCTGTCATTCACGGTGGCGGAATTGGCTGGCTCATTGATAAGCCCCATCCTGAGACGTACTGTGATTTTTCATCGATAATGGTTTGCAAGCTTTTACTCAAAACGCAACCCAAATTTCTTTCAGAACATCTCCTGCAGGGCGGGCCGCTCTCATCCATCAAACATTTAATCTTGGAAATTGTTAGTTTTGCCTATCAAATCCATTGTACTCGTCGTCTCTTACCTTGTGCTTGCGGCATGCAGCGCAGGCCTTGATCTTGCGCGAGATCTGAGGCACTGGCAGGTCATTCGGAAGTAGGCTGCCGACGCTTTGTCGGCCAGGAGCCTGGCGGCTCTTGTTGGATGTTGGCTGTTGCAAAATGATGAGTACGGATGCTTTTGGGGCGTAGGTTTGAGACACATGACTTGTGCTCTTCAAAAAAAAAAAAAAAAAAAAAATTGTCAGGACAAGACATACCACAGTGCCGCCGTTAGTCGTGGCTTCGACACCAGCTGTGCCGTTTGCGTTTGTTTCCCGACCGTTTGTCGCTGCACCACCTCCTCCTCCTCCTCCGCCGCCGCCGCCGCCGCCGCCGCCGTTGGACTCAGACCAGGATCTCTTAGCCATGGTAAATTCTCTTGGGATCTACGCTTCTCGGAAAAAGTGATCAATTCGGAGGTTCAAAAACAGAGCGTTTTGCGCCGAGGCGTCCCGTTTACGATAGAGGGACGAATTGGTGGCGATTGGGTCAATCTTGGCACCTTCGTCTTCAAAGGGGAAGTGAGACGAATTGTGGCACGACAGTGTTAGAAGTCGGCCAATTGAGGCATACGATTTCCCGAACCGCGAGGGGTAAAATTGCCGTGGAAGTACTGGATCAGGCGGCAATGCTACTTCATGGCCTTGATGTAGATAATGTGGTTTTGGGGGGTTTTGGTTTTTTTTTCGTCAGTCGTCGCCGGGAACAAGGGCAAGATTGTAGTTAATTACGATGGTTGAGTGAGAACCGCTGCGGCCTGAGGCAGGACGACGATTGTTCACGCGGGCCAAGAATGGGGAAAGCGACGATGGGGAGCGCAGACTGGGGGGAGGAGAATGATGGGGTATGTCCTGGGAGCCCAAAGAAGGAAATTTCCCCCGAAGACGGCGCAACAACCTGGCACATGAGCCAATCAAGGGCACAACAAATGCCAAAAGCAAAGGGGCATCATGACTCAACAAGGGCGTCGTTGCGCTGAAAAGGCCTGCTACCACCCCCGCAAACGCCATGGACGGGGCGACTTTCTGCTGTAGCGGGGAGAGTTGCTCTCGAGTCGAAGCGGGAAAGGGGCGGATGTAACTGCGGAGCAAGAGCCAATAGAGAGCGAGCTAAGCAGCCTGACCAGCCGGGTCATTACTTCTTCAACTTGTTTGTCTGGGGCGGGAAGACAGGAGGCTCCCAGGCCCTGTGCCAGCTAGAGTCCAAAGCGGACTGGACGCACCCGCTTTTTTTTCTCTCTCGCAGGTGAAGAAATCCCAGGCATCACATGGCTTCTATCCCCAGCATCGGGGGGGCTGCAGCAGCAAAGACCATTGGTTCTCTGGTCAGGGTTTGGGGGGACATGTCGGTGTTGGCCACGATGCAGCCATCGAAGGTCCTCTGTGGTTCGGGAGTCCCGAGAAAGATTATGTTGGGGAGAAGAGGATGGGAATTTGGGGCAGACGTAGCATTTTCCCAAGGATGGATGTCATGCTCCCCATCGACAGCTCACATTTTGATAAGACTCATGCCAGATCCCCGACGCCAGATCCGGCAGACGACGCTTCGCTCAACCAAGTCACCCCCTTCCTCAGCCTTTTGTAAAAATCCGGGGTTGGCCAGTTGTTCGCGGGGTAAAGGATGGGTGTGCCTGTCTGTCCCCCGGGTCCCCCAGAATTGCGATGGGCCACCAGCGCTAGTGGGAGGGAGTGAGAAAAAAAAACTTGGGCTTTCCCCAGTGTCTGGAGGCTGAAACGGGGGGAAATCCTGACGAACATGATTTCCCATCTAGGCAAGTTTTCCTGTTCTGGCTTGATTTCCCCGGGGCGCAGCTAAAGCAAGCACACGCATAACTTCTACATAGACTCCATGGAGGCAGGAGGCTAGCCAGGACTCGATCTATGGCATCCATCCCTCCAGCAAGTCCCAATGCTGGATTACGTGCTAGGCAACGATCACGGGATTTGTTGCTGAAACGGGTTGCATCATGTTGCCTCGGCCGAAAAAATTGACGTACATAACTTACCAGGTAGGTACCTAGGTAGGTACCTATCCATGTCATGTACAGGACAAGTACGGGCTGGATTAAATTTGGATCTCTCTCACATATCTGCACCATGGACAATCCATGCCCCGTGCACCACGGATGCACCGATAATACATGAACGCTCTGCCGCCGTTCCTCTGTGCACTGAACTTACTTACCATGTAGGTTCGGTCGGCGGTGATAAATGCTCCTCCCCACTGTAAGTGAAACTGCCGCGGGGCAATCTACAGCCACCAACAGGCTGTCCTCGTGAAATCGGGCGGGCACTCAGGCTGCAGTAGCCTCAACACCAAAATTTGCCCAACCCCATCATCTCCAAGCATTGTTATCCGTCGCCCTCGCATTCCACCCCGCGCGCGCACGGCATTCGCTCCTTTTGTTTTGCGCCCCACGCCATCTGATCGATACCCCCCAATTCACTAGTTGCCACACACCGCACACACACGAGAACACGCACACATACACACACAAACCACAGAAACAAAGTAACCCTCCATGATGCCAAAGAAACTATCCAAAAGCTCTTTCCCTACCAGCTCCTCCCTCTCCTCCATCACCTCCTCGTCAACAGCCACCAACTCGTCGACCCTCTCCATCCTCCCCGCCTCCCTCACCGACCCGACCCTGCCCCTCCCCAAGCTCATCGTTTTCGACCTCGACTACACCCTCTGGCCCTTCTGGGTCGACACTCACGTCACGCCGCCGCTGAAGCCCAACGCCGCCCACTCGGCCGCCACCGACCGCTACGGCGAGGACTACTCCTTCTATGTCGACGTCCCCGAGATACTCTACGCCCTGCCTCGCGCGGGCATCCGCATCGGCGTAGCCTCCCGGACCAGCGCCCCCAGCCTCGCGCGCGACCTACTCAAAATGCTGCACATCCCCCCACCGCCGCCCTCCGACGACGCCGGGGGGAAGCCCGAGAAGACGAAGCGCGCGGCCGACGTGTTTGACGGAGGCATCGAGGCCTACCCGGGGAGCAAGAAGAAACACTTCGAGACACTACAGAAGCGCACGGGCGTTCGCTACGAGGAGATGCTGTTCTTCGACGACGAGGCCCGCAACCGCGATACGGAGCAGCTAGGCGTCACCATGTGGCTCGTCCGAGATGGCGTCTCCTGGAGCGAGATTGAAAAGGGAGTCCTCGAGTGGCGCCGAAGGCACGGATATGTCCAGACGCCAGCCCTGAACTCGACGGGAGCCCCCATTCCACCCCCCATTCCGGAACTACCATGAAATGTTTGGTTTTCAACTGCTTAGTTACGATTACACATTCGGTTTCTACGATTTGAACTTTTGCTCGAAGGTCATCTCTTTTTTTTCCTGTGATAGATGGCGATAATCACGGATGGAAATAGAGAAGCAACAGGCACGCGACAGAGAAAAAGAAGAACAAGACGAAGAGGTGGGACCAAGAGTCATGATATATTCCCCAAGTCGAGGTGGGTGCAAGCGTGTGCTCCTATCTCATCAGTAATATGCCAAATACGTTCTATGATAGAATTATTCAATCAGAAGTTTGAGAATATACCCCCGAGCTATGTTGCGCCAACAGCCTGCCCTTTGTCATTTGATCCTAGTCAAATCCAAAAAAAAAAAAAAAAAATTAAAAAAAAATTCCAGCAGCCCGTTCTCTTACATCAGATATGTGTCCAAGTCACCGCCCCCGTTCGCCTCGTCTTAGGAAAAATGTTGAGCAACCGCCAATGTGCTCGGGTATGTGTTGTGTTTTTTATGTCCCCCGTTTTATACAAATATCGTTCCCAGTCATTACACTCATTCATGCCGCAGTCTGGGCCGGGGTCGGCGGCGGAGACAGAGGCGTGGCGTGCTCGCCAACTCCCTTGCCTTTGCCGCTGATCTTGAGCTTCTCGTCGACCTCGTCGCTCAGGAGTGTGTCGTCGGTCTGGACGCCCTCATCCTTAGAATCCTCAGACGTCTGGGTTCCCTCATTCACGTCTTGAGTCTGTGTCACCGACGTGGAGACGCTAGTCTGGCGTTTAGCTTCCTCCTCCTGGTGCTGTTCCTCGCCCTTGAGGACAACACCGTGGAAGGTCTTGGGGATGGTGCACACCCTCTCGCTCTGGGTCTTGCCGCCCTTGGCTCCCCGAGCGACACAAGCCAGACGCTTACCGTCGTCAATCTCCTCCCACAGCAGAGGTCCACTGGGGAAACTCTTGTGGCCGTTCTCCCACTCAATAACACCCTCCCACGCGGGGTCAGGAATGCTGAGCTGGCCAAAGGTGAAGTCGAGCTCGCCGCCGTACTTTTTGGGAATGTTGCGGATGTCGATGAAGCTCTCCAGCGTCGACTTGACCTCGTGGCTGTTGAGGATGAAAATCTTGGAGACGGTGATGGGGTCGAACCAGCGCTTGACCCAGCCCCAGACGGTGCCGAAGAAGGAGGGTGCGCCGATGATGAAGATGCGGTCCAGCGTCTCCGGGTAGTGGGCCGTGGCGAGCTGCGAGGCGGCCTGCATGTGGGCCTTGAGGCTCCAGAACTGCTTGAGGCCGACGCCCGAGATGTCGACAATGTTTGTGCTCATGGTGATGGGCACGTCGGGGAACTCGCGGTCCTTGAGCTGGGTGCAGAAGGGCATGTTGAAGCGGGTTAAGTTCTCGTACAGGGCGAAGAGCCGGAGCAGGCCCGAGGGCGTCTTGCCGTCCGACTTGGCCTTGGAGAAGGTGGTGGAGGCGCCGACCTTTTCATACGCGCTCACGGTCTTGTGGTCGAGGGTGCGCACCTCGAAGACGTACAGCGGGATTCCGCGGCGATCACGGCGGCCGGTCCATTGGGGGTACTGGGAGAGAGGGAGGAGCTGTCAGCATCTACGTCATATGAGAGAGAGAGAGAAACGGCTGGTCTGATCTGTGGTCCCGTGCTGAAAGCGAGGGCCGAGGACCATGTGAGATATAGAGACGTCAAGCTTACCAGGCGACGGCTCTGCTCGTAGGCGTCGAGCTCAATGGTGTCGTACAGGACGTCAATGTCGTTGGCGACACGCCAGTCCTCGGTGTCCTTGAACTGCTGCAGAGCATCTTCGGGGATCCATCTTCGGGCGCGCAGGTACCGACTGTTGTGATTGGGGGATCTCGTTAGCAATACATTCGTGCTTGTGTATTTGTTTTGGGCCGCTTATCAATCGGCGAGCGGGTATGCGGGACAAGATGTAGTTTTCACATTCAACCCTTCGTTCCATTCCATTTCACTTCCATTCATACGTACAGCAGCTGCGCATCGTCATGGGATGGCGGGGGCCCTCGCTTGAAGAGGCCCTTATCTTCGAGGATCTGCTTGAAGCGCACCAGGGCAGCTTCCTCGTTGTCGCCCAGGTAGCCCAGGTGGCCGAAGGGATAACCGACCTCGCTGAGGGTCGAGCCCGACGATTTGACGCGGGCGGCGGCGGCGGCCGTGGCGGAGTGGGCGTCGTGGTCGGCTGTCATGTCGCAATCGGGAATGGAGGGGGGAGAGATATGGCGATAGCTATCAGAGGAGGAGGGCTCAGGATCAAATTTTTTTCAACGCAGCTGCGTGCGAGGTCGGAGAAGGGACTGAGACCGATGGCGTTCAAATGGAACGTCCGGGGGGGGACGAGAAGAAGAGACTGGCAAATAAACGGAAGCGCCGGAGAAGGTGGGATGTGACGGTGACCGGAACTTCATAAAAAACCGACAAGAGCAATCATCCTCACAGGGCGATTTCGGGTCCCATGGGTTCCATGGATCCCGATAGAGCCACACGGAGCCTGCGGGAGCCCAGCGGACGGGTTGGGCGGAGCGGGTCGGCATGCACCTAGACTCCAGCGGGCTAGAGGGCGCCAGGGTGCGCTGGGATGACATCTTGTTTTGGCGCCGAAGGTCCGCGAGGTATTAGTTATTCCCGCTGAAGGCAAAGCGAGTAAGTGAGGGTGAGGCTGCTGGACGACGCCTCCTACCCGCCCAAACCTGGCTGCCCCCTCTCCCATGGCGCCCTAGACACCATCTCGGCCTAGGGCTGATACATCATCATGGCCGTGGAAAATCGTCCGTCAGCTGGACCAACTGAACTAGCTTCCCTTCCCGCAATCACCCTAGTCAACTGGTTTCCGAAAATTTTCTAATTGACGTTCGATAGAGTTCCGGCGCAGAATGAAAAGAAGAAAAAAAGTTTCTTTCGTCATGTGGATGATCGATGCGAAGCACTAAATCCGGGGTAAATAAATGTCGTTAAAGTGCCGACGGGAATAACACTGCGACAAGGGGGGGTGGATGGGGATGATTAGACAGGTTTCGATGCCTCTTAGTGGATCGGTGCTCCAAAACCCTGTATCTGAGGGAAGGGGGGGGGGAGCGATGATCAGATCAATCATTCAATACATAATCACATCCGCCTCTGCAGATCTCTTCTCTCTAAATCAACAACCATCACGGGCCTGGAAACAACAAAGCAAAAGCATATTTCCAGGCTAATGAAGTGATACCGCAGATCATCTCCAGTTCCCTGCTGCGACTTATTGCTCTTTTAAGTTTTAGCGAACAGTTGTGACAACACTGTAGATGAGGGGGGGGGGGGGGGGGTTGACGTTTACATGTGGCATCCATCCGCCTCTTTTACGCAGAAAGCCCTTTGGGAAACCATAATAGCCCCCAAGTGTGCGTTTTCGAGATGCCGGAAGAAGTTTGTTTGCGTCACTAACGTTCCAATAAACACGGTGTGCTGTACTAAATGGACAAGAAAAATGGCACATCACGGCGATTCAAACAACGTATTGGTCACATGTGCATTGTTTTTGTTTTAATCTACATGCAAAATTATGTATTCCAAAGAATATCATCGGCTCATTATATGGCAAAAGGGAGGCGAAATCTTAAAGTCAAGCAACGGTTGTCATGATGGTATGGCTAACCACAAAACAGCTTCGTCCAGGTTTCCTGCCCAATTTCTCCCATGTCAAGCCTCAATCCACCCAAGTGGCACTCGTTTAAAAAAGCAGTCCCCGCAGTATTTCTACAGCCGTTAATTTTGTAATCTCGCACGACTCATGCGCTTCCCTCCCCCCCTGTCGCCGGTCTTCACCGCCAGCACACATCTTCCATGTCAACGGCGCACGAACCAACCAGACGCACCAGCTTCCATATGGCATTTCTCAACGTTCCCTCCACCGCCCCTTTATACAGCTACACTCTATGTGTCTCAATCTCATCCAGCCGCTCCAACCTAATTAAAAAGTTGCTATGTGATTTTGGTCTAAATCCCTTCCCTATGTGTTGTGTGCAAACACGCGCGCGTCCTATGTACTCTCTGCCGCTCAAAAGATGAAAAAGAAAAAATTCCCACGCCAAGTACCTTGGCTTGGTCCCTCAAACTCGCCAACTCCTTTTTTTTTTAGCTCATATTTTTTTTTACTCAATGACAATGTCATCTCCTAGTCGTCGCAGGGGTAGATCCTCGACCATATTCTCCACGCGTCCGTATCGCCGCACAACTTCTTTGGGCTCGTCGTGGAAGCTCATGCGCATACGCCCCACCCGCTCCCAGACCTCACGGTCACCGCGAACAGTACGCTCCACGACCAATAGCATAATGAGGCCCTCTTCAATGAACCATAGCACTGTCATCTGCTCGCCCTTTGCGTGACGTTCAATATACTCACGAATGCCGCCTGAACCGCCACTGCTCAACCGCACATCAACACTGACTTTGTTGAAGATCCAGCCTCCGGCGTGCGTTCGTGCCTTGACACGGTCCAGCACGAATGGGTTGGGCACGTGAATGCCATATTGCTGGATTGGGAGATGAGGTGGTCTTGGAGACGTGCCAGATCGTAGGTCGGCAGTACCAAAGTCATACGCAACGCTTCCGTCACGGTTGATGAGAACAATGTCCGGGGAATATGTCCACCGCATAGACCCGCCGTCGTTTCTCGTGAGCTGGGTGGCCGTGACGTAATGATGGAGATTATTTTTCCTTTCCGGCTTCTTGCCATCAGGATCCGCAATGATTATCGAGGAGAACAAGTCGACGGCCCCTTTCCAGCCTACCCAAGTCCAGCTGGGCATGTGCGGTCGACGCCGTGCAACAATGCCCTCTTTGTGGTGCCAAAAGCACGTGGATAGCGCAAAGAGATCCCTTGTTCGAGGAGCCCCGGTTCGCTCATCCATCAGGGGCGTCCAAATGGGAATGCCCAGCATGTTTGTAACCTTGGTTCGGCCAATACTAGTCTCGAGGCGGCGGGAAATACCTAGGAAAGCATTGAGGGAATCTTCGTCATAGGTCAAGTCTCGCCGTGTGTAGTTGATAATGTGTTGGTCCGCTTCTCGGAAAATGCTCAGAGTGCTCGGCTCATCGGCTTTGCTTGGAAGCTTCTTCCATCTCTCCCAACTGCCGTCAATAAAAGATACACCGTTAAAGAGACCGGGTCGCATGAAGTCACACATCCTCTGCTCCTCCATGTCGTGATATAGCTCCAGCGGAAGCACCAGTGATTCTGGGCAGCACATGCCCTCACACTCCCAGTACATCTGCTGGTCTGTAAAAATGAGCCGTCTCCTTGCGAGGAGACCCTCCTGGTAGGTCCAGCCACGGGTATACCATGCTGAATTCTTGATTGCGATTCTCGGATCCTGCAGACTTGACACCAGTGTTACATCCGAGTTGACAAACTCGTACTTTGGTTGAGCAGGTCGGGTGGTCATGCCAATACCCGGCAAGCCCGAGTTGGCATCCGTACCACAGGCGGCAATGATGGCAAAGATGGCGCCTTCAAAGATTTCGTCCATCCGGGTAATCTGGTGTAGCCTGTCGGCGGGCTGCAAGTGATCCATGCATAATCGGTCCACCCACAAATACCTCACTCCCATATCCTTGGTAGCAATCACGGCATCTGAGATCACCTTTGGCCAGCTCGTCTCCGGGCCCGACTGTTGCCTCCCCCACACGTAACTCAGTGCGACGTAACGCTCCGTAATAGACGCGTCAATAATTCTGGGGGGCGTCTTGGAACAATCCAAAAGTCGAAACCCGGGGAGCTCCCGTAGCACGGGCTTTCTTCCACATCGACCCTGATGATAAAACTCGCAGAAGCGCAACCATTCCTGGCCAACAGACATGTCGACGGCTTCCTGGATATCACGGCCCCAGATTCCACGCTTCATCCAATCACCATCGCCCGACAGCGAAGGGCCTCGCGAATGACCTCCCCCCCGCGTGCTAATGGCGCTCACGGCGCTGAGCAGCTCGTTTCGGGGCTCCGGCATGGTTCTGTACAGCATTCCAGCGCCGCGGAACCAGTCCGGGTCGACATCCCAGCTGAGAGCGCCATCGCCGCTCTTCTTCGGGACAACACCCAAGAAGGCCGGGCTGTAGCCTCTGGCCTTGGCCTTGGTGGGATGTTCCTGCTCAAACATGGTGTTTGCGTCAATCAAGTAGTTGGTATCCCGGCTTGAGAAACCAGAGAGGTAGAGATCGCCATCGCCGTGACTGGGAATGTGGACCGAGTGAAACAGCTTGCAGAGCGGGCACTTGGTCGACCAGCGGTTTTCCTCCAGCTGTTGCAGGCGGCCCAGCGAGTGCTCCTTGTTGTCGATGTCATCGCCCCTCGGATTCAGGGGGCGAAGAAAGGACGAGTCCATCTCGTTAAAGATGGAGTCGATGTCGGCAGCCCAAACGGCGCATGCGCAACACAGGTTGGGATCCTGGGGCATGCCTCCAGACCGATCCGAGTGTGCGGAGGGACTGCGGCTCTTGCGCCAGCTGAGACCCCGGATCAGCGACCCTCTTCGGGGCTGGCGCTCTTCGTCGTCATCCGGAGGATCCACGGAGAGGTGCTGCATGAGGTTCTTGATGGGGTTCCGCGACCGGCGCCGCTCGAGGACGGGCCTCTCGACGATGATGGGCGTTCCTGGCTCCAACGTGTCTGGCATCTTGGATCACGAGCAGTATCGATTCAGCATGTGGTTTCGAGAGGGAAGTCAGGGAGACACCGTGCAACCTCCGTGATTCTCGGGCTCAACCGGCGGTGGCTCGCTGCCGTATCGGCTGCTCCTATCCGGTATCCACTATTGGCGCCTAGAATTAATGGACGATGCAGCCCCAACCAGCGGCTACTAGAGGGGGACCCTGCTCCACTAGCCAGGGGTTGTGAATCAGGGTGTTTCGTACGACCAGCAGAGAGAAGGAAAACCCGACCCGGGAAAAGAGAAAAAAGAAGAAGAAACAGGTCAGGCAAAAGTCAGATCAGGCCAGGTCGTCGCGTTCGAATTTCTCCCGTTGGGATTTTCTGACCCAGAGACGGGTGACAGGTGAAGCAGTTTATAGGACGCAGTCCCGGAGATGCGGTGCCGAGACGACTGTCGACGCGGAGGCTGTCAAGCGAAGGTGGACGGCGACAAACGAGATGAAGCAAGCTTTCGGGACACACGGCTGGGCCAGGCTCAGGCGGGCACCCCAGGCATTTATGATGAGGGGGGAGCAAGCAAAGCTGGTGGTGGCAACGGCGCGGTGGTGGTGAGTTGAAAGTGCACACGCGCGCTGGGGACAGTGAGTGGCCAATTCGCAGGGAAATGCGCGGATATGTGTGTGTGATGTGCGAGCGTGCAAGTGTGCAAGTGTGCAAACGTGCGACGGCGGGAGGCGAAACAAGTTCTTCAAATGTTTGTGTGCAATGAGTCTCTCTTTCGCTCTCTAAATCCCCAGTGTATTTTAAGATCAAGAGATGAGGCCAGACCAGCAGATGGGGCCCTGATCGCAGTGAGCCGGAATTAAGATGAATCGACACCAGAACCCAAGAAAGCAGTGCCCCTGGAGAAATTGAAGAAAAAGGAGGCCCAGTAATTGGCTGGCGGTGGCGATCCCTGGGGGGAAGCCCCTTGGGGTCGTGCTTTGGGGTCGTGCTTTGGGGTCTTGGACCTAGTCGTTAGGACCCCGGGCTCATTAACAGGCGCCTTATTTGCCTCCCGGTAGCCGCCAAGCCCACTCTAAATTTCACCACTAGGCACTCAACCCTTGTTTTTTGCGATGGGTTGGGGGGTTCGCCTGGGACAAAGGAATGAGGCTTGTGACCCAGACACAGCCCCCAGCCCTGAAATGACCCAACAGGTTTTTTAGGAGGGGAGAGGAGGGGAAAAGGGGAGCGCGGTGCCAGCGCCCTCGCAGGACCAACCTTTATGGAGGATTGAATTGCTTGTCAAAGTGAGGAAACGAGTTGGTTGATGAGACTTCGGTTCAACCACTTCGCCTCAAGAAGAAGAAAAACATACATACCGACTACTAAGAACAGAGCGTGAATCACGCGAACAGTCATGTGCCTCGTTTCCTATTCCATTCCAGCAAAAATGACGTACTAAATTAGCCCGGCCTGAGCTGGACAGCTCACGTTTCGCATTCCAGCAAGCCGCCTGCGACGTCCATTTGCGGGGGCCTCAACCTCGTCGCTGTCCGGATCGGGCGGGGGCAGAAGCAAGCCGCGACTTGAAATCCCCAAAATAATGATGCAGCCTGGCGTACCAGACGGGGCTATTCCAGTGCAAATCGGACAGCGCAGCTCCTCTGGCTTCAACGGCGCGCTGGACGCTGCCGTTCATCCGTGCTCTGCAGCACCCCGCAGGGAATCAGCACGCATCGCCTCACTTGCTCGTTTGTGCGCCAATGACTCGGAGCCTTGCCTTGCACAGCCCGTAGGAACAGTATGCGTGCGACGGCCAAAATCACACACAACACCAAAAAGGGAAATACAATTGCAGCCTTGGCATTAGGGTGTTGGTTTGTTGTGTACGCGCATGTGTGTGTGTGTGTGTGTGATTTTAGGTGGGATTTTCCAACAAATCCTGCGTGCACCAAATTCTCACCTCAATTTATTAAATTCTCTCTCTCGTGAGCAACACGCTCGCTGGCTAGCTCGCTCTTCGTTCAGGGTTGAAGCCAAGCCTCGAGCTAAAAGATGAGATGGATGATGATGACCATGAACCATCATCCTCAAAGTCCAAACAGGCATCACCGAATCGAGCCATTGCCTGGGTCCACATAATTTCTAGAATCGGTCTCGAACAGTGAGAAACCGCCCACGAACATTCGAGGGCGCAGAGCAGGATGAAACGACTCATTTTTTTTTCACTCTGAAACCAGCACTGCTCCGTAAATCCAGATAACACTAGCGCCGCTTGTCGCTGGCAAGGGCTCTGCATATGCGAGAGGCGCCAAGGTCTATTCCGCGAGCGGCCTACCCTACACCGAAATGCCAAACTCAAATCACATGTTGACGGCCTGACGGGTGATGACCAGAGAGTGCTGAAATAAACCTCTCTGCGGTTGTTGCATCCCGTCAATGAAATAAATACAAAATACAAGGCATTTTACAGATTATCGATGTGCTGTAGCTACATATACATGATACATACAAAAAGAAGAACAACACTTGACATGTAATTTGCTACCTCTTTAATTCCTCAATAAACCCACACATTTGGTTGGGTGTATTCTTCCCACACCGATAGATCCGTTCCGATCTCCTCCCCTCCTCGTGGCCCCAAAACCAAGCCCAACGCTTGCCATGTCATCCAACCAAGTACCCCACGCGCACCACTGCCACCACACGACCTTCCCTCCCCCCTCATGGCGCACTAGGCGCTCCAATACCCAAGTCTGATTCGCAACCCCCTCACCCGCAGCCTCGGGACAATCAGCTGCCTATGTCATGATCGCCTCGCGCCTGGCCACCTCGCCTGTGACCCGTCACTGCCGTCAGCTATCAGTCGTGGCCCTCTCCCGACACGGGGCGCGGCAAACTAGAGCCTAGACTACGGCAGTTGCGCTGGTCGAATCGGCAGCGGCGGCAGCAGTCAATCGCCCACCCATCTCGCCCGCCCTGTTCCAAGATCTTGATCAAAAGGGCCACACCGTGATGCTGCCCCTAGTCTGCCCAGCCGCTAAGCTACAAGCCCTAGGCCAGTTTCAAAGTAAAGTTATTCTGTTGATAATAAGAAGAGGGGTGGGAAGAGGGAGACTAATCACGGTCACACGTGGCAACGAGGAGAGAGGAAACAAGAATACTTTAGGCATGCAAGTGCTATTGTCAAAATCTAGCGCTGTGCTACCTCGATGCCTGGCGGCGCAGTCGCTCGCCCATATGTCTCTTGTACCACCACCTTGGATCCCATTCCCAACAGATGAAAGTCCTGGTTTGACCAAGCCCGGCCGAGATCCGCCGGTGATGCCCTCTATTCCAGAGACATATTCAGAAACCGTCAAGCCCCGAATTGGTTATGAGAAGGTGAAAGGATGTCGGTTGGATGTAATTAAGACATTTAGTGCTGTTGATGCCACATATTAGTATGGGTCTAGATACATATGACTGCCGCGAGGGAGAACCCACGTTGCAGGAGCTGCAAGAGCAGGAGTTGCAGTTGCCGGAGCAGGAGCAGGTGCTGCAGTTACTGGTAGAGAACCGATGTTAGCTAAAAGCTCTGTTGGAGGAGACCATCTTTCTGCCCTCGAGTTTGAATCATCGCAGATGGGCTCTGGAAGTGATCCCGAAAAGAACTCGAGAGAGAGAGAAGAGGAAGTGGGGGGATGGGAGTTGGCGCTGGAAAACTCACCAGGGAGACATGTTGATTATGGGTTGGTGAAGAAAGGTCTTCGAAAGTGTTTTGTAAGTGTTGATTGAGTTGGAAGTGATGAGTGTGATGATGAAACAAAATCAGATCTCGAGGGAGATGTCGATGGGTTCTTATACTCGATGGAAACTGCACGAGCCTCCCAACATCCCACGCTCTTGGCTCTACATTAAGATAATGTCCGTCCTCTTTTCGTTGCCTGATATGATTGTCGTATGCTGGGCGTGGGTACTGTAGTTCCGAATGGGTGTGCTCCACAACGGGTGTGCATGGAGTCTACTCATCGGCCTTGGCTCTCACGCCAAATCGAGAGCGGCCAACCACGGCCAGGGACCTGTCAATATCACGCGGCATCCCTGGGGCTTCACCCCGCATGTCGGCGTCATAAAACAAGACTGAACGACGAGCTAATTGGCCGACGCTAGGTGGCGTGGCAGAGTCCCGTCCCGCTTCACGTTGAGCGTGAACACCCCAGTGCTCTGCGATAGGATTGGCAGCTCTGCCCCTCTCGATACAGTAATTTAGGCCTCCCGTTTTGCTCGAGCCGAACCGGCATGGAGCTGTATACCCAATGTAGTCAAAGGTAAAAGGCCTCAAAACGTGAGAGGACCCTAACAGGGGGCGCCATATGTTCTGCTGCGTGAGAGGTTGTGTTGCATCGCAGCGTTGATCGACATAGGATCGAATGGTCCATGCCTAAACCTTGGCCAATCGAGCCGGTGCCCTCGGTATGTCAACAAGAGCAAAGCCAGCGGCAAAGAACAGGGCTTGCGAGTGGGATGGACATGCCACGTCAAGACGTGCAGATGACTGGGATTCAAGGATTTATCCCGAACCTAAACGCTCCAGGGACGCCTGGGCAGAGATGGTTTCCCTTAGCCCACCCTAAGCGCCAGGAACAAAGTACTTTTGGGACCTTGGTTCCAAGATAATCGGAAGCTCCTGCGGGTGGGGGCATGGCAGGAAAAAAAAAGGCGTCGATACTCAAATGCTCCAGAACCGCCCGAGCCGGAGGCCGAAACTACGAAGGGTACCACCCCTGTTATCCCACACCGGTGAGCTTGGAGCTGGGGGGCGTGAAGCATGGGGAGATGGAGGGGTGGGTAGCACATGTTACATCTGGAAACACCTGTAACAACTTCCTTTGCAGCATGTCACTCAGCCATGTCATGGATGTACGTGGACTAATGGGGGGAGTATGGGGAAATTCGGGGTCGGGCTGCAGATGAGGGAGTGACAAATTACCGTGTAAGAGAACGTAACCAGAAATGAGCAGATGTGTATGGGACAATACAGGAGAAACCGTGGAGTAGAGACGACCAGGGGAGGGAGAGGGGGACGCTGCATGCGAAGGTTGGGCCTGGGACGGAGAACTGTACGGCACAGCGGCCGGGTGGAGGCCGGGCACGGGCAGGATAAGAGCCGTTTGATGGACTGGTGGAGCCAGTGAGGGCAGGTGGATCATTCAGGCGTGACCAAGAGGACTACAGTGAGTAGAGAAGAGAAGATGATAGCTCCATCGACGCCCGGGCTTGGCAGTCAGCAAAGACAAGGCAGCGAGCGCTGGAGCTGATTCCTGGGGCAGGGATGGCCTCGGGGAGAAAAGGCCGGGCAAAAAGCAAGGGGCGTGGGGGAGAGAGGGTGCGAGAAGCAAAAATGAGAGTCAACAAAGCAAATAATGGAATGGAGAATGAGGGATAATGTGGAATGGGGAAAACGGGGAATGGGGACGCCATGGGGCCACAAGTCCCTCTGTTTGGATACAGGCAAAACAGCCTGCTTTGAGCCACAAAAAAGGAGCCAGAGGTTGCCCGGAGCCGTAATGCATGCATCCCACGCATACGTATTGCGTGGGTGGTGCCGTGTTGCGTGGATTGGGCATATCCCAGGCGGCTTATTGGCTGTGCAAAGTCACTCAAGCCAGTGAAGCGCGGGCAGGGACGGAGAGGACGGGGGCTGAAACCACCACTTTGGGCCATGTAGGACTGCTACATTGGTTTGGTTTTAGTCATGGGAACACTCTTACACGGGCGCAGTACGTGGGAGCGCAAGCCGCGGACGCCATGGCGCTTGAGGCGTGGCTGATCTTGATATGTGAAAGGAAAGGATATGGACTCGTGACCCACGTCGATGAAGCAAAGCTTGAGACTAAGCAACGCGACGGTACGGCTAGAGATTGAGGGGGGATGGGGGGGATGGGGGGGATGATGATGGGGAGAATAACGGCGAAAGGAGACCAAGTCGACACCACCTTTTGGGTATGTAGACTTGGGGGAATACCAAGGTAGAGAGAGAGAGAGAGAGAGAGAGAGAGAGAGAGAGAGGTAAGGAGATATGCTAGCTTACCTTGGGTGTTTGACGACCATGGGTGGTGACAGGCAAATGGATTGGCAGAGAGAAATCATGAGATGAGCCTCACCACCGGCCTCATCTCAGGCTGACGGTGATGAATAGAAACTCAATACCCTCTGGTGAGAGCATGGCCTGTCACATGTCTCTCCACTTGGTGCCTGCCGGTGTGAGCTAGATACACGGATGGCAAGGACAACATCAACAACATCAACATCACCAACAGAAACATCATCACCACGACGGTTAGTATTTGTCATAATATCATGCCCAGAGCACCAAGGAGCAACGGCTGGACAAAGCCTCATGCCCACTCTACAACCGACCAACCCACGCCGTCCCCCAGCCCCCAAAAGCCATCCGAGTTCAGCTGGGCAAGCCTGGCCAGAAATTCAATGCAGGGAAGTATCGCCGCGTGGGATGGACGGGATAGTTCGCCGAACGGTGACGGCCGGGAAGACCGAGATCCAGGGGTGGTGCTGTCGTGGGGACGAGGAAAATTTCTTCATCCCCAAGTCTCGTCAGATTTCGAAAGCATCAGGTCGGTCGGAATGGGGCCAGTCGCCGAGGCGCCTGGACCAGGAAGCCGGTCTGGCTGCAGCATATTCCCCAAACTCCCTCGCAACTCCATGCTGTCTCGCTTAGGCGAATCCTTGGACCGAGGGATATATGGCCGAGACATCCAGCTGCGTTCAAGGCCTTGCTGCCTAATCAAGGTAGAGAGGATCACGTCTCGTCGGGGTCGCTCGTGGGCATCGTAGACTCGCTTGCACTCGTACTCGGGCGTCGGCCGATTTGGGAGATGTAATCCGGCATCGTGTGTTGACTTAATAGGCAAGCTCTGCCCAACAGATGATGTTGGGAATGCCTGGTTGATGTGAGAGATGACGGTTCCTATCAGTGAGTTGACACAGCCCAACCAAGTTCAGCAGGAAGGGAAAAAAAGACCGAAGTTATCGTGCCAAGTGAATCCCGGAGGCGGTATAGCATTTTCTGATGTTGGTGCCATGGCTGGAGAACATATCCAAGGCAATATATATGCCTTGGCGAGCGACCAGAGTAAACCGGCAGATGGTGGTCGGCCGGCTCTATCTTATATTCGCGCACCAGACTCACACCCGCCCAGCGGCTTGGGCGAGTGTCTAAGCCTCATTCCTTTTTCCTGTCGCCGGGGCGGCAAGAGTAGGGCGGCTACTGCATGGTGTAACTCCGTTCAATCGGGATCTACACGGGTGCAGAGTCATTCTGGGGACGTACGCCATTAAGAATCGCCCCTTCTGTCTCCAGTCTGGCCTCATTATGAGCATGCGCCTGTTGCGGAGACATGGAAACGCAGGAAGATGGTCCATGAGGGGATTGGGCGAGTGGCCAGGACATCAAGGTTGGCCATCAAGGTTCACCTTAACCATCAAGGTTCTCACAGTCTTCAGACCACTAACACGGACGTCATGCGTAAATTGGTAGAGGAGTACACTAAAAATTGCCACAGTTTCACTAAAAGTTCAATGTATTCAATTAACTGGAAACACCACCACGTGCGAGTTGATATATGCGTGGGGTGATGAATGATGGATTTGGGGGGGGGGGTTGCCAGATAGACAATTTGCCGGATCATCAGGAGTGAGCAAGTTTCTTGGTTCTTGCAGCCAAGGAGCCATCTTCTAAAGCGCATGACCCAGGCAAAAGACGAATCACAATCAAGTTTGTGACAATAATATCAAAAAAGGCCTGTTTGCCCCAGGGATGGCCTTGGATTTATTCTTTCAACTATGTTAAAGTCTCCACTCTGACTCTTGTTTTCCAACACTATCGATTCGATCCTTGGCTTATACAACGGCAACCGTCGACCGTAGACCCCTTCCCAGTCTTTGATAAGACACCACTCGATATTCCAAAGTGGCACTAGGGGATTTCAATTATAGCTTGAGCCTCAAACACCAACCGTCCAGGAGGGGGAGGTGGCGTCCTGTCCCTAAACTCCCACTCGAAGAGTTTCTCGCGTTTGAATTTCATGAAATTTTTCTGATGCTAGGAAGTGTATGGGAGAATATAAAACGACTTTCTATCATATACATCACGCAGATTAGTCTACTTGTGCTGCCCAAGCTTTGTTGTTGAAAACATGTCTTGACCTGTTGGTTTGACTTTGGCCCGCGTCAGCAACCACGCTCCCACACGTCCAAGCGTCAACACAAATGCAACGTGAGCCAAATAAACTGAAGCTACCAGCGTGATGCATACTCCACTGACCAAGTAAACATAATTTCCAGGAACAAACGTAAATGATGATTGATAGTGAGTTGAAGGAGTTCTATCTGACTACGTGCTGACGGTAATAAGGCGTCACTTATGTTGATTGACATAATCATCAACATAAAGTTTGACAAAACATTCGCAGGTACATGTATTACTATTAGGAACAGACGTAGTATTTGATGTGGTCCTTTGCTGAATTTCTTTCATATCAGGCCCTCGTTACTGGGCTCACTTGTAGTGCTGTGTGTAGTTGTTGTGATGTGCCTAGTCCAGCCATGTGGGGCATCGTCCTCCACGCCCAGTCATCAAAACATATGAAGATGGAATCATATTCCAGGTTGGGATAGTAAGTGCATTAATCGCAGAGAAGTATCTATTGAGTTCGTCTTTCCCCGACCCGCCTCATTTTGCTTCATCATGTTGAATCAATTCACTTGGTGATTCAATGCTGTTATACTATCAATGATGGAAATAGCGAGTGCACACAATAAATAGCCCGGAAAATCCAAGCTCACGCATGTGAATCCCCTCAAACCAGCAGCCACTTCCAAGCCGATCAGTTGATTGCAAATTTCAGCGCAATGCAACTGCGTCGGAATCAGGTGGCGTAGCTGTTGAGCCATGCATTGGTTAGAGCGATCGGTGGCTCAATTTGTGGGCCTTGTCCCCTTGTTCCCTTGTCCCCTTGTCCGCTTACGATTGCTTCCTTTGTGATAGGGTGCAAATCCCCGGGTGTGATGCAGGATAAAGTGCGTCTCAAGACCCATGTAAGTCGGTCAAGTACAGGCTTGTCATGGCTAAACATCGAACGGGTTTGAACCCCCGAGGTCCCTGATGCATGACTGTAAAAACCGAAACATGGATAGGACTCCAGCTTGAGAATTATACTACTACGGGCCACCCAACACCTGGGAAGACCCGGCTACTGTGGCTGACATTATTGCTACACAATCTAATGGACAGGGGAGAAGTATGTATGCAGCCTTTTTAACCGAGATGTCAAGCATAGAATAATAGTGAGTTAAGCATATCTTGCGATGTCTTGGGTCTGTTGGCATCAGATGAACCAATTTCGTACCCATGTTCTGAGTTATTAAGCTTATACTTAATTCTAATACTGAGAGGGTAATTTGGCACTCGAGGTGCTTGCGAGAAAGAAATAATCCTGGATGGATATTTGCCAAATGACAGTGAGGAATGATGATACCATAGCAAAGCGTGAGACTGACCTCTACATCATCTCAAACTGGTACAGACAAAACCTGTAACATTGCAAGAATGCCATCAAGCTTAATAATAGACTGTGACCATCTCCACGGCGCCAAAACCTGGTTTGCAACCTTGGAAGCCCCCACTAATCGCAACAAAGCCTTCATACGCAGAGTCTACCAAGTTTTGAGAACCATACATCTCTTGGTCAGGTCGAATTGAGTCGATTTTGAGATAGTCGCCATTGTCAAACTTTAGCTCCCAACTGAGAGGATAGGTGATGTTGGAGTTTGGAGAGGTTCACACATTTAACCCGTCGGCTTCTAGAGTGAAAGAAAGGATATGTGTTTGCTCGCCGTGTCGTTGAGGACGAGGTTTCCTTCCGTCTTGCCAGCAGGAATACCCCACTCTGTCGCGTTGGAAGGCCAGTTGGCGAACCCAATAACACCACTTCCACCGTTATGGAGAGCTTACGAACTGGTGTCCCAGTGGATATCCAGGAAGAAGGACTTGTCAGTGTTTGCGTAGGCATACATGGTAGAAACCTTGTCTTCAGAGGTAGAACTGAATCCGTACGAGCCATAGTCGATGTTGAGGAGCCCCGAACGATCCAGAGTACCATTTCCACGGGAGCAATAGGCGATATTAACCCAGAATTCAAGACTCTCTAAACCCAAGACCGAGGCTCGACAAACAATGCTTGGCATCTCTGTCGTTGAGATGTGTGACACAGCGAGGACACCCAATGCTTTTGTAAACATGTCGAATTTCTGAAATTGTCCCGATTATTCGACGATAAGAAAAGATGAGTGAATGTGAGTACTGAGACTGTAGTATGAACGGTCAAGAGGTAGACTTTATACAATGGAGTCAATGGTTTACTTGCGCTTTACTACCCAGACCCGGGTCTACACATTCTTAAACAAATCAGCTTATATAAACTATATAAGGTTATATTTTTATGTCACGTCCAATAGTGAGCCCACACTCAGGTGAGAGTCTTGCCGGAGGAGGCAGCTAACACTCACTTGACACCTGTGTAATGGAGTCTCATTCTTGCGTTTAACTGACCCTTCTTTTTCTGTTTGTGACTAGAAAAGCAACGGGGTACCTGGACCAATGATACGAAAAGGTAGGTGGTTCAATAGATATAAGAAGAAGGATGATAATTATTTGCTATCTTGTGGTAAAGGTAGGCCTTAAGGGCCTGCCTAGGTTATAAGTATTATGTGACCCCTTTTTATATTATATCCTAGCCCTTAAAGAGGGCTATTAGTATTCTTACTAACTCTCTAGATTTCTACTTTTATTATATTTATTATATATTATATATATTATTATTACTCTCTTATTATATTCTTATAATCTTTTATATTTAATTTACTTATTTTAATTTTCTAGGGCTTTTATACTATTCCTTAAGTATTAAAGGAAAAGTATTATAAATTAGTTAGGTATTTTTTTATAGGTATTTTTAAGATTATTTTATAGATTCTTTTGCTTTACTTTTCTTAGCCTTAGGCTTTATTTTATTTTTATTTTAATTTTAATTAGTTTTAGTATTTACTAATTTATTAGAATATTTTACTATAAATTCCTTAATTATCTTTATATTAATATTCTTAGCTAATACCTATTAATTATAGTATATTTCTTAGCCTTTCTATTTAACCTAATAGCTAATATAAGGCTTTAGATCTTTTTTATAATTATTATCTTAATTTTAAATTTCTTATTATATAATATATTTAATTTTATATTAATTATTATTATTATTCTTTTTAATAGGATTAGGTTCTTTTAATTAAAAATTATTAGCTTATATTAAGATTAATTATTAATATAAAATTATAGGATAAATCTTTATATTTTTTAGGAGCTTTAGCTTATAAGTAAGATCTCTTATTATCTATTTAATCCTAAAAGGACCTATATATTATTAAGACTATTTCTTAGGTAGCTTTCTAGGAAAATAGTAATTATAGTATAGTTATAAGTAGACTTAATTATTAGCCTTAAGTTAAATAGGATAGTACTTTATATTATATTATTATTTACCTTTTACTATTATAAAATCTATAGCTAATCTTATATTTTTATAGATAGCCTTTCTTAAAAAGGGAATATTAGTAAGCTTAGATTTAGATTAGATTACTTTTAGTAGTTCTTATAAACTATATCTATAGATAAACTTATAGGTAAATACTTCTATATTAATATTAAATACCCTATTAAGATTTTACTATAATATAGAGAGTATATTAATCTACTTTCCTTCTAGGTTCTCTATATAATAAAACCATATAGCTATTTCTATTACTTAGTTCTAGTATTTTACTAGCCTATCTGCCTAAGGGTAGTATATAGTAATTATAGCTAGTTAGGTCCTAAAATTCCTCTATAGCTCTCTTTAGAATTTAAAGGTAAATTTTCTATCTTAGTCTAAAATAATTACCTTTAGTATTCCCTAATCTAATAGTATTAGCTAGTAAGCTAGTATTATAGCCTAGTCTTTAGTAATATATTAGGAATTACCTAGTATTAAAAGATCCCTTTTACTTATAAAATAGATTATAATTATTAATTAGTTAAAGGTATTAAATCCTTCTAGAGTTTATAGTATATTCTTAGATAATACTAATAGGAGCTTAATAATAAAGTCTATAGTAATAGTATATATAGGCTTTATTAGAGATTAATTTAGTTAATAATTACTAATAAGCTATTATTAGTTAGTCTAGCTAAGGTAATAGGTTTTATAATTATAGATATACTTTTTTATTTAATATATAAGATTTAATATAGCTAGCCCTAATAATTCCTTGGTTATTTAACCTAGTCTAAAGTAGTACTAATTATTATATACTATCTTTAGTATATTTTCTATTAAATAATATAATATATAGAGCTATAAGTATCTATCTAGGCTATAATTATAAAGTAATCTATTATAAAATTTAAAAAATACCCTATACTTTAAAGAGTTTATAATATCCTTATTATTTAAACTTATTAGGTCTATTACTACCTTACTAATAATTATATTAATAATCTTACTATAATATATATCTTTAAGATATTCCTTTTAAAATTATAACTTAGATTTATTAAATATTAATATTTTTATTACTACTAAAATATTATTAAGAGCTATATAATCAAGCTATAAATATCCCTTATTTAGGTCTATCTTTAGTACTATTAGTCTACTTAAGATATTAAAGATAAAGTTTTTCTTTCCTAGTAAATAATAGATCTTAAGATTATATTCTAAGAAATATATAAATATAATTATAAGGTAATAATTTACTTAGTTAGTACTTAATATAGTAAGTATTATTTTTTTAATAATTTATTTTATTATTAAGTAATTTATTAGGATAATAGTTAATAATAATAAAGATTAAAGATATATTTATAGTCTTTTTATAGCCTAAATTAAATAGATAATCTTTAGCTTAGTAGGACTATACTATTGCTCTACTAAAGTTAAGGTATAGCTAAGAAATATAATAGATTATATAGCTATTAATAGAATATTTATTCCTAGTTCCTATTTATACCCTTCTTTAATATAATATAATATAATACTAAAGCCTCTTTTTAAATTAGTATTAAATTAAAGGAATAATTAGTAATTTAGATTAAGGTATAAGAGTATATAGCTATTACCTATTTTATCCTAGAGGGCTTTAAATATAATATACTTTGCTTTTATAGCCTTATATATTATAGATTATATAAATACCTTTTTCTTATTAGGATTACTAATAATTACCTTGCCCTTTATATGCCCTTATATTAATAGTATAATCTTCCTATGCTATAGTAGTTTAATAAGTTAGATATAATATAAAATTAAATAATATATATATCTTATAGATCTAATATAATATTTAAGATTAGCTAATTATTAAGGAAAATTAAGCTTTATAAAGACTACTATTCTCTTAGTAGTTATAATTAAATCTAAGGTATTAACTTAAAAGCCTAGGATTTAAGTACTAAGGTAGCTAATTTAGCTCTTTTTTAGTAAGATTATTAAGTTTTTAGATTAAAATAACTTAAATAATTTTTCTAAGTATTATAGGTATTTTTCCTTAGTTATAGAAAAGATTATAGTATTATTAATAAAGGCTTAATAATATAACTTATAAGGGCATAGAAATTAGTCTATATACTATTAAATATAAATAGGAGAATTATAAAATCTTATAGAAATTACTATTAATTATTTAAGGCTATAATAACTTATAATTATAAAATAATCTTTATATTCTAATACTATATTAAATTAGAAGAAAAATAAAGAAATATCTATTACTATAATATATTATATACCTCTTAGAGATTATATAATATCTTCTTATCTTAGTAAGGGATAATTATCTAAGATAGTAATCTTATTAAGTATATAAAGATTAATAATTATATATCCCTTTAGCTTTTTATTTACTATCTTCTAGACTATAAAGATTAGGGCTATAAATAGGATAGGTTTATATACTTACTTTATTTTTCCTTATTAATATAATAAGTTGAATTTTTTATTAATAAACTTTTAATCCCTTAATCCTACTAAATAAGGTCTCTAGGAAATTATATATTTATATTAGTTATTAATAAATAGGACCTATAGTTCCTCCTACTTAGGTACCTTTACTAGGCCTATATTAACCTATAACTAGGTATATTTTTATACTAGGGCCTTTACTTTTACTATAAAACTTTTACTCTAGGTATAGATATATATATTAGCCTTTATAATCTTCTTTAATAGGTTTAGGGTATATTAAATATAGATCTAAAATAGTATCCTTAGTTTATTTACCTAAGTATTAGGTAGCTTAATATTATCTATTAAAAGGTTTATTATATTATTATCTTCTTTTAGAATTATTTTATTATTTAGATTAGTATTAAAAGGTTTAAGGTTAATAGCTAGATATATAGCTATAAGTAAAGGGGTCTTTTATCTTTGCTTCTATAGAAAATTAATATTCTAAATATTAATAAAGATTATATTACTTAATATCTTAATATCTTTTAATAGTTCTATAGATTTTACTTTAAGCTTTATTTCCCTAGAAATAATATTATTTAGTTTAGGGGTAAATATAAAGATATTATTAATATTTAATAGTAATTTAGCTAAATTAGAATTAGTTATTATAATAGTTAAGGAAATTTTATTATTATTATTTAGTTCTAAGGTATTACTTATAATAGTAAATACTATTATTAATATAGTAAAAGCTTTTATTTATAAGGTAATAAGATATGCTTTATTTTTTTTATACTTAGTAATACTATTAAGCTAGGGGTTGGTGGTGCATTGGCTACACTGCTGGTACGGTTAAGTCAGCGACCAAGATTGGGAACCTTGGTCGGGGACAAACTAAGTCAGTTCGAATCCGGCAGCACCCAAAGCCAAATTTTGGCTAGCTACGTTAAACGCTGACCCTAGCAGCTTACTCCATATCAGAGAGCGAATGCAACTTAGGGATATAGATCTCCTAGAGGTTTTGATACCAATAGTAACCTAAGTATGAGGTTTTTCCTCTAAAAGATTGTTATATTATAGCCAGATAGTAGATAGAAATAATACAAAGAAATCAAAATACTATTAAGCTTTTGCTTATAATAAAGCTTAAGAGGTTCCTTAGTATTATTAATAATTACTATCCCTAGGGGCAAGCTATAATTAACTAAGATATTAATAGCCTTTATAAATAAGGTATAGAAAATAAAATAATAGTCTTTAGAGACTTCCTTTTAAACTATGGGAATAATATATATAGTATCTATAGGAATAATAGTATTTTAAGTAACTCTAATTTAATAGATAATCCCTTTTCTTTAGTACTTAATTTAAAATAGAATATAGAAGTCTCCTAAGGTATTATATTATAAGTACCTTTATAAGATAAGGAAGTTAATATTATAGTAATCTATTAATTATATACTAAGTAGGGCTCCTAGCTTTAAGTTATCTTATATCTATATAAAGGCTATAAACTTTATAATATATTAGGTAGTTTTATTCTCCTTGAACCTATTAATATAAAATTAGAAGGTAGCTTACTTTTTTAACTAAATACCTCTATAAAGACCTCTAATAATTATTAGTAACTTTAATTTAATTATATATTAAAGGATTTATAATAATTTCTAATTAATTATTATTTTACTATAGCTAGTATTTAGGTAGATCTCTATAAAGTTTTTATTTATTAGAGATATTTTTATCTTAATCTAAGTATAGGTATACTTAATACCCTTAGTAGATTTAGCTTTAGGGATTAGTACTTTAATACCTAAGATAGGATTAATCTTAATTTTAGTTTTAATCTTAGTAATAGCTATTATTAATAAGGCAGCCTCTTTCTTATAGCCCTTATTTAAGTATATAAAGAATTAATTATATAAGAAAAAGGAATATTTATAATTATAATAATATATTATTTTAGGTATAAATATTACTTTTTTATATTATAATATTCCTAGTTTTATATAGGTTTTTATTAATTAGTACTCCTTTAAAATTTCTTTAGTTAGGAATCTCTATTTATATTATATATTAATACTTAAATAATTAATTAATAAATAGGCCCTTAGTTATATAAATATAATAAGTACTTTTAAAGTTATTATTATTACTATAAAATAAGAATTATCCTAAATCTAACTTTTTACTATTTTATTTATCTAAAGTATTTATACTATTATAGCCTACCTCTTTAGTATAATATTTCCTTTTAAACCTAATCCTCTTATCTTCTTTTTAGGCCTTATATTTATAATTATTATAGTAATTATCTTATTTCTACACATAATTATAATTATAATACTAGTTTTCTTAGTTATAATCATAGTCTTAGTCCTAGTTATAGTCATAGTTATAGTCTTATTTACAATCTTAATTATACTTATTATTATAATTATAAGATCTAAAGTTTCCAGAAGATTAATTATAATTATAATTATAATTATTAAAAGGGCTAAAGGAGTTATTATAGGATCCCTATAGTTAATAATAATAATTATTTTATAAAGCTAATATCTTAATTACTAATTAAAGCTCTTTATATTCCTTAATAAACTTAGTTAATTTAGAATTCTTTATAATTAAAAAATAGAAAATCTTAAAATTAATTATTAGCTAGATTATTATTAGGATTTACTTATTCTTTATAATACCTACTTACTTTACTAGATTTATCTTTTATTATACCTATTATATAAGTAAAATACTATTCCTATTTAGCTTAAGTATATATAGAGATATATATAGTTTATAATATAATACTTTATCTAAAAGCTAGAATTATTTAATAAGCTTATTATAAAACCTAGTAATAATTAAATTAAAAAGCTTTATAAAAGCCTTATTAGAAAGTTCCCTTATTAACTAATTCTAAGCCTTATTACTAAGGATAAAGTTATAATAGTCCTAGAAAGAGTTTTTCCTAAAGTGCTTAAAGGTATAAAAATACTAATAGAAAAGGTAGATATCTATATAGATTAGCTTACTATAGAAAGATATTATACCTAGATAATTTAGATTATAATAATCTAAATTAAAGGTACTAACTATATCTCTCTTAACTTAATAGGATCTGCCCTCTAATAATACTATAGATTATAATATAAAGCTTTTATAGTAAATTAAGCTATAATACTAATTATCTAGGTTATCTAAGGAATTACTAGATAATAAAGGATTCTCTTTCTTTTACTTAATATTTTTATAATATCTATTTTTTTTATTATCCTAGTAAAATAATAAATTAATATTAGAATTACTAAAGTCTAATAGATTATTAATAAATAGAATAATCTATTATATTAAATTAATAACTTTAGATTATATTATATTTATAATTAAAAATAATAAGTCCTTTATAGCCTTAGAAAGTTTATTATACTTAAAGGCAATCTATATATATTTTTATTACTTTAGAAAATATTATATATAATCCTTATTAGCTTTAGGCTAATCTAGAATAATTTAAGCTTAGCAATTACTATTCTCTGCCTAACTATAAACCTAATTCTAAAGTAAAAGGCTAATTTTTAGATCTTAGATAATTATTTAAGAAATAATAGCCTTTAACTTAAGTTTTATAATTAACTTATAAAAGTATACTTTCTAATTAATAAGTTTTTATATTTAATTATTATTTAATAGATTATTTAATAATATAATAATTAAAGTCTAATAATTCTACTAAGGATTAGATATTAATTTTAAGGGGATAGTCTCTTTATTATTATTATCTAATTTATTAAATTTAATAAAAGCTTTATTAATTTTCTAATCTTTAGAATAAAAACTAATTTCCTATTTTTTATAATAAGAATTAATATTTTTTTCTTTATAATAAGAGTATATTATTTTTAAAATAATATATAATTATTTTCTAAGTATAATTATAATAAATTATAAGAATTAAATATAATAATATTCTCTAATAGCCTTACTCCCTAGGTAGACCTTTAGAAAAATAAATTATATATATATATATTTATATAATTAATTTATTTAAAATAATATAATTTTCTTTAAAAAGGTTTAATAATATAAATAATAAAATTAATTTATAGTAAGTCTAATTTATAGTAAAAACTAGTATTATAATATTATTATAATTATTAGCCTAAGTTTTAGGGATCTATAGTAATATAGGAGTAAAGTAAGGGCTCTAAATAGGCAATCTAGCTATAGCTTAATTACTAATTAGTCTATTAGGGTAGTCTTAGTTAGTTTATATTATAGTATAAGTAAATTAAATATCCCTAATAAGTCTTATTAGTATAAATTAATAGGTAAGTATAATTATTATTATATAATATAAAAAGGTAGGTGGTTTAATAGATATAAGAAGAAGGATAATAATTATTTACTATCTTATGGTGAAGGTAGGCCTTAAGGGCTTGCCTAGGTCATAAGTACCACGTGACCCCTTTTTGCATTAACCAAATACTGTCGATTCTGACCTAAAAGCATCAGATCCCCAGTTTCTTCTAGAGTGCACCATTCCTCCAGATTTCACTTTTTTAATCCAAGGTGACTAGTTCATATAGAGAAACCCAGTCTGGCTCTAGGGTATGGTAAACCAGTGTAAATTCCGACAGTGCTTGGTAGAATTGTGGTGATTCCAATACACCTTCCCCCCCACCCCTGGGTCCTTCATTTTCAAACCCAAGCATTGTCAATTATGAATTGCTGTAACACTATTAAGATTTTGTACTGTTTATATAAAAATTAGCGTACCAAGTTAGAACACCTTGAAGCATGGATTTGGAAAATAGCCTTGAACTCATAACGTATTGTTATGTGTAACACAGGAAGAGAACCCTTTTGCGGATTACGGGGGTCAGTTACCTCCGAGGCAAGTATTAAGAAGTGAATGCTACATCGTTAATCGGGCTCATTATATCCGATTGTAACCACGCCGCAAACCCCTACAGCGTTTGGCCTGTAGCTGACAAGCCCCCGTGTTGCACTGCCAATCTATAGAGGACATTTAACCTACAGCCCAAAGCCTTACTCAATTCATCGGAAATAATTATAGGAAGCAGTACTTCTCTAAGGCAGCGCATTTTGTAGTAGACTCGAGCACCGGGAATTCGGCTCGGGATGCGCGGATTCAAAATTGAGCCCGCGTGGTGCGAGATGTCCAAGGCATCCGTGCACACACACTCAATTGTAGACCAGGTCTCAACCAACACACTCTCGGATTCCATGAGTTTATTCTTGTTTCATGTGATTGGTAAATTCTAACTCAATTCTTCGATAGCAAAGACTGAGTTGATGCAAGCTGTGGCATTTGGTTGTAAATCCTCACATTTGGGAACACAAGCTATTCTTGGATGTTTTTAATATTTGTCCGTTTCGGACGCAAACTAAGAGTTGCATGATTTAATAAATACAAGTGATTCTATTGAGTTTCTGCAATGTAGTTGGCGGCGATATATCCATGAGTCATGGCAGGACCAGGAGTTGAGCCAGCTCCCAAGTATGTCCTCCCCATAATGCTTGCAGCTGTGTTGCCTATGGCGAATAGTTTTTGGATCGGCTTGCGCTTGGTGTCGATGACTCTCTGAAACTCATCAGTAAGCAACCCGCCTTCTGTTCCGAGGTCTCCAGGCAAGACCTGCATAGTGTAAAACGGAGCGTTGGCAATCGACCCCAAGTTGGGATTCGGGCCAACCTTGGGATCACCAAAGAACCAGTCGTATGAGTTGCTGCCCCTCGCAAAATCCTCATCGACGCCGTTCTCGCACATGATGTTGAACTTGTCCACAGTGACCGTCAGATCACGGTTGTCGACGCCAATCAAGGAAGCAAGCTCCTCGAGTGTGTTGGCGGCGAACATCTTCCCCTCGGCAAGAGCCTTTTTGGGTTTCATTCGAGAAAACAGCTGGGTGCTGAGCATGTATTTGTTACAGTGTCTCGAGTCCAAAATTAGCCAAGCTGGAATAGCCTTCCTTGTCGCTTGGGTAAAGGCGCCGAGGGATGATGCCAGGCGTGCAACAGTTGGCGCACTGCAAGTCGTGGAGTCCCTTTACTGCCCATATCACAACACTTAATCTCTTGCCCAGATATGCTCCAAGTAATAGGAACATCTTTACTCGCTAAAATGTTAGTTTAGGAACCCTCGCCGTTTTACTGTTGATTTCTTGTTCTCATGGAACTACACAAGGAAAACAAATCCGTGAACAAGTTGCACCAGGTCAAAGGCACACTGTGGTGGCGTCCCGAATGCGGCCATACAAATGAACTTTCCTTCTAGGTAGAATAACCCTAGATGGGTAAAATTTATCAAGAAATAACACGAGATTGCTGCTGTATCAACGCTTATTTTGTCCAAGTAAAAGATTTACCCCTGAACTACTTGTAGGCTTCTGTACTAATTCATATTCTGATGCCCCATGTTTGGTACCACCATCCAGCGGGCTAGAGAGCTCACGTAATCAATCATGCGGGTCTCGCGAATCAACACGGTTACATTGGGAAGAAGCATCAACACGTTTCTACGCATTCCATTGCATTGCCGCCGCGTGGCTTCCAGCGAAATATACACACAGAAAGTCTTTCGGGGGGGGAGGGTGTTTTCTTTTTTGCGGGATTTCACTTGACAGCAGAATGACTGACTCAAATTTGCCGGCTCCCAGTGTCGCTCAGCAAAACCCAGAAGCCACCCTAGTAACAAAACTGTTGGAACTCCAATCAAGTTGCTTGGAAGAACCGGGTCCAAAGGGATTCACTGAAAGCATCAACAAGAAATCTAGCAATTTCATGAAAAGACTAGAATGCCTCTTGTTCAAGGAAGTACAAAAGCGGCGTCATGATGATGAACCCAGAGAAGACAGGGCGACCCATGTCTTGGAGCGGACGAGCTTCAATGCCTTAAGATCGCGCAGATATGTCGCGCTTTCTTATACATGGGAGTCCCATCTGGAAGGAAGAGATGCGCCAACAGGGGGCTACTTGGTTGAGGAACTCAAAAGAGGCCAAATGAAGCCATCACCAGTGAGGGACAGCGTATTCCGCCGCATCAAGAAATACATGGACAAGCAAGCGGTGAGGAATCTATGGATTGATCAACATTGCGTAGACCAGTCACACAGCGGGAAGAAGGAGGTTGGCATGCAGACAATGGACCAGGTATACACACGCAGCCAATACCCGGCAGCCTTGCTCTATGAACCGCTTTCAACAGCGAATGAACTGCAAATCCTCACTGATATTCTTGATGGGCGCTACACCAAGGAAAACAATGGTGACTTCCATCTATCACCAACAACATCACCAAATAAAGCTCTGAAAGCGGTGCGGCTCCTGAAACGAATCACATCTGACCCGTGGTTCATGAGGGGATGGACATTTCAAGAAAACTACCTCGCCGGCAAGAGAATGGAGCTTCTTATACCACATTGCCCCAGTTTAAATGAATGGAAAACATTGGAGGAGGATGATGGCCGGGAAAAGCACCTCGGATCAATAGACGGAGAAGCCTGCATCAACTCGGTGGATTTCTACGAAAGTGCTACGATATTGTGCCTCGCCTGCCAAAACCACCCACAAATATCTCGCGAGGTCCCCGACGACCTGACATCTATACTAAAGCGGGCTGGAAAGTACACTATCCTACTTCAGACCGTCACCGAGGATGGCGCCCTCTTGGCACCGAAATCCATGTCCCCGACGATCATTTCGGACCTCGCGGTGCGGAAGTTGACAAACGACTGGGATCGCCTGCCAATCGCGGCCAATTGCTGCAAATACGCGATACGTTTCGACAGTACGGTGCTGCAGTCGAGGAATTACAGCCTGAATCTGGCCATGGTGGCGCTCTGCCTTCGCAACGGGGAGATTCTGTCAAATCACCCAAAGCGTAAAATTGGCATGGCAACAGCAAGGCAATCAACCTTTGCCGAGTTTCTGGACCGGCATTTCTTCGATGAGATGCGGTCGCCTTCATCATACGGAGGGCTTGCGTTCAACAAGGGGTGCCGGTTCCCCCATGTAAAGATGACAAGTGAGGGCATACAAACCGAGGGATATTTATGGCGGCTCAAAAAGTTGATACCGCCTGGACCCGCATTCAATAACTCCCAACCCCAGAGCCAGCACAGGGATGACGAACTGCTAAGCAACTATGAACTCTCCCAGCTGGAGGCCATTGCTGTTTACCTGTCAAGCCGCGACGAAGGGGCGCTGTCTAGGCGCCTGGAGAGATTCATCAACAGCAGGCACATAGATGACCCCGAGACATTCTCTCAGGAATGGATGATGGCCATGGCCAAATATCTCGTGGAAGCGGTTGAAAAGGGCAAGATGCTGTGTACGGCGTGTTTGGTTGACAAGCGCAGGCACGGCGTCTCCATTTTCGTCATCGACGAGGAAGGGTATGAACGCTGGCGCAACGACCCTGACAATGGCAACGGGGAGTTTATGGATGGCGATGGCGAATTTGACGAAGCCTCGTCGGACCAGTGGCTCCAAGACCATCCCAAGTATGTATTTACGGCATTTCGGCCTCAGCACGAAGTGCAGGACATGGTCGACTACAACGACCTCGATAGACACGTCTCCATGGAAGTTGAATGCAAAGACATGGGAGAAGCCAAACCGCACCGTCTTCTCACAAAGCGTTGGATTCACGGCCTATGCTTTTTCGAAGGCTGCCGTCTAGAAAGCGTAGTTTTCCCATGGCCGTCTTCCTTCCACTGGCCGCTCGAGTGCCACAGTCGGTCAATTCTGCAGTGACGACGCCGAGCAGTAGAAATCGGACCAGATGCCACAGGCATATTGAGCCGACTTAGGTTGGCCAAAAGCTGCACCAAGTGCGAATGTATTAATAGCATCATTGTTCAAATTTTTTATTTAATTTTTTTTTACAAAATTATTTATTACACGTTATGTCTGATTCTCTGTCACATTTCATTGCGGTATGCATGTCATGATTTATCCCAATTCCCCGACAATCAGCACCCGCAGGCTCATCACACACATTGCTCCGAACAGCGACCCGCAGATGCCACCACGCCCTAGGAAGCCTAGCAGCCCGTTCTCAGAATTTTCCAGAGTGCGAATGGAATCCCTCAGCGATGACAGCTTTGACCCGGCCATGGCCGGAATGCGCCCATATCCCACTCCCAAGCGCCTTTGAGGCCTTCTACAATAAGCACCCCCATGACCATGATGCAAAAAACGAGGCTCCCCCTAACACGACCTTGATGATACCTGCATATGGCTAGAAACACACCCATTCATCGCCAGCTGCACGAACGAGGCCCCTCCCCTTGTCCTGCCACCAAGCACGTCAGATCCCCCGCTCCCCCTCTAAAGCGGGACAGTGTCTCATATCGTCCCCGAACGCTCCGCACCCCTTGCAACGGGCCCAATGAAGGCAGACTCTACGGAAAGTCTCGCAACCATCAGTCCGAACAACCCAACCATAGACACCACCCTCGTCCACCCGGACCCAAATCCAAGTGTCACGCGTGGGCAAGGTCCTAATTTTCTGCCGTCGGCACCCGCTGGTTCCCGCAACAATTGACGCGAGTGGCCATGTGTGTCCACACAATCGGGGACAATGATATCATTGTTTTCCAGTACGGCTGGTCGCCGGCTTATTTGATACACGAGTATTAGTGAACTTGTCTTCAATTCATTGGCAGCATCTCCTCCCATCGGGACGCTTACCGCTGAAGCTGATCTGCTAGATAAAAGGAAATACTCTGATAACAATACCATTATGCCTGATGAAGCGTCCTACATTATTCGTGGAAATTCTTGGGGCAAAATGCACAGAGCCATAAAATGACAGGAAATTCATACATTGGCTATAGGATAGTAACGATACTTATGATACTTATGCTAGCTAGACATTCTGACCCGTGCACATATCCCAAAAACCTGTCAACCCTCCCTCCAGAACAACTCGGCCTCAGACCTGACCCGCAAGTGCGGGCCGCTTGTCAATTCCAAGACCAAATCTTCGCTTGACAGCCTTCCAACTTTCGATCATGCAGATGTACACGACGACACAGCCTGCTACCACGCCCCATTCCCAGGACAAGCCCTTGTGCTTGAACACTTCCGAGTTGAGAGTGGGGATGTAAATGACGGGGAAAGTAATGAGGAATCCTGCAACAACCGACCAGAACAGGAAACGGTTGTGATATATAGTCTTGAAGACCGAAAAGGGGCCCGACCAGCGCTCATCCATGGCGAAAAGACTGCGATGGAAGTGCTTCACCTCCCAAGACGTGACCAGCAATAAGAAACTTAGGGTAGCAAACGTTGTGGCTCGGGCACGGTAAACATCATCGCACCCATGAGTATTGGCGTCGTTGCAACCCTCAACCATATTGTACCAGCCGCCTGGCGCCGCGTAGTTGACAAGCATGAAGGCACACAAGCAGAGGGAGCCCATAAATGTTCCGTACATTAGCTGATCACGGACAAGGTCCTTGGTGAAGACGCCAGAGCGCAAGCTGCGGGGTGGCCTACGCAAAATGTCGGGAGAGGATTCTTCCAAACCAAGACCCAGGGCCAGAGGAGATGAGGTAACCAGGTTGGCCCACAGAATCTCTAGGGGTGAAAGAGGGAAAACGGCAACGCCATCCTCACCCTGGAAGGAAAGACCAATAAGAAGTAGAATGACTTGGGCCAGGTTAGAGGTGAGAAGATGGAGCAGAAACTGTAAGAATTAGTGAATAGAGGCGCCGAAAAAGACGTAATATAAAAACCAACCTTTTGGATGTTGTCGGCAAGCCGTCGACCCTCCTGAATACCTGTTACGATGGATGCAAAGTTGTCATCCGTGAGGACCATGTCTGCGGCCTCCTTGGCGACATCACTACCACGGTCTCCCATGGCAATACCGACATCAGCTTGTTTAAGGGCGGGAGAATCATTGACACCATCACCAGTCTAGTAAAGGTTGACAGTTAGCATTTCGTTGATACAAACCACCTACATGATTCTGTGACCGAATATAAAGAGCACGTACCATGATACAGAAAGCCTTGCGGCGATGTAGAGCCTCAATCATGCGAACCTTAGTAAGAGGGCTGCATCGCGCGAGGACTACAGGAAGAGATTCGAGAGCATCAATCTGCGCATCAGTAAGGTTGCCAAAGTCAGAGGCCGCCATAACTGTGGTGGGGCCAAGGGGTATGTTGTGGGACAATATCCCAACTTCGTAGGCAATTGCAGTGGCAGTCTTGATGTGATCGCCGGTAACCATATGCACCGTAACACCGGCTTCACGGCATTGCGATACGGCACCAGCAGTTTCTGGTCGGGGAGGGTCATAAAGACCAGCGAGGCCGAGGAATCCAAGCTGGCTTTCAACCTGGGATCGGTCATGAGCATCCTGGCTCTGAGTATCCATGGACTTGGTTGCAATGCAGAGCACTCGCAGCCCTTGGCTGGCCAGTTCCTCAGCCTTGACCAATATTTCGGCCTTGAAATCCTCAGTCTCATCCAGCTTTGTCAAGAGGACTTCGACGGCGCCCTTGGTGTAGACCTGGTGAGTCTTTTCATCCTTATTTCCGTAGACCACACTCATAAGCTTGCAGGATGAATCGAAGGGATGCTCTGCGACTAGGACATCTCCAGATGTCTTGTTATGGCCAAAGCGCATGGCAAAGACCTTTAGGGCAATCTCTGTCGGTTCACCAATGGCTTTCCATTCGGCATCTCCAGATCCGGTAACGACGCTGCTGGAGTCAGTTTCCGGTTCCTTCCTGCCGTCTGTAACCGTGGCGTTGTTGCAGAGAATGAGAGTATTAATAAAAGAACCAAGACAGCTTCCTGCGAGGTCTCCAGACCATCCGACAGTACCACTGCCGGGGTCATAAGGGTTCGCGGTACCTTCGACAGTTCCAGTGAGGTTCCCACGCAACCAGACTTTACGGGTAATCATTCGTCCCTGTGTCAGGGTACCTGTCTTGTCGGAGCAAATGTTGGTAACACCACCAACAGCTTCGAGGGATGGCATCTGACGGACGATGACGTTTCCACGGACCATGGCTTTCGTAGCGACGGCCATGGTCACAGTCAGGACTGCAAGAAGGGACTCGGGTATGACGGCAACACCGACACAGATTCCGTAGAGCAGGACTTCATCACTGATGTTCCACTTGTTGGCGGAAAAGACGATGATGGCGAGAAGGATGGCAAATGCGAACAAGAGGAGGGCAAACTTGCTTAGGGTTACCTGGAGCGGAGTGCCCTCGAGACCGAGGATGCTACGCGTGGATTGGTAGGCCTTGAAGAAGATTTTACCCGCGGCGCTTCTTCCAGCGTTGTCGTTCTTGGTCTTGCGGAGGAGCTCGGCGATTTGACCGACCTCAGTCTCCATTCCAGTAGAGATAACAATACCGGTGGCTCGTCCACGAGTGACTGAGCTTCCAGAGTAGGCTAGGTTGATACGGTCTCCAATAGGCATGTCAGTGTCTGAAAAGACAGCATCAGGCTTCTTGCTAATGGCGATAGATTCGCCGGTCAGGAGGGCCTCATCGGTGGAAACATTGATTCCTTGGACGAGACGCAGATCGGCTGGCACAACATCACCAGTTGCGAGGGAGACAATATCGCCTTGAACCAGAGTTTCCGCCTTAACAGTTTCACTGTGGCCATCGCGAATCACCTTGCACTTGGGAGTGGACAAAGCATACAGGGACTGGATGGTCTGTTCGGCACGGTAATCCTGAATCAATCTGGGAAGTGGATGTTAGCGTCGAGCGAGGTAAGAGAGGTTGAGGCAGCTTTGGGATTCGGCTTGGGCCTTTTCAGGGGCTTTCGCATCACGAATCACTAGGCGTCACCGAAGAGAGAGAGAGAGAGAGACATGAGGGGACAAGAGAGAGATGGAGACGAAGAAAATGGATAGCAAAATTTTGGTAGAGCATGGCAAGATGAGGTGTAGCAAAATGTGAGGATAGCACTTGGCAGCTTGTGGGCGCCTTTGAGTGCGTTTGCGTGTAGCAACTGAACATACCCTACAACAATGTTGAGGACAATGACGGCAGCAACAACACCACCCTCGATATAATCGTTAATGGCAAACGAAAGGGCTGTCACGGCGATGAGGACGACCGTCAAGGCATTGGCCACCTGCTGGAGAAAGATTTCCCAGAGGGAGACGCCTTTGGCGCCCTTGATAGAGTTGGGGCCATCCCGGGTCAACCGGGCGGCAGCTTCGTCGGAGCTTAGCCCATTGTCAACGTCTGTCTTGAGCTGCTCGGCGACGCGGTTGGCCGGGAGCGTGTGAGGAGAGGCGCAGACGGGCTGGGACTTTTCTATGGCACAGTCTGGGGGTTCCGCTATAGGAGGCTGGTCGTCCTGGCCGCTGGAGGAGCTGGCGATGGTCGACGAGTCCGAAGTGGCGTTGGTGTGAACTGCACCATTCGTACTATTGCCTTGGGTTTCTCCCATCGAATGGGTGTTGGATAAGGGAAAAAGATGTTTGGGGTGAAAGTAGTTGGCGTTTCTCTAGGAGTGGCTGGCTGCTATGGTGGACAACCAGGAAAGAAGAAGAAGGATAGTTTTTTTTTTGTTTTTGGTAAAAAACCGACTTTGGGTGTAATTGAGGGATGGTACGAGACCTAGGGAAGGAAGAAAGAGAGAAGAGCAAGTGTCACGGACGAGGTAGGAGCCTTTATTTACGTGCATCTTCCTGCTGCCAAGATTGGCCGACGTACCGATTCGGAGAGGGGCATGAAGGCGATAAGAGACAAACCCCGGCGGAAATCCAGAGAAGGAGGCTAGGGAGGGTATAGTCAGAGCTTAGGAAGGAAGTAAGCAGACCGGCACGGGGTACGGGGCCTGACGGGGCGGCATCACGGTGCGGCGTCAAGGATGGAGGTCGGCGGCGGGGTTGCCACGCGCCTTCCCTACCCCGTTCCACTCAGCGATTCCACCCATTTCACTTGGCATACGCACCGCTCAGCCAGGCGAGGGGGGCCACTAAGACGGGAAGATGGCGGCACCGGGTGGGTGTTTTACATTCACACATGGCATCTGGACGATTAAAGCGGCCATCATTGAATCATGAGATCGGGCGCGGTAAGTCGCCAGGCACCGGTGTCTAGATTACTGTTTCTGATGGCTTTCGTCTCGGCACCTATGTGCCGCCTTGTTGTTTTAAGTTCCAGTTAATCGAGAAACACCCGCCTTTGATTGATTGATTGCTCCACCTCTTGATTGCGACTGAATTTCCCCAGATCACCCAAGAAACACACACACACACACACACACACACACACACGCACTGAGAAGCACAAAGCTGTCCCTCTCGCCGCCGTTGGCGCGAATGCCCTGCAACACGTAGCTTGCTCGGGAAGGGAGCTTGCGCACTGGTACGCCAAGCAATTCACGGCATCATTCGTGACAGGCTAATAGACGGAGCTACGCTAAATACGGGACACGCCCAGGTTGCTGTGAAAGCACAACGTAACTTGTTCATTGCAGGAAGGGATGGATCGTCGAGATTAGGTTCGGTGGAACCAGCTGGTTTGCCGCTTGCCGCTGGGTCCCCTCAGGCTTCTTCCATGTACGTACGCCCACAAACAAACCAGCCCATTCGCACGCTGCTCGCTAGTTTTCGCCAGTGACTGGGGAATGACCCGAGGCGACTCGCAATGCTCCTTGCCGATGGTGGCTGTGCCGCTGCATGAGAAAGGAAAACTAAGTACTGGCAGGTCACCAAATGTACCCCCCTGGGCTAAGCGGGGCTAGGCGGGCTAATTAGCTTGCAGCGTTGACTGAGGTGGTTATACAATGGTCACGGGGCACAAGGGTGCAACTCGCGAATCACTGCACGGCAAGTGAGCTCTTCCAGAGGAATTGCGTTGGTGGGTGTTGAGATAATGGAATGTGTGGCAGAGGAGGGTCCTTGGCTAGCGTGTGGAGGCGTAACTTGGGTGCCCGTTGTCGTCATTACTGATACGGGACATCAACGGTCGATGGCCAATGGTGGATGCGACAACACGCAGAGACAGCAAGCAACAGGAAATAAAAGGAGGGGGAAAAAGCAACGACGCAACCTCCACTCTCTGTTTGAGGCCACTTTACCCGCGCAAGAGGAAACCAGCAGACATTACAGGGCACATCACTTGGTCGTGGGGTTGCAGCTGTTGAACAAAGTGGCCCAAAAACCGACAGAGACATTGCGGGGGAGGGGGGCCAGCCCAGTGTGCATGGTGGTGGTGGGCGGGCACCAGAGCAGGCGGGGAAACGACGATGAACCACAGCACACGACACCATTAATAAAGATGAAGCCGTTTGCGGGACAATTGGAACGTGAATGGGCACATCACAAAGAGTGTCACCATCTGAGCAGACCAGTTATTTCTCAATCGCGCTGGACAAAGACGCCAGCTCTGGCAATGCCGAGAAAAACACAAATCCTCACCGGACCCCACGTGCTCTACCAGCTCCCGTTTCTTCCGCGTAAGGTGACCTACGCCCGCGCCTGACAGTGGGTCGCGGAGACTTTAGTCGTGTTGGATCGTCGGCATCGAGGCCGGGGTGTGGGTGGGCTGTTGCTCTCTGATAGCCCAAACCCCACTGGGAGCTCGTTCACATGACGCCCTATGAAGCTGGGTCTCGCGCCAATCATATTGCACGGCGGCCTGCAAATCGGCCTTCCTTTCCCAGAGCCGCCTCGCTACTTGTCGACGTCTTCCCTGCTTCGGTTCAACAGCCAAGAAAAAGCCAAGCCGTGCTCTTGCCTGGTCATGGAACGGATCCAGAATAACGCAAAATGTTGCAACTTGACGAAAACTCTCGACATCGGATCAGCTCAATCCTCATGGGGTACATCCCTCCACCAAGGATCATTTTCGGCAAGGAACAGGACACTTGTTTATTTGGCATCACCGTCTTTGTCTGCCATCCGTCATACCACGTCGGTTCACTGTGCTGTGCTTGCCCTAATTAATTATGGGGCCTCGGTTTTTTCTTTTTATCTAACGCCAGAGCGGGACAATAGACGGCGGGCGGGTCTGGGCTGGGTAGGGAACCTTACACTGGCGCGCCACCGCCATCGTGAAGGCAATGGCAACGAGGCGGGCGGGGTGAACCAGCAGCCGCTGCTGCGTTGGTATATTTTTCTCCTGGGCCAAGCGCTAATCATTTAAGCTTAAGCCCATTCAGCTTCAGACTCCAGGATTCAGAACGTCTTGGTCCGCTTGGCGTCTCCTCTTCGAATGGAACAAGAATGATTTCCCCCTCCGATTTTCTCCAGGTGTGGAAGCATACAGAATCGTGGCGACTGCAAGGCCGCCTTGGCTTTTGTTGAGCCAAGATGAGTGTGTGGAGGCCCTGCGTCTCATGCACAACCGGAGCAGCCCCGGCTAGTCTTGGCTCGCCTCTGTGACATAGACCTGACCTAGCAGGAGGAGGGATGAGGAAAACAAATGAGATCGGATGGAATAAAGTTGCCCACGGTGGAATATCGTAATTTTGCAGTGGAGAAGATGAGTAACTTTTTTTTCGTTTTCCCTGGCGATATTCAAATCAAAGAGGCTGGAAGTGAGGCGGACGGGATGAACCGTCTCCGCTGCGGCTCGCCTTGTGCAACATGGGCCCCATCATGCCCGGGGCGCCGTCCCTGCCCGTGTCGGAGAAGGCCCGACAACCGGAATTGATTAAGTGTCAGCTTCAACTGCTGCCGCACCCCGATGACCGGCAGGACCGCTCCGGATGTCGCCCTCTCAAGCTGACGGGGGGGAATAGTGGCCTGTTCGATGTGAGGGGGAATTCATGCAGCGAGGATTGGCACAGTCACATCCTCGGCGAAGAGGCATGTCGGAATGCAGCTGTCTCGGCACATCCTCGATATCTCCGCCTCGGAAATCCGACTCGGAGCCTTTCGTCACATTTAGGTCCCTTGCGAGATCGAGGAGAACATGCCGAACCTAGCCTTGTACATTTTGCCTAGGAGCGATAAACACCCCCCTTGCTATTCCAATCGCCATCCCCACCCCACCCACATACATACACACATACATATGCACATATCTCCTGGGCGTCTTAACCAAGGTTGGCCTGATTCGCCGTGTTCAAGTGACTGTCCAGGTGCGCAGAAAAGGAAAAAGAAACAAAGAGAAGGACGTGCATCCATCCGTCTTGGCACGCGGGGAGAGCGTAGGGAGGGGTGGGAGGGAAAGAAAGAAAGAAAGAAAGAAAAAAGCAATGCCATAATTTTCGGGATAATTAGGGACCTCGCGATGCAGACGGGCAGGAGACTGCTTCACTTGACCGGGAAGACGCCGGCCCAGCAAGGGCTCGTTGCCTCGGGGGAGGAAGAAGGAGGAGGGTTACCCTGAGAGGTATGGTACACTAACTCGGATTCACTTGGATGCCCTCTCTGCTGTGTCGCCCAAATTCTTCGCGTCATAGGAGGGCAACTTGCGATTCCTCATTGTTGCAAGAGGGCACGCCTATTTTTATTTTTTTTTCCTTTTGTGTTTTGCACGTTGCAAGTAAAACTTTGACAAGACGTAAAATAAAATAAAAAGTCTCTAGGTGGACGTTGCCGAGTCGTGGTGGTTACGCTACAATGACACCTGACGTTCAGAAAAGGCACAAACCCCGGATCATGGTGACGATGCACGGCTTCGTCCTTACCACGCCAAGACACGAGACGAGGTCAAGTACACTGTTCGGCGTCAGATGTGACACCGAAATGTAGTCGCACCAATACATGCACCCATGTCTCTCGGCAGATGCATATTCGCACACGCGCACACATTCACACATGCTCACTCACACTACTCGGATCCGGCAAGGCAAAAACACAGGCAAAGCAGAGCAAGCCCCCCCCCCCCCAAAAAAAAAGCGACGGAACTTTTATCCATTTTCTGTAACTGTATATCCCAGGTATACTCTTCCCAATATCTCCCCCCCTTTTCTCATCCCAACAGGTTGATGAAGGGCTCTGGCCACTTCCCCCACACGAGCGGCTGGTCACCCAGGCGTCCGCTCACAGTCGACAGCAGCTTGATCTTGCGCCGCTCCTCGTCCACGTCGGACACGTACACAAAGCCCATGACGCTGGTGGCACGTACCGACTCGGCTGCGTCCTTGGGCGCGGCGTGCATGATGGCGAGCGTCCAATGCTGCATGGGCGCCGACGGCTCTTCTCGGGCAAGTGCCTCCTGACCATATGTCGGGTCTTTGTGTGCGAGTCAGTAATTTGATGACGATTATGGAAAGTTTCGGCATTGTTTATATCCACGATATCAAGAGAGGGGCGGGAGGGGGCCTCTCAGGTGGGAATCGTCAACACGTGAAGGGAGGGGAATCGCTTACCGTCTGTGGGTTTGTAAATGACAACGCCGCCAAAATCGACTTGTTGAATCAGGGGGCTGAGGGTGCGTTTCGAGTCTCCAAAGAAGTACTCCTTAATGATTGCCTCCCTCCAATTCTGCAAAAACACCTCGTCCCTGTGCGCTACGCCGTCGGAACGGTCCAGGTGGACGACGCTGATGGGCTCTCCCAGGCTTGTCCTTTCGGTGCCGAACTGCTTTGTAAGCTCAGCGTTGATGGTATGAGATCCCACCACAACAATGACGTTAACTGCACGTTTGGTTTTTCAGTCAGCTTTCACATCCTGAGAGACACGTGTCAATTGGGGGAGGGGCATACTTGATAGCTCGTCGATAATATGCGCGAGAAGGTCGTAGCCAACAGTGCTGTCTTCGCGAATGCCCATGCTGTCCACAATCAGACCGGAGCTTCGTACGCTCACGTCCTCGCTCAATCTCCCACTCGCGGAGCCTGCCAGGTTGCTTGCAATCTCTCTGTAAAAGTCCGGGTCCTCCTCGGGCGAGTCCCTGCCGTAGTAAAACACCAGGGGCAGCTTCACGGGGACGCTGCTGGGCCCGCTGGTCGGCGTGCTGCCCCAGCCGTCAGCCGCCTCCGGGTCCATGACCGTGGCGAACACGCTGGCGCTCAGCGTTCCTGGCAAGCTCAGCATCCCCTCCTTAGGATCGGTGTTGACCACCAGCGGCTGGTAGCCCTGGCGCGTGGCGTAGCCCGTCAGCGTCTTGACCAGCGTCGTCTTGCCAGCGTTGACCGGGCCGGCGATGAGGACCCTCGGGCCCTCCCTGCCGTCCCTCGCGGCGGCCTGGCGCATCTCGTTGAGCTGGCCGTGGAGGTTCAGGTGGGCGTTGGCCGGGTTGTCGGTCGGGGTGGGATACTCGGCGACGGACTCGTGGTCGCAGCAGCCGTCAATCTCGAGCTCGCAGCCGTGCCACGACAGGATCTTGGACTTGAGGCCCGAAAAATTGTAGGCGTTGCGCAGGGCGAGCTCGATGCCGTCCTTCTCAGCGGTGCCCGAGAGCACCTTGAGGACGAGCGAGCCGCCGATGGGGACCTGGAAGCGCCATTCGGAGGCTGGGCGCAGCGTGATGACTCTGGTGGACGAGGCGGTGGGCTAGCGAGGCATTGTCAGTTTCGCGGTTGCCAGAAAAGCTGCCCGGCCTCACTTGCTGGGGAAGGGAGGGGGGTTCTCTATCTCACCTGCGCGGGGATCTGGCCCAGGCCTGGAATCGACATGGCCAGCTACATCGATTGCACAACGAAGGCGGTTGTTGTGTGTTTTTTCGCACCTGAAGCGCGGGCGGCGGGGGGTGGATGTTGCAGCCGCGCGGGCGTGGGGCGGCTTATGGAAGCTCTCCAGAAGCTTGCCCTTAGCGGTAAGATGGCCAGGGGGTCGACATCCCTTTCCCAGATAGATAGATGGTGGTGCACCAACCCCAACCCAACATCAACACCAAAGCCAAAGCGAAACTCGCTAGGTCCAATACGGCCACAAGGGTTACGCCAAAATGAGAAAGGGGTGGGGGAAGTAATAATAAATGGATGAATTTAGCAACCCGAATCAGTCACAGTTGACTCAGTTTATCAAGTCTTCTTCATCCTTGTTTTTTCTTTTCCAACTGTCTAGTTCAAACGTGGCGCAGAGGTCTAGTGCACAAAGATAGCTTCTTGCTTTCTTTCTTTTTTTTTCTCTTTTTTCTCTTTTTTTCTTTCTTTTTTTACGAGCACCCAACTCAGCTTTGCGCTTGATAATTCATAAAATCTATCTGCTTCCTCCCGTGTGTAAGGTAGATCATGCTCGCAGGGAACATCCGACATGTCATTCCAGCTCCGTAGCCCGAGTCCCTAGGAAACTTCAGACGACGATTGCAAGCCAAAGGGAAAAATCTCCGAGATGAGCCCCGCGACAGCTCTGACAGCTCTGCCTCGCCGGTGTTACAAATACATCACATGGGGTGAGATCGGGGGCCCGGGTCAAATGGGATTATGCGGGTCTAGCCTGCCATCATTTCGCCATGTCATGTCTAACACCCATGAATGCTATATGCTCTAAAAGAAAGAAAGAAAATGCCCATAATGTGTATACATGAAAATGAACAAATAAATCAACTCCCCGTACCAACGCCAGGTCCCCCCTCCCTTTGCAAATCAGATGGTAGGACTCGAAAGCAAAAAGTCATCATCATGGGCAACGCTGTGCCATATCGTCTCCGCCGAGGAGCTTTTTCTACCATGTCTGTCCGTACAATCGCACTTGGGTATCGGTGTAGCCGGCTTTTCCGTCTAGCAAAATTATGCTCCCCCTCAGGGACTCTCTCTCTCTCTCTCTCTCTCTCATTGCTCGCCGTTTTTATTTTGCCTCGATAAAAGAAATCATAAATCCGCCATCTCCTCAAAGATGCGGGCCAGGCTCCGCACGCCGGTCAGGAGATTCTCGTCGGGACCCTGACCTGGCGTCCATGCGGCGTGGGCAAAGTCGATGAGCTTTAGCGTGTAAATCTGCGGTAGCGAGGATTCAATGTCTGAGTCATCGTCTAGCTCCTCGTCCTCGTCAAGAGCGATGCCGCTATCAACCCTCTTGGTGGTTCGAGCCGCCTGGCCGATGCCGGCTTCAGAGTCAATGAGCGCGTTGTTGTCTTCGATGGCGTTTTGCAGGGCATTGCCGTCGCCCTCGAAGATGAAGAGCAGTGACGAAGAGTACATGCGGCTTTCGTGTCGTACCAGAACATCCTCCACCCGGCGCAGATCCCGTGCGAATGCTTCACACACCGCCCGGCCAAGTTCCTTGTCGATGCCGGCGGTCCTGTTGAAGATGAATTTGCGGAACTCGTCGACCACGTTCTTGTCCGTCACCTTGACCCGGCCGTAGTCCTTGTCGTAAATCTTGTAGTTCTCCTCATCCAGCTCGGTTGGGTCTTCTGACCCGCGGAAGACTCGCATACCTGCTATCCGGAATCCTAGGCTACCGTGGGTGGTCTCGGCGGAAATCTTCTCGAATCGCAGCTTCTTCTGGAGGGGTGCATCGTCGGCCCATAACCGCTTGCCCAGCTTCACGTCGAGGATGTTTGGGCACTTGAATCCGTAGGTGGCATTCTCCAGTACGACGGCCTTGTCCGTCTTGATCTTGTTGTCCTTGTTAGGGACCCAAGTGACGTTGTCCTTGGTCGTCGGTGTGGGGGCTGAGAGGGCGACCTGTTCGGCCACAGAGGCGGCGATCTGATCCCTGGCGGTTTTGATGTCGCCAGACTGGGAAATAACACCTGTTACGGCCTGGTCGATGCGCGCATCAGTGGGGTCGGTGAGCATGAGGTCGCCCATGAACAAGGGCATCAGCTCTGCAAACTCGGGGTGACGTCGGTTGGCGGATTGGTAAAAGTCAATCTCGGACTGCGTGCAGGGTTTTATAAAGAGCTCGCCATCGGCGCTGCACATTGTGCCGGCACTGTTGCACAAGGGTTCGTGGTCAGCGGCGGGGGAGGGTTTGGAATTCAACATGATGACGGGGGCGGAGGAGGATCGGCAGAAAAAAAGTTGACGCGCAAGAATGCGCACAATCGGCGGGGCAATGGCGAGACGATCGCGTCGGTCGCAGGGAAAGGGGCAAATCACTCACTGTCCGGCGACGGCATAGTTGTAGTCGCGAAGGTCGTCGCGATGTGGTATCTCCTTGGAGCCTAGCATCATGGTGGCAGTGTTTTTCCACGAGGGGAAGGGTTCAGTTGGCAGCGGCTGAATGGATCGGAAATGGAACATTCGTGGGCGCGAGGAGGAGAGGGAAAGATAAAGGCAATGAAGACCGGGCCAAACGGCGGTAAAGAAGGGAGAGGAGAAGGGAGAGATAGAGAGCGAAAGCGAGGGCTGAAGGAGGAGGCGCCAGAGGGCGGAGCGCAAACGCGGCGGTGCGTGATGAGGTGAGTGAGCCTTCCGAGGTGAGCGTCCAGGTTGTGTGAGCCAGAGGCTTTGGGGCGGGCTGTGTTGGTGCAGGACGCTGCAGAAGACGCAGGCTGGCGGCGTCTAGTTAGCAGCAACGCAGAGGGCAGTTGGGCGTCTATGTTCCGCAGTGGACCGGGGGGGTGGCCAGGTAGGTAGTGGAGAGAGAAAGATAGGGAAAATAAGATAGAGCGAGTTAGAGGGAACGCAGGTTGAGGGAGTCGGGTCGTAAAGAAAAAAATTTAAAAAACGAAGTCGACGACGACGACAAGGTAATAAAAAAAAAGTATCGTCCTTGTTCGTTCAAGGGTCCCTTCACACTGACACAGTCAAAACGCCGGACAAGGTCGCCTTATATCAATCCAACTCGGCAGTTCAGGGGGGGAAATGAATTGATGTCGGGCGGATCAGCATAGGGATCCTCGCCCCGACCAAACCTTGATGTGTGACTGGCTCTTTTTGTTTTGGTATTATTGTATCTTTTTGTTTTGGGTTTTTTTTTTGGTCTTCCCCCCCTTAAAGGAAACAGGAGGAGAATCCGCCGGGTCGGGGGTGAACAGGAGCCGTCCGGCTAGGGTAAGGCAATGGTGGCGAAACTGGGAAATTCCAATGGGTGAGCCAAGGTCAACCTTGCGATTTGCCCGCGCGGAATGGGCAAAGGGCACGCAAGCAACAGCGGCAAGGATAGTGCCCTTTCCGACAGGGGACACCAAACAGGGACACCACTCTGGGAACTTGCGGGGGTATCAATATAGGTAGTACATACGCTTGTTTGCTCGGGCGTAGCTTGAGGGCCGGGCTTTCTTCTTTTTTTCTTTCCCTTTTTTTTTTCTCCCTCGAGCTTGGGGCTTGGCTGGCAGTGGTAGTGGTCAGGCGGAGCCGAGTCTGAGCAGCAAGGGCGGTAAATGAGAGGTGCAACGATATTAGCAGAGTCGTTAAGGAAAAAGGTCTTTGAATGTATGCATTTGCGTGTGTATGTGGGTGTGGGTGGTGTGTGCTGCAGACTTTTAGGCCTGTTTGAAACTGAGAGGACTAGCTACTAGGGAAAGTGGGCGGCCATTGTCGAGTTTATAAGATACTCTAGGACGAGCGAGGGAAAAGAGGGGAATCAGTGCGGGGGGCGCTGCTGTCCATCAAGTCCAGAACAATGAGAGACGCCTTTTTTTTTTTTTGGCTCATAACCTGATATGCAATAGAAAACGAGGCGAAATGCAGCTGCATTGGATAAACTGTGACTGTGCCGCCGGTACTAGAAAGGGTAATAAAAATAAAATAAAACTTAGGTGGCCACACAAGTGTGTATCTGCAGTCACCAACCAAACCCAACTGTGAGGAGGGCCGGCGATGTGAGTTGTGATTTGACTATTTCCAGGTTTGTAAACTCCTCACGCCTCTTTGTTGTTGCTTTCCTCATGCGGAGCTCGCTCGAATGGAATCAGTGGGCGAGGTTACATGCCGTCACTGCACATTTGCCAGCCCTGAAAAAGAACCCCCTCCTCATTTCAAGTCGCTCAATCAGTCGACTTTTTCCTGTGCTTGGTGATGCCAATGGAGGGCGGCCGATGAGCTGGCCACCACCTAATACTACTACCTAACCCCCTCCGTCACATTTGTGGCAGCCAACCCGACCCCAGAAAACCCACTAATTTACCAGCAAATCGGACACCCAGGGCCTGCATCCACTGAAACGGGCCTCTACGAAGGGACCCCGGGGGCAGCACCTGGGCTGCGCAACAACTCAGCCACCCCAGCAGTCTCGAGGTCCTGTCCAAAGCCTGTGCCAGGTCCCGCCCACGTTCACGGCCCCCCCTTCCATCAGGCCCATCAGAGCCTCCATCAGGGTCTCTCCCTCAGGGCCTTCCTGGCTTGTCAGGGCATCGCCAGACCTGCTACAGGGGATCCATGTCTGCCATTGAGCGCCATGGATCCGCGGCTGGGCAGATTTTATGGATGGTAGCCCCATTCCCCTCCACATGGAAATCTGCCTGGAGCACATCTTCAGCGTCATGAGTTAGCTCCAAGACACTGGATGGGCCATCTACGTGGGGAATATGAAATACCAAGCAGGGTACTTTTGACCGAGACGTCAACACACGCACACACGCACTCGCTCACTCAAACACGCATGGACTCGTGAGATGGCATATAGGTAGCATCGGGACTCCTGCACCCCGTGTTCTGGACAGAAGACTGCGCTCTTCGATGCATTCGTCTCTTGCATTGTGCCTTGCGTAAGACGAGATAACATCCTAGTTCGACGCAGCAGTGATGTCAGACACGACGAACTGCACAACATCTCCTGTAGGACAGTGTGACTGTTTTATCTGCCCGTTATTTGTTACAAACATGGCAAACACACGACAACGCCCTTGCAACCCAAAAAGGGGAAAGACGGTCAACGGTTTTTTTTTGGTTTGTTTTTTTGAGACACTGACCGACACTGTTGACGTTTTCACTGCTCTCTTCTCTCTCTCTCTCTCTTTTTTTCCTTATCCATCTTGTCTGTCTTGGCCATGTGATGAAACTGCCGTAGTCAACGCCCCCTTAAGGCCCTTGACTTGGACCTATCCGCAGCGTTTGCGCGTATTCAGAGGCGACAACATAGTTAATCCATGGCGCCATTCATGCTGCGCTCCCGCAATTCCCATTGGGTGTGTCCCCAGTGCGGCAATAATGACAATTGTCGTCACAGCGGTTCCATGAATGCCGTGGCCACCGACTTTTGCAGCGATGGGGAACATGTCCACATGCTAGATGATCATGGTCCCATGAACCGTCTCTCGGCCCGCTATCCACAGGGGGGAAGGGGGAGGAAGCGGTAGAAACCCAAAGGAAGAGAACAATGCAACTCTACTATGTCGAGAGGCCAAAACGCACACCCATTCATTGGCTTGGCGCTGCATTGGTACCATCTCAGCAAGTATTCCTGAGTCTCTCAACTTCACGAGCTTTTTTTTTCCTTTCTTTTTTTCCTTTCTTTTTTTCCTTTCTTTTTTTCCTTTCTTTTTTTCCTTTCTTTTTTCCTTTCTTTTTTTCCTTTCTTTTTTCCTTTCTTTTTTTCCTTTCTTTTTTTTTGGGGGGGGGAGGGATAACCCCATTCTTTCCAACCAGTCTGATAGTCCTCGGCAACGCTGTCCAATCCCCCGGGTCGCGTAGCATAACCCACTCAAGTGATCATCGTCAAGTGACCCGTCATCGAGATTTATACCGTAGATTGGACCAGACAAGCCGTGCGAATTACACCGGCGGCATGTCCGCAGACGCATCACCATGCATCACCTCACAGCGCACACCCCATCCGCCGCCTTGTGCGACGACCCGGCACCTGTCTCGCTCCCCAATGAGTCCTCTCCGCTGGCGGGATGGCCCGTTGCCGCACCCCGGTCTCCCGTTGGTCGCCTGCCCGCTGCACGCCCTTCTCGAAGAATCGCCCTCGTCTTTTTTTTCTTCTTCTTCTGTCTTTGGCCCCTTTTGGGTTGCCGGTAAACGAGGGAGCGTCGTCTTCTGTGTCTCACGGAATATACCTCGTCCCCTTGTCCCACGCGACAACCACGAAGGGCGACGTGCGCTTGGCCTGCAGGCCGTCACACACTCGTGGGCTCGCTGGCACCCACAACCCCGCACGGGGCTGTCTTGTCTCGTGTATCCTTCATCTCCAGTGCGGGCGGCCTGCCGAGTTGATTTGGCCATTGGCTCATGATGGTGTTGTGCCCAAGTGCCAGCCTCTGGTGCGAGATTGGTGGAGGCTGAGTAGAGAGAGGCGATCGACTCCGCACCAAGAGTCCACCAACCCGCATATGTGGTTTTAGAATGGCCTCATCTTTCCGTTTAGCTATTTTTGCTTCTTATTTTTCTTCTTTCTTCCGGTACTGGCTGCTTGGCAAATTCGAGGCTGGGGGGGCTGATGGCTGGGTTTGCAGAGTGAGTTCCGTGATATCCGTGCCATTTACACGCCCATGTAAACGGGAGCTGCGGCTTTTCGCACAAGTGTGTTCCGGAATACGGCCAGCCGACGGAACGAAATCCACGGGTGAAATTATGCCTTTTCTGGTTATTGCTATCTTTTAAATATCCCTGTAATTTTTTTTGCGGTTTTTTATTTTATTTCTTTTTAGTAGCATTGACAAAATGGTGCGGCCATGTTTGTTATACCTTCATTTTCTTCCGTCGGAAGCCGTGTAAGTGCATAGACTGCAAACAACTGTAAACAACTGCAAACACCCGTCGGCGCCACATATTCTCCTCTTTACAGCTGGCAAAGTTATCTTCCATTTGCCTGGATATGTTGCTTCCCGTCTCCGAGATGGATTTTGCTACCGCTATACCTGCCGTGATTCATGGTCAGGTTACCATCCAGGTGTTGACACTTGGCCAACGTTTCTCCGTTTGCTGTTAATGTTGCTTCCCGACGGCTTCGGGGAAATGCTTTTTTACGGGCTACATCAGTACTTTCTTTGCCTTTAAATACGTTGAATAGCCGCAGAGGTTGGGTTTCTTCTACTGTTTGTTGACCCTGTTGACCTAGGTGTTTCAAGGTCTCCAAGCATTTATATCCATCAACCCCGTCCCAGCTTACAAGATACCGCAACCTGCTACAGATAAACTAACCATGGATGAGGTTTCAGTCGTCCAAAACGAGGCTGTGCCTCTGCCCTGCGAATCAGAACCCTCCGTCGACACTCAAGACAACAATCCGACCTCCCTCCCCTTCCCCCTTCCAAACCCGTCCTCACAGGGAGCCTCAAAGTCAAAGAAGCGCAAGGGAAGGACCACCGCCTCACGGGGCCCGACGGCTCTTCCAAGGGGCCGCGGAAATGGCTTCGAAGGTAAGAAGAAGGACATGGCACCGCAGGGTATCCCGAATTCCCGTAAGCTGACAAGTGCTTAGAGTACTTTGCCGACCCGCCCATGACGCCAGACGAAGCCAACGAGGAGAAGAATGAGATTTATGCCTCGTGAGTGACCTTGACAGCCCACCTCCCAGCCGAGCCAAGCCTGTCTGATTACTGACGCTGCCTAGCGACCTGCCCTTCAGCCAGTCCGTAACGCATCTGTTGCCCCATCCGGCCTAGGATGGCAATCATGATCGTAAGTGCTGACGGTCATGTAGGCGCATGCAGAACTGCATCCAACGCTTCCGCTCCCGCCGCCGCCTTCAGGGCGAGCGCACGCTGCTGTTCAACGACTACCTGTTTCTCGGCGGCATCGACACCAACCCGGCCATGTTTGGTGGTCTCAGCCGCCAGGACCTACGTGATCTGACTCCGGCCCAGCGTCGCGAGGCTACCGCCACGGATATAATCTATGGCACCTCGGCAGCCGGCGACCGCTTCTACGACGGCGACGGCGACGCCTGGGCGGTCGACTTTGCCGGGGTCGCGGCCGGCTTCTTCTCCACGGCGCTCGTGAACCTGACTTCGTTCGAGCCCGCCCTGATGGAGCAGGGCATCGACGTGGTCGAAAACTTCCTCCGTTATGTGCTCCACCACGAAGTGTGCCCCGAGTATAAAGACGACGTCGACGCTGCCCTGCGGGTGTGCGATGACGCGCGCCGGGAGTGGTCGATGCTGCGAGGCCTCTTTGCGTCCCTGCCGGGCCAGTTCAATCTAGCCGCCGCGGACTTGTTTGTCGCAGATGACGCGGCAGGCAACTGGTCGTTTCAGCAGTTTAGCCGCCCCCAGGGCTTCGACGCCAAGTCCATCTTCTACTCGGCCTTTGCGCTCATGGAGGAGCCGGAGCTGTTTTCCCGCCTGTTTCAAGCGACGCCCAAGGTCGTACAGGAATTCTGCTGCACGCTCGAGCTGACCCATGTCTTTATGCCCAGCGACGACGTCGTCAGCCGTTTCAAGTCTCTGGTCATTGGAGACGGCGCGGCCAAGATGATGCCCATGGGCAAGGCCATGTTCAAGCGCACCGTCATCGAGGATGACTGGGTCACGCCCGAGGTTCCCTGGCCAATCGCCGAGGAAACACTGACGCTCTTCTTCGACAGCAATCTCCTGTCAAACATGTGTCCCGGGATGAAGGCCCGGCTGGTGATTTGCGAGTTGAACATGGGTCTCAGGTTCGTCAAGGCGGTGGACGCTATTCTTCCGTCGTTTTACACGTATCTGCCCCAGGAGTTGATGCGGCACTACAAGCCGCCCAAGGAGTCGGACCGCCCGGCGCCATCGGTTCACGACCCTGATGCAGAGGAAAAGCAACATAGCATTGCGGCGAAGGAGGGTTAATCAATCAATCAAGGGCCGCTGGTGTAGGGCCATTCAGTGTCATTGGAGATTGCTCTGTGATAGGCATGGTTCGCAAGGTAACATGCTACATGCACACGCTATAGCGCATTACAGCACGTGGGATATATCAGGGGCACCTTGGGTTTAACGCACAAAGGGGCATGATGGCTCAAAAAATAAGCTAGTTGATATTTGATCTAAAACAAAATGCACAGTTCAAACGCCGTCCATCCATTGTTACAAAGCGATCTCGCAGCTTGACTGTCAGGTATTTGTTATGCACACACACACACACACACAAAAATCATTACCGATAAAACTCCCCTATGCAATTCTCAACATTGATTCTAGCAATATCCGAGTTTGCGCATCACTGGAAAACGTGGTAATGTCCATCGCCTGAAGAGAAAGAAAAGAAGAAAAAAAAGAAAGAAATTTGCGTTCTAGCCGGTGTATTCGTCCAGGGCCTCGTTTTGCAGTACCTGTAATCTACTCCTGTGACTGAATCTTGTGGTCGCCGGCGACAACCTCGGCATAGGAGGGGGGGACGGCATCGGGGTCGGAGCTGCCCTCCCCGGCATTCGCGATGCCATGCTCCTGGGGTGCCGGTCGAGACTGTCCGGGGGCAGCCGAGGCAGAGGCAGAGGCGGAGGTGCCGTAGTTCATGCCGCCGTGAGGGGACTGTGGCTGCGGCTTGGGCTGCTGGCTGTGGTGTTGCTGCTGCTGCTGCTGGCCCTGGGGGCACTGGACGTAGACGTAGGTGACACGGCCGCCCTCGCGGTCTTGGGGCAGGGCCTCGTACTCGTAGGGCGGCTCAGGGAATTTGGCGATGATGTACCACGAGTGTAACAAGCCGGGGACGTAGCCGAGGACGCAGAGGAGGATGTTGATGAGGGAGTCGGCGCTGCAGATGCCGCACTTGACCCAGACTGTGTAGCGCGTTAATAACGATGATTTTCTTTTCCTCGACGGGGCGGGCCATGGCACGGCGGGGGGACAAGGCGAGGGGTCCCCGTCATGCGACAGCGGGTGAACTGATGAGGAACTTACCAGGCAGCGGCGGGAAGAGCAGGGCCAGGACGGCGAGGAAGACGTCGGCGGAGCACATGTCGGCAGAGTTGGTGATGGGGTTTGTTTGCTGTAGAAGAAAAAAATGGCTGGATGTGGCACCGGCGCGGAAGACTATCGGAGGATTCGGGTTTATCCCCTGGATGTTGCAGTTGGGAGATCAAAGGTCGAGTGGAGGGATTCGGAAGCTCGGATTGAGGCTGAGGCCGAGCAGCGATGACAATTAAACAGCGACCGAGCAGAGATAGTCGGGACGTAACTTATGGCGTAGGCGTGATGGGTTATGGGTCACCTGGTGGCACGAAGGCGCTGAAGACGGCTGTGGCAGAGGGCTAGCGGCGGGAGGGGTTGCGTAATGGCCGGGGTCGCTGGGCAGGCGTGATTGGCCAGCGGGCAAAACTGTCACAGACTCCACTCCCGCCACTGAGTCGGGTCATACCTGAGCAGGCCTACGACAGGCAGCGGAGTGGGCAGCAGAGTGAGCAGCGGAGGCAGCCCACGGCCAACGCAGTCTCCAGGCACGCGCGATGCAACTCTTTTTTTCTTTTCTTTTTTCTTTTCTTTTTTCTTTCTTTTTTTTCCTTTTTTATTTTATTTTACATGGCAGCCCAGCTGTCTGTCTATGGAGACATTGAAACAAAATGATCCAACCCTCTCTCTATGCTTACAGGCTGCAGGAACTAGTCTAGGCCCTGGTGGGCGTACCATGACTTGCATAGACGAGATTCAGGGTCCAATACTTGGGAGGGAGGGATGGGCATGGAGGGGCAATCACCCACCTCGCGTACGGGTACGTACGTGTATGTCCTTGTATAGGTAGGTATAGAAATGTTTCTCTGTTCTCCTTCGAGGCACGTCCCTGGCCGACAGCCTTGAGCAAGGTTGTGGCTCGTCGAGTCTATTTTCTGGCGCAGGTACAAAGCCAAGGCCAATCTCTTTTTTTTTTTTTTTTTTGGTTCATGTTTTGGCCCATGTTTCTTGAGGCTGAGAAAGATGACGTACGTTTTGGAACCAAAACCCGGCACCAAAACCCGACACCACAACATGGAATCGCAATGAGTCTTGTTCCTCAGACCGTGTGCCACATTCCTCCATTCGCTGAGACGTTGTGGGTGATGGATGACTCTCGGGTTGATTGTATGGTCTTCTTGTTGGTCATCTCTGTGGCGCATGGGATCCACGATTTGTCTCAGCCGATCCCACATATAAACCTTGGGCAAGAAACTGTTTAACCATGAATGACATTTCCATGTTTACAAATTAGAGTGCCGGACAAGCCCGATATAGTTTAAAATGATGAGCCTCTTGGACCGCATCTGCAAAACAGCCACCACAATATGTCCCCAAAGAACCTTGATGTCTGCAACTCTCAAACACGGGCTGAGAAAATTATCAACAGTGATGCTTGGCAAAGGAGATGAAGATTCTTTTCTCCAGAGAAAGCATCCAGAGCCCTTCCGAGCAAAGAAACTGGCCAACAGCAACTCGCATCTTCAACCAGCTGTTTCCAACATGGTCTACCTACCAATCGCCAAGGCCTCTCTCTCAATCGACCACTTCACGGAGCCCAGTCTGCATACTCTTAACCACCCACTCTCCCTATCTAAGAACAATTTTCCACAGCATAAGTATTTCATATGAATTTTTTTATTTTTTTTAAAAAAATATCCTACTAATCATTAAATATCCACAATGCATCTAAAAGGCGCCGAAGAGGCTTTTTTTTCTCTTCATTGCAGTTGTAGCAGGTACAACTGCCTTCTGCCACGGGTATATGGATGAAGCCGGAAGGCAGATATAGCGGGGGGGGTCTATCAAAGGGCCAATAATTATGGACCAATAATTATTGGTCACAGAAGGAAAAAGAATTCTCCTCAAAGGGGGAGGCGACGAAAAAGGAGGGTATCATCGTAAATTATAATAAAACATATAGCAAATGTTGCTACTAACATCACCACAGAAGAAGGGCCTCGAGATGGGCAAATTGGTAGTTGTTACAGTCATAGCAACAGCAGCCACCGGGTTTACCAACATGACTATCGATGGTTCCCATGAGCAATGGAGACGGCCAATATAATGACTATGCAAAGGGTCATGGACGAAGCTCGCGAATAAAAGCCACTGTTGCTGGGCTCGAAGATGATGGGCATGAAGGAGGGGGAGAGGACTAAAATAAAGAAGCCATGGCTGCTGCCAATATACTTCCTTTTCAATATCGTTGCTTCAATGACGGGTGTTTTACCTCTCCAACTCTGGAGGGTGTCCTCCAAGGAACAGAGAGAAAAAGAGAGGGGAAGTCAAACTAGACGGTCCAGGAAGTGACCTTGGCTTTGACTGCTAGTTTCAGTTACGATAGCATTATTTCAACACGCTAAACTTATTTCAAGAATCAGGATGGAGCACCACACTACCATGGCATTACACTGAATACCAGGTAGAAGAAGTTTCTGTAATTTTCATCGTCACATTCATGATATACAACAAAATTTCCCCGTCATGACAACTATCAACAACGGTTGTTTTTTTTTCCCATAGAGAAAACGCCAGAGATCGTGCGCCTCATCCCAAACATCCCCCGTATAACCAGCGTCGAGACGCGTAATTCTAATCGTCCAGTAGTTTGACTTGCACGATCTTGCCAGCAAGTTCTTCGCGTATTTCCTTCATGCGAAGGAGAGCACTTGCATGCTCAAAGACGCTCTCATCACTCGACCCTCTAACGTAATGTCCTGCGAATCCAGAAATCTTGTGAGTGCCCCTTCGAGGGCCCGACCATGGCTTGATGTCTGGTTCTGGCGAGGCATCATTCGTCCACTCAATACCAGCCTTCTCCCGGAAACGTCCCACCAGCAGCCACCTCACAACTTCGGGGTATAGCCTTGCCAGCTCCACGGCTGACTTGATGACCGTCTCGCCGCGACTTCCACTGGTGGTGTATGTGAGTCGAGCGCCGCGATGCACGAGGAGCTGGACGCATTTCAGCGAGCCTATACTACAGGCATACATGAGTGCCGACCCGTCGGGCGAGGCCTCGTCGCTCTCATAATCCCACCCATAGTCCATAAACAACTCTACTAGTTTTGCATCCCCCTTTCGAATGCAAACGCACACTGGCGGGACGTTGGAAATCCCACTCGGGTGCAGGACCTGGTCATAATATTCTTTCGGAATGCGACGCATAATCTTTTTGACCTCCAGGACCGAGACGTCACGAGTCAGAAGCAAATATAGAAGAGGAGGCCGCTCAGCCGTTAGTCGGCCAAAGTCAATGTCTCCGTTCAAGATGAGCGCCCTTGAAGTGGGCGACGTGACTGTCATGAGTAACGATATGCTCGAATACCCTGGCTTGGCGGCATAAGTGTCGAAGCCAATGTTGGATATCTGATGCATGTAATGTCCGCTGTATTTAGTGTAGATAAAAATGTGAGGCGACCCTAGAAAAGTGCCCGAGTCTGCGCCATGCTCCATCAAGAGACGGGCATGATCGACGCTGCCCCATTCAAAGGCACGAGCTAAGGGGGTCGCACCCAGGTCGTCGCGGAGGTTTGGGTTTGCTCCTGCATCTAAGAGCATTTTAATCATGGGGGTGATCCCCCTAGAACAGGCAAAGTGAAGGGCTGTTGTCAAATCATTGTCCTGTGCGTTGACGTCGGCGCCGCACGCAATCAGGCGTGTCGCCACCTTGAGGACCGGGTCGAGATTGTCTGCCTCCTGAAAGTCGCGCGCAACAGCGTCAATGAGTAACATTAACGCAGTTGCATTGTCACCACCAGAGTAATCCAAGTATTCCAAGGTTTCACATCGGCGGTTGACAACGTAACGCAGCAGCCTATCCATGATCGACTTGTCTGCGTCGTTGTATTCGCAGAGTGTTGTTAGACCCGCCTCTTCCATCAGTTTCCTTGCAATTGTTAGCTTTAAAGTATTGAATCACCAACAGGCTACAGCCTACCAATATTTTTCGAAATTGCTTTCAAGATGGGCTAGTAGAATGTTGACAGCACGTTCGTGAATCTCCCACTGGGGAACACGACGACCACTACCAAACTGTACAACGCCGTGGAGAGGCCCGCAAGGCACCTCAAACCAAAGCCTTCCTTCTTCCAAGTAAGCATCTAGACACTCCCGGAGAAACAAGAGGGTGACCTCGATAAGTTCATCTTGGTCGGGCTCAAGCTGTCTGAGCAGGCCAAAGCATGCATGGTGCAGAGCGTTGTAACCATGGATCCAGTGTCCGGTGCAGCCGGTAACGAAGCCGCCGAAACCCAACTTGACAAGTTCCAGCATCAATCTGTGGCACCCGTGAGCTCCAGCGTAGCTTAGCAAGGTACAGCCGTGGCAAGGAAGAACGGCCGACTTCAGTTCATCCATTGGGATGTGACGGAGAATTGACTCAAAGGCTGACTCGGTGCGTGCCCCATACCCCTCAATCATTTCCGCGAGGACTCTGCCGAGCTTTACTGGATTACGCTTCTCGGAACCAAAATATTCGATCGTTTCGAGTTTCTTGGTTACAAAGTCTTTGACTATTCTGGATGGATGAGGACGACCCGCCGACAGGATGAGAACTCCATACAGATCACCTTCCGTGTCGACGCCCGCATTCAACAGGTAGCGAACGATTTCTTCCGCATCAGCCTCCACGGCGAGGAGGAGAGGGGTAAATCCTTTGGGGTCCCGAACCTCCAGGTCTGCGCCGTATTCATCGAGAACCTTGACGCAGTCCAAGGATCCAGCCCTGACGGCCAGATGAACGGGTGCGAAGCCGTTCCTCGATGTTCCCTCGTCGATGTGGAAGCGCAGTGTGGTTCGTTGTAACAGCCATGACAGCGCAGCATCGCGGCCGTGAGAGGCAGCTATCTGCAGGGCGTTGTATGTAGACTTATCAGGCTCGTCAAAAACACAGATCCAGTTGAAATCGGGACCTTTTTGTTCATAAATCTTTTCCAGTACGTTGACATATCCCTTTTCGACCGCCGCGAGCAATGGCCAATCGCCACCACTGGGGCAGGCAGGGTCCGCCCCGTGTTGGAGGAGCATCCATGCAAGTTCCGACTTTTCTCTCCGAATCGTCTCCAATAGCATACTAGCAGCTCCCGGACTTTTCGATGCAATACTGTTTGGGTCGATCAATTTCTTACCGAGGAGTTCTAGCAGAACCAGATTGGGGTGAAAGGACCGAGGCAGCTCTATGATCCTTGAGACGATTTCATCCTGTCTGTCAACCAAGGCACCTGGTTCGAGCTTGGATAGAAGAATGTCGAGTAAAGTACCATGTAGCTTGACATCTGTTATGAGATGTTCTAGCAGACAGCTGTTGTAAAATTCTCGACGTGGAGTGTCGACTCGCACGCCGTTATCAATGAGTATTTTGACCAGTGTAGGCTGGCCACGCCGAACTGCTTGCGCAAGGAGGAGTACGGCTTCCGTTGACTGCAGGAATTTAGAGCCCTCTAAATTTGACGCTTCTAAAATTGCCGTGACAAAAGGGAACTGCCAGCGTTCCCAAGAGGGAGCAAAGGTATCCCGGTCTGCCAAGTAAAGGATTGCCCATCGACCGGTCTTCTCCTCATACAATTCCATGGCGCCCTTTTTTGCAAGCAATTTCAAGACGTTGCAAACAATGTCGGTGAGAAACTCAACCCTCGGGGGGTGTATGCAGTTCGGCCCAGACAACTTGGGCAAAACATATTCGCAAAACCTCTCCCAGATGCCTCGCCCACGGGAATCCTGATGTTTCAAAACCTCGGGCGTGAGCAGCTTCTCAAAGCTAGCCATTGTCATCTTGGGATAGCAAGAAGGATGTGAAGTTGGCCTCGCAAAATCTGCCGCGCTGGGGCGCTCGACAAGCACGGTGTTGACCAAGATGAGCTCGGCCAAACTGGCGTCGTTTTCGAAGATGAGGGATGATCCGCTACAGAGCTCCAAGACCTTGCCGAGCATTTCGTCCGAAGCGCCAATATTGAGGTTGCGGAGCAGGGTCGAATCCTGGTCCTTTTCAAACTTGTAGCCTAGGTTGAGCAAGCCTTCTAGCAAGTCCATCTCTCCCCATTCAATCGCAAGCGCGGTCAGCGAAGCTGCGCTCTTCATACTCGCCTCGGTGTGTTTCTCTTTCAATAGAGTTCTCGCCGTAGTCGGAATAATTTGTCTTGAAACCTTGGGCCTGAATCGAAACTCTTCAATATGCAAAAATGATTCTGCTAGAGGCGTACATCCTATCGAATTTACTGCATCCATATTCTCTTCCTTGTGCGGGTCATACTCGACCAGCCATCTGAGGAGCGAGTCAAAATTTGTCGCTGCAGCATAGTGCCATATTGTTCGCTTCTCATTGTCCAAATCCCTTGTATCAGCTCCGTACTCCAAAACGAGCTTCGACAAAACCTCTTGGTCTTCCACGAGCATCAAAGGCGTGCGGCCTTGTATGTCGGTGGCCTTGAGATCTGCACCAGCCAAAATGAGGCTCTCTATATTCTCGACGCTGCCGCTTTCAACGGCTAGGTGCATGATTGTGCCTCCTATTGAATTGGTGTCGTACGACAAATTGGGGTCAAACCGTGGATCGACAAGAAGCCGGCGGAATAGAAAGCCATCCGAATCGACAATGGCCTCCCGTACGAGACTTTGGAACGGCAAATCGGATGTGTCGACTAGGCGGGCAGTGTCATCCTTGTAATAGAGTTCAAGCTCCAAAGGCTCCATTGTCTTTTCGACGGCAGTCCTTATTTCTTCCCGAGTCGCCTGCCCCTGAATCCCATCACCTAGTGTGAGGTTGTAGACGTAAGTGAGGAGGCGTGCAAACTGTGTCTTGCATAGAGCACCCAGGCTCTCAACCTCGGAGCGTCCTAATATCCTGAGAAAACTAGCATCAATATCAAGTAGCCTGTAGATGGTTCGAGAAAAGACTTCGTCATTTTCCGTTATCAGCGCTGCCCAAAAGGCCACCCCGGCCAGCGAAACTTCGCCGGCGTTCCTAAAATTATACGAGTACTCGCAGTCGGCACCCTTATCAATGAGATGCAATATCGTGCCAGCACGATCGGCATTTCCGTGCTTGGTTACCAGGATGTCTGTGTAATGGTCCGGGTCGGCGCGTGTGATTAGGGAATTTGGGCCGACAAAGGCACAGAACAAAGGGTACCCGATGAACCCTAACTGGTTTACATTGACTCCTAGAGCTATGATATCCTGGCAGAGGCTCGGCAACCCAAGCGCGGCAGCCATGTGCAATGGGGATATGGAGCCATTACACAGCGCATCAGTCAGCTCCAGAAGGACTCTTGAAGAGATGGCCAAGTGCCCGTAAGTGCGGGGATATATTTCCCTGGCATACTCGAGAACCCATTGCACAAAGTTCCAGGACCTTGGCGATTGAAAGAGGGTTGATATCTGGGGTTTGAGTTCCGGCCAGTGGGCCTCGGCGTAGGCTGGCCATCGAGTAGCCGCCGTCCGGTACAGGGGTGATGTTATACGCCGAGCTTGGACGTGGGCCATTTCCAAAGCATACTCCTCGGGCTCGCGGTCATGGTCAGGAGAGTTGAGGATATCCAGCCAGGAGCGCAGCTGGTCCAGGCTTGGGGGGTTCTCGTCCGCGGCGAGGGCAGCGTCAGATGGGCTTTCAACTAGATTGGGCCGAGCATCGTTGAGTGGCAACTTTGGCGTTGGCTCCTTGCCTAAGATGGAGAAGTGGGTAAATACATCCTGGGCGGATTCTGAGGACCCGAGGATAAATCCAAACTTGGATCGATATCGGATCAGGGACGACCTGGCGTCTTCGAGGCCTTGGGGGTTTACGAGAGTGTGCAACGTTTTTAGGGCCTGGAGGAGCAGCTCGCAACCATCGACGACTGGCCATGCCGTCGATGCAGGGGTATTAGACGACGCGGCCGGGGCACCATCCTGGTCGTCCTCTGATTCAGAAACGAACTGCTCGAGGCTGTACAGAGTTCCCCCGAGCAACCGGAGCTCTGCCAGGAGGGCCCTGAGGTCGCGTTTCACTTTGGCGTCGCCAGAGTGCTTCAGGTGCGCATTAATGGCGGAACAGAGCGAAAAGGCGGCCTCTCTCAGCAGCGTTATTCTCTCAGCCATATCTTGGGCGCGCGCGTGAGAGCAGGCAAGGAGCGGGGACTAGGACGGGTATAATCAAGATGGAGCAGGGTGAGGGAGAGAGAGGGTTGAAAAAGGGTATTGAGGCTGAGCTGAGGCTGAAAGCTTGAAACATGCACTTGGCCTAGCAGGATACGGGGAGAAGCGCTCTCATGGCACGCCGGCGGTGAGTATCGATATAGTAAAAAGACGCAGACAAGCAAATTGAAGCAAAACCCGTTGGAAAGACGAAGGCTGCGAGATTGTAGCTGCCTGGGTGTGGTTGAGGTTATCCCCGGGGCTGAATCTAGGTGATAGTGTAGTGATGCCTGGAAACGGAAAAGAGGTCCGGCGCTTGGGCCACACAGTCTGGACTGGGCAAATAATCACGGTGCAATGTGGCTGGGTCAACTGTGAGAGACAAGGACAGTGCGAACAGGAAAGCCCGAATACAACAGGGAGCAAGTAAAGGCGAATAACACGTGCTAGTATTTTGATGGATAAGGGTGTAAAGTGCGAGGTTGTATGTATATAAATTAACGAATGGAATGGAATTGAATAGGATTGCGACGGGAGAGCCATATTGGTTGCCGGCGCAAAGACATTACATGCCTGGCCACTACGCGACTCACTCACATTCAAGACGGCATGGGAAGATGACACGGAAATATTGCTGACCGTCCCCGAAGCAATCCGACATAGGCCTTCTCTATACGCCAGGATATTTCATGTTCCAACTTACCAATTCGCTTAGAAATTGTGAGATAATGGCACTGGGCGATAAATTGGGAGGTTTGTGTTAGTGCAGACTATCGCGGCTGGGCAACTTTCCCAGACTATACTTCCTCACGGACTCCGCGCTTGACGACAACCCATTTCGCACACATTGATTACTTGATGCGAAACATATATATATAAAAAATACCTAGAATTGCATTGGGAAAATAGAAGAAAGTTAGAAAACTAACCCAAAAAAAAAGCCACTCTTTTCCCCTCCCTCTCCGTCATTAAACTCGGAGCGACCGTACTCTCTCTGCGGACCCAGCGAGGGAGGCTTTCTCATGTGCCGCGCTACTTGCCCATCTTGGGACTCGGGCGCCATCAATTTAGCCCAGAACACACACGTGGTGCGGAAACTCTAGACAATTTCTTTTTTGCACACTAGCAGCTCCGTGGCTGGCGGAGTTGCGGATGTTGCTCTGAGAGAGAGAGGTGAGTAGGTTATCGAGAGCTACCGAGCAAGCCCTAAAACAGCGGGAGAGAAAAACAGCACCATCAAAGGTAGGTAGCAGGATAGTGCAGAGCAAGCGTGCAAAGGTGCAAAAAAAAAAAGGAAATGAGTGTTTGGCTCTAATTGGGGGGGGGCAGAGTGTTTAGATTCAGCTGAAAACCAAGGGCAAATAATAAGAGAGAAGTCGGATCCGAATTGAATTCTAGATTCTTCCGCCTATCTATCGAACTGGGAATGGGAAATCACACTGTTGGAACACCAGCACACGCCCCCTGGTCGCCTGATCACAAGGGCTTTGACAGCATAAGAAGATATCCCCCATCGGTTAATTACCCAGGGTGCAATTCATCAGCACTACCGAGTACCTACCACAGCCCACCTGTTACCAGAAAACCTTAGCACTCCCCCCGATTTCACTTAGCGGCAAAAGAAAAAAAAGAAACAGGGCGCGGTGCCTTGGTACAGGGGGGGGGGGGGGTGTGCTGTTGGTTCTGTGCTTGGCCCAAGCTAGAAAAGTAGCTTCCCCCCCAGCATTGAAGGCAGCTGAGCTATTGGCGCCTGGTGTGTGTGGGTTTAGATGAGGCGGCGTCCTTGTTTCTTTTTTTTTCCCTTTGACTTGCAGCTTCACCACATGGCAAAAAAAAAAGGTTAACGAGCAGAAGTGATGTACACACAACTTGGATGGCGCCGCAGACTTTGGCCTTGCATTAATTAGAATGGGACGCCCAATTGTCAATTCGCAACCTGGGCCCGGCACAAGGTAAAGTTCCGAGCGGCGCGCCGGAGACGGCCCAATGAGTGAAGCCGGATTACTATGCGGTGTAATAATCACATATCAGAGGGGAAGTCACATGAAAGAGGTGGGGGAGATGAATGATGTCGTGGTTGCTAAGGGCAAAAATATTTATGACGCAAAGGAGAGAGAAACGTTCGTGTTTGGTTGGTCAAATTTATATCCAGAAAGAAAGAAAAAAACCAGTACTCCGTACATAGTTTCGTGGTATCATTCCACCCAAGTCCGCAAAGTCGTTAAAGTTAAATACAAATATTGTTACACCCAAAACCCATCGATTCCCTCAAGATAATGCCCTTCCTCATGTACAAGTCTGAAAGATGTAAAAATAAATGTAATAAAGAAGGTCTCCAAAAAAAGAAAAAATATACGTATAAAACTCCTCGTCAAAATGCTCATGCTGTATTGTTGCCCTCGGCCCAAAGAGATACTCCGGTAAAGAAAATAGTTTGGCTTTCAGATTGGTGAGATGATGAGCACGACGTACTTGACAGCACCGTCGGAGTCCTTTAGCGGAGCCCAGTGGCTCATCATCTTGGTGGGCTTCTTCTCGCGGGGCGTTTCGCTAGGCTCTCCGTTGGGGCCCTTGGTCGTGTTGGCGCGGCGCGGGATGTGGTTAGCGAGGGCCAGGTCAAGCGAGATGGACTTTCCGTCGCGGACGACTACGTCCCGCACGGTCGACTTGAGAGCCTTGGTGACGTTGGGCAGCGTTGCCTGCTCAGCGAGCACTTCGAAGACGTCCTTGCCACGGATGGCATCGGCGGCCATGCCCAGCTCTAGGGCGTCGACCATGGCCTGCGAAAAGTATGAGACGCTCAGCTTGGGGGGGTACTTCATTTCCTGGTCAATGGGCATAGAGCCAAGCGAAGTTGGATACGAGGGGACATGCTCCAGAACCATGTACCGCGAGTAAGGCATCATCGTCATGTCGGGTGCCGTTGCGAGGCGCTTGAGAACAGTTCGGGTGCTGTAGGACTTTTCCGGTGTGAGGCCCGCAGCCGATCGGGGGCGGTCGATGCTGCGTCGCGGGCTCAATGGCGGGGAGGGAGGTGGAGGGATGGTGAGTGGTAGGGTGGTGATAAGAGTGTTCTTCTTGAACGACTTAAAGAAGTTGCGCTTGGATTTTAGTTGTCCGTTGGACTTGACGGTGGTTAGTTCGTCGAGGTCGGGGTCGGGATTGGTCGTCTCGCTGGGGCGGCGGGAGGCGCTACCCTTGTCGCAGGGCTTCTCTTCCTCCAATGATCCGTAGCCCATCATCCTGAGCACCTCGTCGCTGCTCTCGATGGAGGACGAGACGTCAATTTGAGCGCCCATGTAGAAGCGGGTCTTGCCAGCGCCGTCCTGGAGCGGGCAGAGGTGAAGCAGGTTCCAAAAGGGGGCGCCGTCCTGGCGGAAGTTGAGGATGAGCTCGGTCACCTCCTCCCCGCGCCACATGGCGGACCGGATGTTGGCAATGGCCTCGCGGTCCGTCTGGGGTCCCTGGAGAAGGCGGCAGTTCTTGGACATGATCTCGGAGCGCGAGTAGCCGGTGAGCTCGGCGAACTCATCCGACATGAAGGTAACGGGGTTGCCAGGCTTGACGGGGTCGCTGAGACAGAAGGAGCCCTTGAGGCCCGGGAACGGTGACGAGGCAAAGTCGCCCTCCAACTCGGTGGACAGTGCGACACTGCTGCAGAGCGACAGCTGCTGCTTGACAAAGGCAGGGAAGATCTCTCGGACAATCCGGTGCTCGATGAAGCCCTTGGACTCGAGGAACATGTTCTCGAGGCTGGGGATTAGTGAGGTGGTCAGGTGCTTGATGTTGGTGTTGAGCGTCTTGGACATGGGGTTAGGCAAGTTGAGTGGTGAGGTTGCGGTGATGGATGTGTAAGAGGTGGAGATTGTTGACAGCTGGGTAACTACTTGGTCCAGTGAATTAATGTAATCGCGAATCTAGAATGGAAGAGGTTCAATTAGACGGTTCTCTAGGCGGGGGGGTGGAGGAGCGCCAATGGCAGAAAGAGAAGAACTCACCTTTAACAAATACTCTACATTCTGGCCGACGCCGCGGGCAGCAGCAAACTTCCATAGCTGCGCAGAGGCGGCGGGATCCTTCATGACCATGTCAAACGTGTCGCGGCCAACAAAGTCGGGCAGTGGCAGGTCCGCCGAGGTGTCCGAGTCTGTGAAGGTGATGCTGGAGCGCTGGCTCGAGGTGGTGACGGAGTCAATACTCCTCAGGCGATCCCGGTCCCCCGTAAAGGTCGAAGTCCGCGGGGATCCATCCGGGTGGTAGTCGGTGTACTGGCGCAGGAGGTCCTCGTTGGTGTGCAGCGACAGGCCCGAGTTGCTGCGCAGGCGGTAGGCCGAGAACTTTGCGCTCTTGGGGCGGGTGCTGTTCTTTGCGCGACCCGACGACGAGGTGCCGCGGGGTGACGTCTCGCCGTTGGACATTGAGGCGGTGGACCGGCGTCGTTCAAACTCGGCAAAGGGGGGAAACGGCGGCTCGAAGGCCCGGAGTGAGTTGAGTGTGGGCATCCTGAATGGCCGCGGATGGGCTGTAGTTGCTGTTTGGTGTTTGGTGTAGCTGGGGATCGTCACCAGGGACGGAAGGCGATGGACGGGATTTGTTTTTAAATAGGCTTGTGAAATGTGACGCGAGATTCAAAAGGTCGCAACAGCTTCCCCTGGTTGGGTGGTAATGGACAAGGAACTGCCGAGCAGTGGGGGGGGGGGGGGGGGGTTTTTTCTTCTTCTTCTTCTCCATCCCCTCCTTGGGGGGCTTTTTGTGGGGTTTTCAACGGGAGGGGGCCCTTGAAGAGGGGAAATGGTGAGCGAAAAGGGGGTAAGAGAAGTAGGTAATGGTTGTGTTGTTTGTTTTTTTTGTGTGGTTGTGATATGTGGCTACATTAGACACGCAGGGGGGATAAGGGGTGACAGAGGACACAAAAAAAGAAAGAACCCACAAAACACAGACG
>JAHVYB010000123.1:0-152666 GCA_020623695.1 Calonectria henricotiae | reverse complement strand
CCCTGTGGTAACGGCTAGCCGCCCAACCCCACAACACACCAGTACCCCCAAAGAAACGTCCATTTACGAGCCGGGGCGAACACCGGGCAGGCCGAGAGGACTTTCACTAGGACACACACTCTTTCGCGGGGGGGGAAAGCGAACGCATAAACCCCAAAGCGGGCAAAACGTTGTCTCCAAGACCTCCCCTCACCCCCCCCCCCCGCTTTGTGCCCGGATGGCGCTGGGCCCTGTTCTTCTCCCCCCCCCCCCCCCCAGAGAAACACTGGCGACCCGCCTTGGCATCATCTTAGCCATTCTCTTGTCACATTCTGAAATCGCCCACGGCAGGAGATTGTGCATGTGTCGCAAGGGGTGAAAAAAGAAAAGGAAGACAAGCCTGGCATGACCACATGGTGGCATTCGCCCCAGGTCTACCCGCCTTCCAGATCCGGTAAACGAAGAAGAACGCCTCAAGTCAAGAGCCGATATCTGCCCAAGGTACATTCCGCGTCAATAGTTGGATCTAATATCAAGCGCTTGGTGTCAGAGGCAACGTCGGTACTAGCTTCGTTTTCCCGTATCGGTAGATGGGCAACTAGACAGCCAGCGAGGCAGAGTGCAAAACCCAATATGACCAACACATGACTGGGGCAAATCCGCGAAACCCAAGGTTTTGTCCACACCAGTTAAGCCCTACCATAGTCATTGTTGGTGCATGAAAATCAAGCCGTACAACCACAGACGAACATCTCCAGCAACCAGGCCATCGGATGGCACACGCCAGCAAGCCAGAGCGCAAGTGCATCTGCGCCTTCCAGGCGGGAAGCACAGCCTTCACCGTCTCTTCGCAGTGAAGCTCCTACATATGCTGGTGTGGAATGGCGGGAAGCCGGAAGCGCTAGGATGTGGCTGATGACGCTAATAATAAGGTAATAAAGGATGGCAGTTGAGGACTGGGCATTTGATGTAGGGCTGAGCACGGGCCATGCTTGTGTCGTTAGGGCCTTGGGAGCTCAATGTACCCAGGCGGCTCAGGTACATGTGGTGTCCTTTGAGGTACTGTGATCTGGCCAAAGTGGGAAGTAGGCCCGGGTACGTATCCTGCCTCTCGTTTCTGTGCCCCCCATGACATGACGGTCGCTGTACCCAGTGTCTCTACGACAAATATCAATCTTCAGGGCTGTGCCTCATTGCTCTCATGTGACCATCTACAGTTCAAGCACAGGCACCGGCACCCGCTGAGTCCAGTGACCCTGTCGTTTAACCCACATGCTCTCCCACGCCTAGGCCCCGTCAAACTTTCTCTGATCCGAGTCGGGGACCAGGGCCAAAAGCAGAGCAAAAGCCAGTGCTCCCCAAACGCCAGGCTCGTTTCGTGACTCCCGCCAGGAGCGGTAATCAGTGCGACGGCCAGGTCACGGGTCACCACAGAGCCGCGCGACCACATGGCTGTAGCCGCCCATGCTGGCTCGCAAGTGGAACTAGCGCCAAAGGCCGCTGGGACGAGACGTGGCCTTCCACATCACCACATTCCCATCCATGACTGGTTGCGGTCGTCTGACCATGGCCAAATGTACAATCACATCCCGCCTTGACTCAAACGACAAACCCATTCGCATTCCTCCCTTATCCCCTCCAAGAGCTATCCCCTCCCGTGTTCACCAGTGATAGGGTCTGAGTCTGTCCCGTTTTAGGGCTTGCAGGGGCCTCCGGCTTGAATTCCTTGTTGAGCCAAAGTGATTCAAAATGGTCACAGATTCAAAACCACACGACCGGCAACTGGATGGCAGCGCGAGGCAAACGCGCAAGGCAAGACAAAGTAGGCGCCGTGTCCGCCACCGAACGATGCAGGTTCGCCAATGGTTCGCCAGCACTACGATCGCTTCCATAGAAACATTGGCCCCCGTGCGCCTTGCCCCCCCCACACACAAAAAAAATCACGGGCAGCACATTCCAACGCTGGCTTACGGCAAAGCTACCCTCTCGTCGCAAAAACTGGGCCGTAAGCCTTATGTGATTGGTCGAACGTGACGAGAACAGTCATTAAGGTTACCAAAGGCTCGCTCGGCTTCGCCGATGGCCCTAACTATTTTGCCATTAATCTGGTTGCCGCTCGTCTCCGTCGACTGTGACCTAGGCTCCCACTTGGCCTTCTTCTAGAAACAGACTTCAACCGTTCGCGCCATCAACGGCTACTTCCAGACGGATAGCAATCAAACATCGACATCATTGCTGCATCGTTTACAACGAAGCGCGGTCCACCGCCGGAAACTGACCTTAACCAGGAGCTTCGAGCACAATGGCATCTGGGCGGAGCGCTAACACAGGATAATAGACTGGCAAACCGTGGACGGGCATGAATGAGATCCCTCTTCCCCCACTTCCTAGCCGAGACAATGGCACCAAGGAAACCGGTCAGAGGAACAAACAGGTTGGGAAAAATTCATGTGCTAGTCCTCGAGATCTTGCGCCGTCACGCTTAGCTTTCCAGAAATCAGGCCACATCTGTCCCGCGCATCAAGCCCACCGAAAGGCGCTAACGGATCATGATACCAGCCACTCCACATAGGTTCTAGTGAGCACACGTCGCAGTGAGGTTTCTGAATAGACGAGCATTCATTCATAACCATGATGGGAATCAAACAAAACACGGGGCCGCCTAGTCAACATTGGGTGGTGTCAGGACGTCCCAGTTAGGATTTGCGACACCCCTACGCAAACAATCAATTTTACGAGTTGGCCTTTTCGTCCGTGTCTGCGGCCATGACATTACCGTATTCCTCGTGTTGCGCCCCAAGAGCGAAATCCAGCGACTAAGGCTTGGCACTGCACATGGTTGGCCCACTGTAAACCGATCCTGCCGACAGTTATCATTCATGATGACTGTGCCTCTCCACTGCGATACGCCCCGTTCCCATGCGACAAACCCAAGGTTTGGACTCTACCGGACTTGTTACCATTTTGTTGTAATCATGATGACCCAATCCTTTCTCACCAAAATCCATCCCGAGTCACGAGTCGGGAATGCTGCTCACAACAGCCTCCATCCCGGCCTGCGGCCTGATCCTATTTTTGCCTCTGATGCAATGCAACACTGTTGCAGTCAAGATTCGATCCCGACCCCACAAAATAACACAAAGCAGAAGAGATTGGCTCAATTGGCTTCGCATCGCCCCATCTTGACCTCGTCTTTCACAGAAACAGGTTTAGAAGAGACTGACTCTGGGCAAACAAACGCGTGAGCAGTGGCACGAGCCAGACACTGGTTGTTGCCAACGCCATTTGTTTCTTTCCGGTGACGCCAATGAAGGACCTATCAATTTGTCTGTCAGTGTCGGTTGTGACGAGTCTGCGCCCGTATGTCTGTGCCGGCTTGGTGCATGGCGACTCCGAAATGATGGTGACGGTGAGATGTAGCATCACTAGCTGTTGATCTGGGCCGTTTCCACCCTGGAGACGGCCGCCTCAATGGGTGGTGGAGAAGGGGAACTCTCCCGGCCCGCTAGCATCGCGCTGAGCCAAATTTTGTCTGATTTATTTCCCTTGCGAGTTTGAGCTTGAGCCCTGTAAAGTTCAGGACCAAGCCGGGGCTGGACCAAATCCCACTCACGGATCATCTTGTGGTCGGTAACAGGAGATGGTGGGCAGGACTAAGTCCCACGTCGATCCTCCATCACCCTTCGTCTATACGGATCACAGTCCGGAATAAAGGTGAATGGTCTTTGCATGTGATATTGCTACCCCTTGACTCGGGCCATAAGAACAGTATTGGCTTCGCCATCAGGGCGTGTACGAGAAATAAGCAATAACCGGAAATACGGGAAGTCCGCAACCGCAATCTCAGATCTTCCCACTCCCCTAGCAGCACCCCGTTTCAAGTGTCAACGCATACGTAGTCAGCCTACATACATTGCTTAGCAGCCAATTCTACTACGCGCGAGCTATGAGCCACTGGACATAGGGTATGCGATGGACAATTGCTCGTGCGCGCCTCATGTCTGCAACTACATTTCAAGGAGAAATTTTGGCTGGTCTTGAGCGCCACGGGCGATACGCCCAACGGTCTCAAGGGTTCGTCAGAGTGAGCTCATCTCACCTACCTACGACGGCTCTGCGGATAGCCTCCGTTCTTGAGAGCGGCCATAGTTGCCGTTGTTTGTTGAAGAATTGGGTTGTGGGTACGATTTCCAACGTCACGATTGGCTAGGGTGCTAGCTAGCAGCGACACGGTCCACGGCGCAGAACGCCGTCGACCCTATCCGCTATCAACAGTGACCAAACCGGCCCCCTTTGTTCTACATGACATGGCCCGTGTGCCGTCTCTTGGTGCCCTACATTTCAAAGAGGGGGGGGGGATGGGTGTGGCTGCTAGGCTTGTGTCGTGGGTTCTCGCTTGGTCTTGTTAGCGGGTGGCCCAGGCATCTCATCCCCAGGGACAGCCTTGTAAAGTCTGATATCGTTGATACTGTCGCTGTCTACTCCCACCGCCGGACGAAAACTCGCTCAAAGTCTAGAACAATAAAGTTGGCGTATCATATTCGTTGTTTGTCGAACCCTGCCATGGGGTTGGGACTTAGGATCACGGATGCTGCAGAGCCCGAGTCTCGGTGTGTCCCAACACTTTGGTCCCGGCCCGCGGGCGGCATTCCCATGCCAAGCGCCCCATGACAGCGTTGCATTCTCGCCTCGCAAGAAGGAATTATGAGATCTGAGTGTCTTAAGCTATGTATGCGCATCATGATGCAGTTCCGCGCCATCGACCGCCACAACCACAATGTCGGATGATTTGAGGCAAGCTATTTTCAGGGACTGGGACGGGCCCATTTACCCCTCCTCCATTGAGAATAGGTGTTCAAGCCATTGATCACAGTGAGATGTGCACCTCATACAGTGTGACTTGCTGCATCGATTTTTTTGGGTTTGTTTTTTGCTGTAAGTGCTCTGTATGTCTCACTCCAGTAGGTGAAGCCTCTCTCACCGTTTACCAGGATGGCATGGGAAGCATTGCCAACACAGTTGACCCCTCGCTGACACGCCGTTCTTGTTTGTCAACTGATTCCACGGTGTGTCCTTCGGAATTGAGAATGGCAGCAGGGGCCTAGAAGAGAGAGTAAGGCCGACGGGGTCGGACGGCAGGCAATGTTATCATATTCCGTGCCGCAGAGACGGGGGCGATATTACGGTTTTGGCACCAGAGAGACCCCCCAAGTGGTCCCAACAATCCTTCAGAGATCTAGGATCGGCGGCTCGCGAGCATCATTGGGCCAATCAGTGTGTGGGAGGGTACAAGAACCGAATGCAACGAGTTGCCTTGTCACGGGACGTATCCCAGCTGATGGGCCTGCAGAGTCGGAGGGCAGGCTGGGAATCGCCAGGGGGGCTCCGTTGGGATTACCATGACGCCCATGTCATCAGCGGGGGAGCACACCACCCAGGACATTAAGACGCATGTTAATTGTCCTAGGAGCTCCATTCCGGCCCCCAAAATGTTCCTTTTTTAGGGGGGACCTGTCGTGCAACTGGGAATATCCCGGGTGCTGGCGTCTGAGTCGCCAGCGAACACAAGAACCCGGCGCCGGCGGCGTTTCACCTCTATCTCGTTCGCTGCGGCCTGTGACCCGACACAATGGGTGATGCGCACCATGCTGATTCGGGGGGCCCTGTCGACGTGCATGGCCCCCAAGCGGGCGAGGATTTGCGATGTGGCCTGCCGTGTTGTGAGTTGGCTGGCCTCGACCACGTGTGGGTGACAGACTGCCTAGAAGGAAAAATCCAGCCACTGACGAGCAGTATAAGTGGTCAAAAAAAAAAAGAAAACATGAAGTGTAATTGATTGCTGTTATGCTATGTACCGGCGACTGAGGTTCGATAGGCCCGCAGCAAAGAAGGAAAAAATAAGAGAGAAGCAAAAGGGGGGTTCCTTGTTTGTCTCGAAACGAGACAAAGGGCTGTAGACTCAGGACGCAGTTGGAGAAGCAAAGTGAGCATCCGTTGATTCGAATGTGGTAAACAACAGGGAATCCGTGGTGGCAAGCTCTGCCCTCCCCCTCCTTCTCCACCTTCTTGGGTGGGTGAAAATCAATAGCGCGCTGCTTTCTTGCCTAGTTTGATCATGTCACTATCATCCATCTGCCCAGTTGGACAACCTTGGGCAACCACGCACCCGAAATTATTGCTGCAATAATGCTTAGTTGTGTCACCAACGAGACATAGCACGCCCCAGTCACCCCCCGGCCTACCCAACCAGTGCCCCTATAGGAGTCTGGCAGGTCAACCCATTACCAAATGCATCACTGGCAACGACGTCGTAGTCGCACACTCACACAACTAGACAAAGCAAAACAAAATAAGAGGGTGGTGGTCGCGATGGGTCTAGAGCGATTTTGCATGGGTAAGGTGCGGTATAGCAGTCAAGAAAGAAACTTTCCTGCGGACATGATGCTCTACCCTTACCTCTCCACCAGCTCTTTGTCCGTGTCCGTGTCATTAGGTCCGTCGGTCCATCTGAGATACCTGTTCGCTTCGTGAACAGAGCATGTCGAATGGTGTGGTGCTCGCATGGCCCCCCTCCTCTCCAAGCTCTGCTTCTCCACAGCAAGGCTTTTTTATCCTTCCCAGTCCGCCCGCCCGTGGCGGAATGACGCAAGGGCAACCTGGGTTAGTGCTCTGAGCGACACAGAATGGGAGGGTATGGGTGGGCGTTTCTCCTTCCAGTATGGCTGATCCCTGGACGAGGACTGACTGGGGGCGGCCGATCGGTCTGTTTCCGCAGTCCACTTTATCGTCTCCCTATGGGGCAAGGCATTCGATGTACCTGCTCCTCCGGCCTCCATACAGACATGGCATGGAACGCGATGCCGGGAAGTCGAGAGTGATTTACGCCCCAGCAAGATCAGCACGGACGAAGGATTTCTCCCGCAGGGGTCAATCAAAGGCAGTGATTTAACAAAAAATCAACCTACAGAAACCGCGATGTTACCTCTTTGTTCCAGACCCAGGCGTAAGATGCGGATAGATTGGACTTAGTCGAACTGCAATGCATACATGTACCAGTACTGGTATCTGTACATTGGTAAAGCCAACCACCAAAATAGATTGGGTTCAGCAGGGCAAAGGCTGGGGGCCAGACCAAGGGAAGGCTACGAAACCTTGACCCAGGTCTGTGTCTTGCGGGGTTGTTGGTGGGTTTTTTGGTTGTTTTTTTGGTGTTTGGTGCTTGGTGCAGTGTCATGATGGTTTTAGGCTGGGAGCTGTGTTGGAGGGGTCGAGTTTGCCTTGTCTCTGGTGCCTTCAGCAAGTGTCTGACGTGGTGGGTCAGAGGCCAAAAAAAAAATTGTCTTTAGATCTAGTCATGGTCGAGACTGTTGAAGCTAAGACGAGTCTCATCTCATGTATCGACGTTTTGGCTTGCACGCTGGCGAGTTTTATTGCGGGGTTTTTTATTATTATTTTTTATTATTTTTTTTACCTTTTGAACTACGGGAATGGCACACGGGGCACCCAAGCGTCCGTCGGCAGGTGAAGGGCGATAGCGTTTGTGGCGTCGGAGCTACAGTGGTAATGGCATCGAATGATGGTCAAGCATCACTCATGATGCCAAATTGGGCCTCATGGCTGGCTTCGAACGGGTGGCAGCGCGCGGCATTGGGCATTGGCATTGACACACCCCGTCGCATCGGTCCCCGGCCCCGGTCCCCGGTCCCCTTGGTCCCAAGCCACCCTTTTCTGGGCGACACCTTGTCTGTCTTAGCCCGTCTCTCCCATTCCCTGTCCCCAGGCTTGGCGCGTGACCCCCGGTGCCAGAATGGGGACGACACTTTTTTATGATCTGCGAGCTCGCCTAATTGCGGAATGTGTTCCGCTCTGCCCTCGTCTGTCGCCTGTCCTCCCGCTTAAGGCGCGGCTCTGATACCGCACATGGAGAACAAGCTCGCGAACCTCTGCCTCAAAGTGTCAGACTCCATAGCTCCAGGCCAGAGCCAAGCCAGAGCCAGGCGGACAGGAAACGGTCGGAACGCTGTTTGAAGACACGCTTGCTCATCTTGGCTTGCCACTTGCTCATAACACACTCCCCGTGCCGTGCATCACTGCCCCGCCACCGACTCCATCATGTTTACAACGGGCTGAGCGCAACGACGGTGGGGGTTCCTTTACTCCGTACAGCACCATGAAGATCTCCATCTCGCTCTCGATACTGGAATGTCACTTTTTTGATACACTTCCGTGTAGGGGAATTCGTCAAGGATTTTATTGAGAGACGGGCGCATCTGTCCACCCAATCAGTCAAGCGTCTGCATGACGTAACATGTCAGAATTATTGATGACATGCATGATAAATTGAAATTCTGTATACTTGTGGCCCGAGAGCCGTAGTGATCGACAAATTTGTGGAGGGTGAGCTAGCATGAGAGGGTGTATAGTATAGGGTAGGCGATCCAACACGGAAGACTTAACAGTTTATCATTTACATCAACATGTGTGGTGCGGCTCTGTTCGGTATCATTATTGTTTTTGTTTGTTTGTTTGTTTGATCTTCCCCCTTCATATGCTGTAATGCATCCAAAAATCCTACATCATTCATAGCATCATCCCTCCGACTGTGTGGCACCTATAACCCTGCGTAAACGCCCGACAGCTCTACACACTGGCAACATCACTCCTCCATCCCCATCCACCAACAGCGTCCTGCCCGAGTTTCTGCATACCAGAGGCCTCGCATATCTGAATGACGATATCCCTCACAGCCCGTACCTCATCCACACTGGCTCCTCCATTAAGCGCACCTCGCAGGTGGCCCTTGAGCTGGGGATTAACCTGTCCGCGTTAGTCATCGGCCCGCGCTGACATGACTTTACTGCTTACATCCTGTGGGATAAGGCTGGCAATGAGGACAAATGAAGTCTCGACTGGCGTCAGTACGTCCGTGTTACTGAGGACATGCCCATATACCAGCCGTGCTACCAGCCCGAGGTCTTCTGAACCTGACCGGTCCATTTGTCCCATGACCCTTCTCGAAATCTTCCCGTAGAGGTTGTCAAAAAATGTCTGCCCTCGCTGAATTACCTCAGATGACGGAGTGTCGTAAATGTCCCGAAACCGCGAGGAAATGCCTTCGATGCCGGGGGCGTCGAGAAGATTTTCGGGTGTAACGGCCTTCAATGCTAGCAGGGCATTGATGGTCTACTGGCTACATCAGAACGGCGTCGTGAACCTGTGATGTGTGGCGTTCACTCCTCTCGTACCTTTGGTATCCCGCCAACGGCCGCGGCTTTGATGAGCGCCTCGCGCATTTTCCTTGATATACTGAGCTGAGACTCCCGCTCAGAGGCGTCGGCTGTGGCTTCACCCTGCTCGATGGCATGGGTGTACACCTTGGAAAGCTCGTCGGGTCTGTTCAAGGCGGACAAGGTCGTGGCGGTGATGAAGTACCAAGAGTGTCGGGGCAGGTTTGGATACTTGCGGATGTGTGTCAGAAGTGCAGGGGTGATGATTGGCATCGTGGTCGGCATGCTGCTGGTACCGATGAGTGAGTTGACTTTGGAAGACTTGAGGAACAAAGAGTGACTATGTAGAGGCAAACTCGTCAAGTCTTGGTTCACTGGGTGAGATCTCGGTGTTACCAACAACTATTAGAAGAGGGAATATTTTACTGTCATTATAGTATAATATGACTCGGCTGAATGTGAAAAGTCTGACTGAGCGGCTTCAATCTCACAAGGCTTCGTCTTACAATAAGACTTCGCTTGACAGTGAGAGTTCTCACTGACATTTTACTGTGGCTTGCACAGAGTGGCGGTGGTGGCGGTGGTGGCGGTGTGTGTTGCTTCTGGTTACACAGCGATATTTTGCATAATAGGCAAATTAGGTGATAAAATGGGCAATTGCGGTAAAGAAATCCCATGGCGGTTGGTTGTTTAATTTGATGATGCCATGGTCCTCTCCATATCCCTAGATGAATCTTATCTGATGACAATCACTTGCCATCGTATATGTGATTCTGCTGGCCTGATCATCAGTATCTGGTTTAATTGGCTCTTCTTGGCCCCCTGGACCTAATTTTTCCATTACAATTTTCCCATAAACTAGTAGTTCTGTTCACTTCAATGCATGCCTGAAATACAAGATGAGCGTTGTAGAAATGGCCTTGTCTCCATCTGTCGCATACTGGGAAGTCTAGACTGGACGGGTAATGAAACTCCTTCAGAGCATATTTGAGTGAAACTAGTTATGTAATTGTGCGCAGCCCCGCTGGGTGTGATACGAACGCATATACGTGTGTATGGTTTTGGGGTGTCTAAACTACTGTTCACTTACTAAACAACTAACAACTTACATCCTTGCTCCGTAGATGCCAAGAAATTTTAGATTATGAGTATTGTCGAGACGTCAATGAGTAATATTCCGGAGGACGCATATTTCAGTGCTTTGCTGAATAGATTTTGCTTCAACCGTTCCATCGACTACGATATCTTCCGAGTGAGACTGACACGGAGGCTAATATTCATTCGAGTCTAAAGCTACTGAAGATGCAATACTTTTAATTTACAACAACTATTTTATGTCATGAGACGCACTTGCTATTATGGATTTAGAGCAACAGATTGTGGTCCCTCTAGGTGATATGGCAAATCACTAAACTCTGCTGCAACCGACTAGGTATTATTAGACATCCGCAAATGATATCCTTTAATAAAACTTAGGTACTAGAGAGGCGAAGGCAATATCTGTAATATGAGGATATGTGATAGAGCCAGGTTCTGGGCTTTCTAAACGACACTAACCCCTTGCGAACCCAACTTCAGTGAGTAGTTTCTATCCGACAGAGTAAAGATAGGGCTTGGGTATTAAATATCAATTGGATTCAAATAATACATCAGAACTGTGAGTCTGTAACTATCGGCGAGGCAATGACGTGTGTCATGATGCACTCTTCGAAACTGACAGACTTCAACATCGGCACACCATTGAGTGGTAAAATGATCCCAAAGAGAACATCATGGGGGTTTCTATGTTAGAAAACTACTTGGACCTGTTGATCGATAACAGTGTCACAAGAGCACACTCGATCTATGGGCATCCGTATTCTTGATTTCCTGTGGATAATTTTGTGGAACCAGCCTATTACCTGGATGGTCGTCGGTATCCTTTGTTCAATCTAGACACCCATGAATAGAATGTCCAAGCCAACATTATGGGTATAATCTGAATACGGCCTACTTGTTTCTGAGTATAAATGGGGGTTCTATATATTAAGTGGCATAGCTTATTTAATGGCGTGGAAAGGATGCCCAATAAAAGCAGACATTCATTCGCAAATTCATTGCATATTGAGCTCCCCAAAAATTTGTCAATAAGTGGACAAAAGAAACTAGAGGTAATCTGTCACAATCGATAGCCCCTGAGACTGAAGGATAGAACTACATTTTGTTGGTTGTCTTTTATGACTGCATCTGGATAATTCCTTGGTCCAAATAAGCGAAGAGGCAGCGAACTTCGCATATGGACGGAGAAGGGCGAAGACTGACTGTGATTGAAGTGCAAACTACCCATTGCCTGGTAATTCACCAACCTCACTTCTGATTAGAAGCCTTATGTTATTTTCTTTTATACCTTTGTGCACAGCAATCATGTTTGATGGTACACAAACGCATTGGCATCACTGACGGCTAAACGCCGGTGGTTTCAAGCAAGTGGTGCCGCAAACGATAAATAGGCGTCACGTGCCTCAATTCAAGACCCCTGCGCTGCGTCATCGTGTCTCTGGCCACTCCATTAACGTGGCATCAAGCGACGGAGGACAGCCATATTACCTGCTTTGCACGCGCGGCTGCGGAATTCAATAATGAGGATACACTTGTGATTTGACCATAGCCGTGCATCTGAGAAATCCTCCGCCTCGTTAGATTCTCCCATGCCCAAGATGCGGCTGGGCTGGTACGCCGGGGTAAGTCTCTCTCACTCTCATTAGCTGCAAGCTGTAGCTCCATCAACATGGAGCTATGGCTTGGTCTCCTACTTGATGCTAACATGTCACCACGCAGGCCTCGACCGCCCTCGCGGGCAGCGTCGTGCTGTCCGCCTTCTACCAGCGGGCCAACTTTTATTCGGCCATGGTTTATCTTGCTCAGAGCAATTTCTGTTTGTTGGTGAGTGTCCCGCATCCGCGCCATCCCGGAATCCCAACCTCTCCCCCCCTCTACCATGTCACATGCTCACCAGCAACGGCGCCTAGGTCCTGGTCAACTTCTCATTGCTTCTCTACAGCAGCTTCATCTATGGTCTCACGCGACTATTCTTCGGACCACTACGCGCAGTAGAAGTCGAGCAACTTACTGAACGAGCTTGGTTTGCTATCACAGAGACATGCCTGGCCATGACAATATTCAGAGAGGAGATCGGCGCCTGGTTCCTCGTCATGTTCGCCGCACTGGTTACTGGCAAAGTCTGGGGATGGATTGGTGACGGAAGAGTCGAGGTTCTCGAGCAGCAACCCCCCGCGAACCCCCGATTGTTCCATCTTCGTCTCAGCGTCTCCTTGGCTCTCAGCTTCATGTACGACATTTACATCCTCCGATACACAATCAACACGGTCATCCAGCAAGCCCGACCTAATATGATGGTCATGTTCCTCTTCGAATTCGCCGTCTTGGCCACCTGCTCATGGCGAACCGGTGCGCGATACGCCCTGTCACTTACTGAACAAAACATCCAGGAGTCACAGAAGCGCAAGCGCTTAGCCGAGCGGAGACAAGAGGTTCGGGAGGAGCGGGAGGCCATCATCAGGCGACGGCAAGCTGCCGAGGCTGCTGGCGAAGAAGTGCCAGATAACCAGGAACCGCTGCCTAATGAAGACGATATTGATGAGATGGACATTGAGGTCCCGGGATGGGCAGCCAAGGGCGAATGGGTGCTCTGGCTGGATCTCTTGAGCGGTAAGTTGCTCATGCCCCTCTTGCATGACAATAACTAACGACAGTAGACATGATTAAGCTCGGCATCTATATTGCATTTTTCTTCATGCTACTCACTTTCTATGGCCTCCCCATTCACATCATGCGGGATCTTTTTATGACGTCGCGCGACTTTGTCAAGCGGCTCGGTGCGCTACTCCGCTATCGTAAGGCAATTCAGGAGATGAATCGCTACCCAGATGCTACTCAAGAGGAGCTTTTCAGGGAGGATACTTGCATCATCTGCCGCGAGGAGATGCGGCCCTGGGATCCAGAGAACAACCCCGGGGCAATCGACAGGGTCCGGCCAAAGAAGTTGCCGTGTGGGCATATCTTGCATCTCGGCTGTCTTAAGAGCTGGCTCGAACGCCAGCAAGTTTGCCCTACCTGCCGTAGCCCCGTTACCAGCGCGGAGGCGGTTCGACCTGCACAGCAGCAACGTGGTGCTGACTTCCGGATTGAAATTGGAGCTGGACCACGACCTGCTGCCCAGCAGCAACCTCTCGCCAACGGAGGTGACGCACTGGCCCAGGGTCAGCAAGATGGCGCTGGGGCAGATCCCCAGCAAAGAGCTGGCGGCCCGAGAATATTCAACCTGGGTCCCTTTCGGGTTGGGTTTGGTGCTAATAACCAGCAGGTTCGAGAACTCGCGCAGCAATTCGGAATGCCACAGGGTGGCGCTCCTAACCAGGGGTTGGCTCAGCCTGCACCCGCAGCTGCGACTCTCAACACTGGCCCTCAAACCGTGCCTGCTACTCCCATTCCATCCTTGACTGGTGACAACCTTCAGAACATTGGAACCCTGCTACAACAGGCAGAGCAGATGATCCAACGGGAAGTGCAGTCACTTCAAAACGCGCAGCAAGAACTCCAGATGGTTCATCTACTGACGGCGGAACTCCATCGTCTTCGCCAGCGACAACAGCAACAGGACCCAGCCACACAGACTGGCCAGCCCCAACCTGCGATATCTCCTAGCATCCATGTTCCCCCTATGTCCACACTACCGCCGCCCCAGTATCACCATCCTCAAATGCCGCCCCAGGTTGCGCTAACGCAGCCGCTTGGCTTTCCCACGTTCCCTGCAATTCCTCCACGAAACCAGAGTCCTCTGATGGCTCGCCACGTGGCAGCCGGTAACACTACTCCTATCCCGGCTGGCAGCGCAGAGCTGCCTGAGGGTGTTGTTATTCCTCCTGGTTGGACACTACTGCCTCTCCAAAGAGTTGATGGTTCCTCCCCCCAGCCAGGTCCCTCGACTACGAATGGAGAGACTAGTACTATCCAACCTCCCTCTATTGTCCAGCCATTGTCAACTGATAACCGCAGCAATGAGCCTCAATCTATTCCAGTGCCCCCACAAGCAGTGCCGGCTGAAGACCAGCCGACTCGTCGTTCAACACCGGCGGCCCAATTGGCCCGGAATATTGAGCCTACCCCTGTTGTAGCACCGAGCCCAAGGATGCCTAACTGGGGAGGATCCGCCCAGCTCTTTGGTACAAGCTCGCGGTTGGATCAGGGAGAGTCCGCTGTCCAAGCCGAAACCCAAGTTGAGGTACCTGTACATCATCCTACAGCCGCCGAGCCAACCCAATCGGCCACGAAGGTGGAGCCCAAGGTGGAAGCTCAACAGGAGGAGAGGGAATCGAGTGAGTCAAGCGACTCGGACGACTCGCCTGACGAGACTTTGGCCAAGGGCAAGGGGCGAGCGGCGACCGTCGAGGACGCTGGAGACGAGGATGAAGAGGACGACAGCGAAAAGGAGCAGATGTAGTGAGCGTATGGTCCTAAGAAGGATGGACGGAGCGTCTGTGTTTATGACTTTACCTTTCCACCGCCGTTATCTTGCCTCGCCACTCTATGAACCCCCTGTGTAGAATATTCGTCTTGGGAGGTTGACTACACCCACCAACCGACCTTTGACCAAGCAATCCGAGACTGCATTTGCGCGAATGAGGCAAATGGCGTGGAATTAACATTTTGGCGCTGGAGGAGTTTCTTTATTCTTGATTTGCCTTTTTATCGAAATTGTCTCGTGGGCTCCCTCGACTTAGAGGGTGTCGTTCGCTAGGTAGTTGAGTTTGATAGCGACAGAAGAGACGTACTTCTCATGAGGTTGAATGTGTTTGATCGGGATGTGATGTTTTAACAGATGTGCCTTTCTCGTCCGAATTTACCACATGGATACCTACTTTTCCCTCTTAAAAACATTAAGCTATGCGTTTGTTATTTTGTGCACGAGGGCAACATCCTTTAAGGAACCATTGCAATTGCATAGCCTGTTTCGTAGCATCGATCGACCGAGCAGCCGAATACCACTGCCAAAACCAAGCCATAGTCCAAAGCTGGTTGGGTTGGCATGTGGTCCCCAGCTACTCACGTCGAGACCCAAGTTTCATGGAACGGGAGCACATCCAGCCGTGTTGATATAGAGTACTCAAGCAAGACTGAGAAGAAGAAGAAGAAGAAGAAGAAGAAGAGGAGGAGGAGGAGGAGGAGGAGGAGGAGGAGGAGGAAAAGAATAAACAGACCCCAACACTTACTGGAACTTCTCATGCCCGAGAGCCTCAATACTTGACGATGGATCTGTGTTCGATACTTATCCCACAACTTCTCTCGCCAATTGGCAATGATAGATTGGGTAATAGAGTTTGGCAGAACACCAAGTGGAAACAATAAAGATAAGAAAACCATGATTGAGCATATTGCAAATGTAGGCTATAAAGGGTGTAATGAGCATCGGGATGGGAATCACTACGTTATCCTCATATCGAGCCATTTCTGTCAAAATCGAAGTCACAAGGCGAAATGGATGCACTACGCCAACGAAATATGCCCACAAGTTAATAACAAAAAAGGGTAGAGTATTCCTACTTTGAACAATAGCAGAACGAGGAGACGCTCGCTTACACATGCATAAATGTAAGAGACAATGCCCATTAATGCCGACAAAAGACAGCCCCCCTCGTCATTTTCCCCCAACATTCCCTTTTTGCTCCACGCTACCCAAGTAGATGGCCTTGGAACGGTGACAAGAATCGGACAGGAGAAGCGGTACAAGATGAAGACAAACAAAGAGAAACAAGAGAATGAAATATCCAGTTTGCGGCACCCGTATAGTAACAATGCCTCCAATAATCCTAGTCTCCAGCGCATACATGACTTTCCAAACACCCGTATACATTAGTCATTTCCTCCGTATCCTCCATCGACACAAGTTGATTTAGTAAAGGATCGGACTTTTGTTAGTGTTAGCTGGGCAACTCAAGAATGAATTACTTAGCAGCCGTTCGCCCCTATGTGTCGAGCACATCTCGCTCTTCCTCGGTGGGCAGCAGCGGTGTCTCTCGCTCCGGAATCACCTCGCCCTTCTCCCAGGCGGCTCCGGGACCGGAGTAGCTGGGTTCGGGAATCGATGACTTCAGAGCCAGATCGGGTTCGAAGCCTGTGCTGCCTATGTTGCGCAAAATACTCGTCGTCGCCTCGCCTTTTACCGGCTGGGGACTGAGCACGCCGGAAGCCGACTGCGCAACATAGGTTGGCGACTTCACACCCCCAGACCCAAAGGGCAATGGGCGTGATGGAATCTCGTGACTCGCATCTACCACTTCGCTCTCGTGGCCCTCAACTCCGCCACTCCCAAACTTCTGCATCAGCACTTCGGACTGACGCCGAGCCAATTGCTGGAGTCGTTCCATTGGATCCTGGTGACGTAGCACCATGTCAGTCAACTCACAAACACAATCTGCAGGTCCCCATGTTCTCCCGTGCACACATACCCACTCGGACTGGGTAGGCACTCCCTCCGCCTCTGGAAGCTGCCGCGGCGCCTCCTCCTCGCCAGCTACGGTATCGCCGCCAGACCAGAATGGTTGCCGACGTACCGGAGCCGGGGTGACCGGCAAGCTGGGCCGTTCCGCCTCGGTAGGGAAATCGGTCAGCTTGAAGCCACGCAGAGGGAAGTTGCTGAATCCTGCGCTCTTCAGCCCGCCAAGACGCCCCGTAAATCCTTGGCTCTTTCCACGACGGTGCCCCTGGAGACCTTCCACATAGCGTTCGATCTCTGGCACCTCATCCCACGCGTTCACGCGTGTGAAAGAGGTCCAAGGATCTGACGGTGCAGACCCAGCGGCTGTAGTCGCAGTTGGAGTTGACGGCTCGCTCTTGGCATCCGTTGTTACCGACCCCAGGACAGATGATTCCTCCCGATGCTCACTCCATGACGGAGCCTCTTCGGGAGCCGGCGGCGGCACTGGCTGGTCTCCAACAAAGCTTCTCAGAGGCGGAGGTCGATGTCGTTCCCAGGGGAAGATTTCAGGAGGTGGCTGTGACGCCGGAGCTGGGGGCTCCCTTGGCACCTCGTACCACATGTTCCTGGGCGGACTCGGGTACCGCTCGGGGGGGATAAACGGAGCTGTGTCTTGCGACATCTCGTAGTGGGTCGAAGGAAAGTTCATCGCTTCCGGTTGCGAATCGGCAGGAGGCGGTTGTCTGGTGGGCACAATTAGAATCTGTGTATAAGAGGACTGCGCAATATCCGTAGGCTTACCTCTGAGCATCCCAACTATGCATTGGGATAGGGCGTGGCTCAGGATTGTGCTCCACAGGGGAGGCTCCTCCGTCATGATCGTGGCGGTGATCGGACATCTGTTGCTCTGACCGAGCCTCAGCTTGGGTCCCTGAATCATAGCCAATAGGCTCGCTATGGGAAATAGAACGCGACATAGGGGGGGTCGAATCAGGGTCCGATGTCCCGGCCTTGGTTTCCTCATCATGACGGGGCTCATAGTGACCATGGTCTTCACGGTGCTCATGGTGCTCACGGTGCTCATGACGCTCATGACTCTCATGATGTTCATGATGCTCGTGATGCTCATGGTGTCCATGGTAACCTTCATGGTGCTGATACCCGGGTTGATCGTGGCCTGAGGGTTTGGGGTGGAAATCTTTCACAGGCGTAGGGTCGTAGTAACCCTGGTAGTCATGCTCACCAGTATCAGCCTGCTCACGAGTAGACTGAGGGTGGAATTCGCCCTTGGTGAAGTACTGTACATATTCAGTTCGGGCAGGGAGCGCTTCGGGAGCCGATTCCTGGATGGCAAGTTAGTAGGCAGGAAGCGGGAGGAGGATTAACTGCCGCGGATGTATACCTTGGCTCTGTAATGGCGATCGTAGACTGCCCACCATCTCCCGACCATTTCGTCGAATGGGCCATCACCGTGGGGTGCGTCACGACCTGTAAACCAGGGCTTTTCGGAACCAATAAAGTGAACCATGTTGATTTTGGACTGAAAGTGTCGGAAGGCTGGGATGTACTGGTAGTGTGCAGAAGGGGTGACATTGTAAGTGAAGCTCAAGCGGTGGTACTTGTCTCCAAAGTGCATATTGATAAGACCCTGGTCGGCACCATCAAAGGAAACACCCCTCTCTGCCATGGCAATCATGGCATAGTAGTCGCCCATGTTGGGTGTCAGGACCATGACACCCGTGTTGAAGAGATCGGGCCATCCAATATCGGGTGCCGCGGCGAATGGATCGGGAATGTCAAAGAGCTCGTCGGGAGCTCGGTAAGCGACAACATCTGCGTCAATGTAAACAACTTTTGAAAACTCTGTGAGCTTCCAGAGGTTGATCTTGGTAAAGGCCGAATGCAAGTCGGCACGGTTCATTAGGTGCAAGTTTGCCGGGCGGTCATTGCGAATGCGCGACACCGGGAAAATGTAATCATAGACGGTCTAGGAGCCGGAGAAGGCCACTTAGTGAGTAATTGTGGTTTTGAGCGACAACAAAGGGAGCTCACTTTTAATTGGGTTATTGCCTCTGCGGAGACTGAGTCGAGCGTGACCAGAACGGCCAGCTTGATCTTGGTGCCAGCATCGCGGAGGGAATGGGCAAGGACGAGAGCGCCTGGGAAAACGGGTCAGTCACGGGTGTGTCGGGACCAATTGGGCTGCGTTGGCGGACCTGGCAGGTAGGAGTCGCTCAGAAGAAGCTATTCGCGAAGGAGTCAATACGGAGTCCGTGGTGGGTGCGAGGCGACCGCACATCCAAAAGTCTGACGAACCGTGGCATAAACTATGTTCCCGCCCGGCGCAGCCATGGCTGAGCTCCGCAACAACTGTAAGACGAGCTTAGAGCCGGATGCCCAAGTCGTCTACAGGCAGGGAGACAGGTCAGCAACCCATGAGGGAACGGGAGGCTTGGGGAGAAGGAAGAGGAGAGAAAAAAGGAGAGCGGAGCGTGGGCGAGGCGGAGGTGGAAGTGGGTGGAAAGTGTGTCGCCGGGCCGCCGATGTCGTCGTTTCGCGACACTCAGGGTACACAAGGAGCCAGAGTGTGTGTCGTGTGGTGGTGTTTTGGGCTGGATTGGGAGGCGATTACTGGGAGAAGAGGGGAAGCAGGGCAAGCCCAAAGTGAGCCAGGAGCAAGGGTGAATGCGTGAGAGATGCGACGTGACGTGACGTGAGGCGGCAAGACGAGAGGAGAGGGGACGGAGGCCGTGGGCGGATGGTGATGTGATGATCCGATGGTAGAGGGGGAAGGCTACTACTGTAAGTGCAGCCCAAGTTCCCACCGAGATGCGCTGAGCTACAGTGGGGCCCGCGCTTGCAGCAGAGGCCTGTCAAGCCTGTATTGGGCAAGGTCCTCCCTGCGAGCCCGGGCCTCTGAGCCTCGAACGTCAAACGGCTTTGCTTCTCCCTGCAATTTTGGTGGCCTCTAGTTAGTGGCGCCAAACTTGGGGGAAAAGGCCCAAGGGCCAGGGACAGTGGATCTACTCGCTCAGATCGGTGGGTGGATTACTTGGGTTTATTATTGTCCATTGAAAGACATTATCAGAGCTATGAGCCACCATTTCTCAGAAAGAGAAGCGCCAGGGGTTGGATGAACGAGTGTTGGAGGTAAAAGGGAAGAGGCAGTGAGAAAATAAACACACCCCAAGACCCTTGATTTTCTTTTTCATTGTGGTGCACCAGAGGGGGGAAAAACCGTTGCATTCGGGGAAGCTGCCCCCTCTCGTCATGCGCAAGACCGAATTGGGGGGTGGTAGATGATACAATACTGCATCCACCATAATAAGCCAACCCGACCTCATTCTGCGCGAGGCAACATGAACCAGCCACCAGCCTCAATAGCTCGGGCTTGGTTTTGCTCAGCAACGCGCCGCTAAAGAAAAAAATTTCTCTTCCTCTCCCTTTCCTCCTCTGTTTTGCTTTTGCCTCTCATCTCGCGCTTTGAACCTGCTACCACAAGGCTTGGCTTTCCCTTAGGTAGTCTGTTTGGCGGTGCTCGTCAACGTTGGTGGCGGCGGGGCGGGCGGCGGGGCGGGCGGTGGCCTCCGGGGGAAATAATACATCGCACACCTAACCAGGCCTTCACACCTAAAAAAAGTGCTTACCGTGTGCCATCCTTTTTTCCCCCCACTTGGGTGGTTAGCCAGGGCCACCATCTCGCATGCGAAAGTTGTGCCGCCAGTGAGCCACCACGGCCGTTACAGACTCGTCCGCCATTCCACGCAGCTGGAGCTTGCGGGAGCTTGGGCCACTCGCCATCATGGCCCGTCAGCTCGCCCGACCACAGGCCGAACAAAGGGAAATTGCTGCATCTCTGGGCTCACGATACGAAATGTATGCACCTGCAACTAGGCACGCTGCAGTGCATCATCGGCCGATGGTCTTCTGATTGTTACCCGGCGGTGCCCCTCACTTTTATTGCATCGCGCGCATGCATACTTACGCGCTCCATGCCCCCTACCTGGCTCGCTTCATCGCAATGGCCCATTGTCCATCCCTGGACCTCGACCACAATCCTACGCCAACGCCGAAGCCGACGATGTAAATACGACGCGCGACAACCCTCCCTTTGCCTCTGCCTCTTCGCCCATCATCCATTCCAAGGCCCATCTGCATCATAGACCACCAGAAAATCTACATGCCATGCCATACAAGCAGGACCCATACCACATCTCATACCACGGCTTTTCCTTGCTCACCCAAATACCCATTCTGGTGTAACTAGCACACAGGGCACCCACCCTCGCCGACGGCCCCGGCTGAATTCACATCTCAACTTCTTTTGATACAGGGTTTTTTTTTTCTAAAACATCCCTGTCGTTTGTCTCAACAAAGCCTTTTTTCCTGGTCTGTCATGATGCCCCAACTGTCTTGCAGACTTCATTTTCTTGGTCCTGCCAATCCTGGTCTCCATCAGATTCCGTGGCTGAAACATAACTTCATGCTGGGCCAAATCTACTTCGATGACGAATCAACGACGAACTTATGTGGTAAAGAGATAAGTGATTGTCGCTCGGACACAAACGGAGTGACGTGATGAAGACCCATCTGATGGCCAAGGGAGAAAAAAAGGACCCGACCCTACACTTCGTGACTTTGTTAGCGCAGACAAGCTCACTCACTTCAGTCGGGCTGCTAGTTAACAAGGAAAAGAAGCACGACGGCAAATATCAGCCTGTCGGGGCATTGCAATCGCCATTCCAACACACCATCTTCTCTGGTTCTGTCCAAACAGACAATTCCCCCGCTTCCCCACACCCCGCAGTGGGCGACTCCGCTCGTGCAGATGCTGTGAAATCCTTCCACCCACCCTCCACACGGAACGGCGTCTTTACATCTGATGGGGCGAATTCATCTCTGCATCATGTCATTGATCACCTCCCAGGCCATCACATTGCTGCTCCCGCCGGCATATAAGCATGTCCATCCCTGTAACCTGCACCTCTACCGGCTGTGGCTTTAAAATTTGATTTACACATTTACGCATTGCGCGTTCGGTCATTAATCTGGAGGCTTGCCAAAGTGAATCTAGCAACTAGCCTGCAATATTGAAATCCTCAATTGCGTGGCGGCATGCACATGCATGTCTCATCTGCCCTGTATCATTTCTACTTTCCCATGCCGGAGCCCAAGAAGTCGTAGGCAAAGCCACACCACCTCAGCCTATCAATACGCCTAGCTTCTAGATGCAACGTGCGCCAGAGGCGTCTCAAACCTAAACTGTGATCGATGCCACTCTTGGAACAGCATAATAAAAACAGGAACGTGAAAAGGGTTCAAGATCTGTGACTTGATATTCCTATTTGCCCCATCCATACCTCCCCCCCTTCATTGATACATTCCTTCAGTCTCAACCATCACATTGCCTCGTTACCTCACACTGCTCCTCTAATTATTTGTCAAATCACCGGGGGCATAGATCTATATATCCTTCTTGTATGCGTGCTCTGGCTTGTGTGTCGTCTCGTAGTCGATGTGGACATAGGCGCGCTCAATGTCTGGCAAATCCTCCAGTTTGAACTGTAATGCCTCGGCGACATCATGGCTCTCTTGGAGCGACTGAGAAGGGTCCATGACAATATCAACCTCGGCAATGAGACGCGGCCCTGAGTGGTAGACTCGAACTGTATCAATGCCTTGGATGGTATCAGAGTGAGTAATGCAGACGTAGGTGATGAGCTGCTGCATCTCAACGGAGGCAGTGACTCCGACAAGAAGGAGGAACTCTGCAAAGGCGGTACGAAGCCAATTACTCGAAATGAGAACAGAGAGGAGGATAGCGCCCATAGGATCAATCCACCACATAATCTTGGAGCCACCAACCGACGTTAGGATACCAAGCCCGTTGATAAAAAGGTCATTGCGGTGGTCCTGCCATAGAATCATGACCTGGCTATACTTATCCTTGAGAGCCCAACAGTACAGCCAGAGGCAGAACTTTGTCGCAAAGGCGGCGCAAACGGACAGTACAGGCGGCAAGTGGAAATCCTTGGAGTCTTCGGCTTGAACCAGCTCCTGACAGGCAAAGGCGATGATGATGAGCGATACGGTAGTCATGAGAAAGCAGAACGCAATGTTTCCCACCGTCTCGAGCCGAGCCTTGCCCGCAGGAAACCGGCGCGGGTCAACATGGTGAATGGCGCGGTTGGACAAGATGAGAGTGATGTTGCTCATGGGATCAAAGATGGCGTCGGCCATGGTGGTGAAGAGGGACAGAGACCCAGACGAAATGGCGGCGTAGAGCTGGAGCGCCGCGAGGACAATGTTGGCTGCGAGGGAACCCCACACGGCGATGCGGAACTTGAGCTGGTCCTCACCGGCTTCGTGGCGGGCTTCATCGCGGTGCTGTTCAACCGACTTGAGCATGCGCTCGATGGTTTCGTTTTGCTGCTTGTAGAAACCCGTAACCTGACGGGGCTTTGACTTGGGGTTGAGGGCATTGGAGATGCACTTGGCGCCGTCACGCTTGCGGGACGTGTTGGCCTTGATTGTCTCCAGGTCCAACTCGGTCTTGTAGCAGAGCGATAGGCCATAGGGGTCATTTTCAAGGCCGGCGGCGATGCCTGGAAGGCGGCGGCGGCCTCCTGCAGTCAGTTGGCTCTCAACGTCGGTCGCATGGGAGACATTGCGGGCAATGGCCTCATTGTCTTCGGCAGCGACTGGCTCAACAGCGGTGCTCGAACCGTGACGGGAAGGCGAGGGCCGGGAATGGCCGTGAGAGCGACTGGCACTGCTTGCACGATCGATGGGTTGAAGGTGAATGGCGTGTGGGTGGTAGGTAATTGTGTTGCTAGCGTCGGGCAACATTGTGATTCAGTGAGGGTTGTCCTGTATGAGGGGTTGAAGGAGGTGAGTGAAGAATGTGAGAAAGCCCCGGATCTCTGTACTCAATCAAGCATAACAGACGAATTGAGGGGGGGCGGGAGTGACGTGTGAGATGGCGGCCCCGCGGTTGCGAGTCAATGATGGATCGACACAAACCACCCAGTGGTCGAGGTTGGGCGAGCAATAAGCCAAGTCACTTCAAGTCTCAGAAACTCTTATGGCAGCAAAAGCCAAGACGATGGATGCAAGGGCGCAAAAGCAATGTGCCATCCGATGGCTCAACGCGGTTTCCTCTTTGTCGCACCCGGACACTTGTGCAGGCCAACTGCAACTGGGTTGCCTCTCGAATAAGCAATATAACATGTTTTCCACCGCCTATTTTGCACGGCTGTCCAAAGCTCACCTCAGCTCAACCTAGATCCCACCAAACTAACTGGCTGGTTTTGGGGGAGGGGGGGGTTCGTTGTTCGTCATGCCGCCACGTGCGAAAAAACAAGTCCACGTCGATTTGCCGTCTTTTTGCTGGTCCCATTTCGCTTTTAGCCGTGCGCCCTGAGAGAGGATTGGCGACGATCCCCCATGTTGGCGCAGTGGGGTTTTGACAAAATGGTTAAGAGGGAGGGAGAGAGAGGAGATATCAGAAACCGTCACTAACAACTAGGTATGCAGCAGCACTCAATCCAGTGATAGTGCGCTATGCTGGTAGGTGGGGGAGCATACTAAGGTTGACAACTAATAGCCGATGTTTGATTGGACCAAGGGTGGCCGTCAGAGAGTCGGGGGAGGAGAAGATAGGGGCGGCAGAATAAGAGGAAAAGAGGGATTGGAGGTTGACATTTCGAAATTTAAGAATCAGGCTCAGTTTAACTAATATATTTCGGCCCCAGAACCCAAAATGCCGGTGTCAACTTCCGCATTTCTCCATTTTCCAACGAATCAGCCAAGCCGGGAGCCATCGGAACGGGGAGCCTGATGGCCAAGCGCCAAGGGGATAAGAGAGGAGAGGCATGGCTGTAGTAACAGCAAGGAATGAGACAACGAGCAAGTAGAGTCAAGAAAGCCAGGCCAAACGCCACCAAAAAAAAAAAAAAAAAAGCAGACCCTTATCACTAATAGATACATTCAACATATACTATGCTTGAGTTTGTTTACCTGTAGCAAGGTTTTTTGGGCCGTGGACAAATCATGTCCTGTATTGTGTTAGGCTGCATCTTGTCTGACCCGCCAAGTGACGGCTGTGGCTGGAACTATTGGATGATGGGGCCAACACAACATGCGATTTCTCGAATAGGATGTCTGAATGCGGTGTATGAATGCCATATAAACCTAGTGCATTTATTCTCATGCAGCCTGTTACATAAAATGACCGTTGAGCGAGATGGCGTGGATGTGACAACCAGTGCACGCCGTGATATCATAACTCCTTGGTGAAGGCAAGCGTGTGCCTCTAAATCTAACCATCCATCTAGTTCAAACTTACAAATCCTCAGTTGCGTAGTCGCGCACAAACCAGCCTGGAGTAAAGAGCACTACAACTTGGCTACAGGCTGACTCCTCGCGAGCATCCAATCAACCAAGTCCTGGGCAAACTCCTCCTTGACCAGGTCCAAATGCAAGCCGTGATACCCGCCCTTGTACGTCTTGATCGTCTTGTCCTCAACGAGCTGACCCTCCATATAACTGGTGGCCACGGGGAAATTACATGTCTTATCGCTGTCACCCATGCCAAACCACAGACCGTGAACCTGCTTGCCTAGCTTCACTTCTCCAGATGCCAGCACCGTGGTTCGGTCTAGCAGCGAGGCCAGGCCCTCAAGGGTTCCGGTGTCGTGGCACAGGGGGTCCTTGCGCAAGGCTTCAACCGTCTCCTTGATGCGCGTAATGTTCTCGCGGGGGAGGGGGTGCTTCAGCTGGAAGTGTGGCATAAGGCGGCCTGCAAACCGTCCCGCCGCAATGTAGAGCGCGCTGGGCTGCTCCTCCGGGGCAAAGCTGACGAAAGGCGACTCAAGGATCCAACCGCGGACCTGGCTCACAACCTTTTCGTATTTGGCATCGCCAGCCAGGGTCAGGACCTCGCCGCCACCCATGGAATGGCCAAGGACAAAAATGGGCTCTTGAGAGGGCAGCTTGTCTTCTATGAAGACAGCAATGTCAGCGATGACCTGCGACGTGGGACCCGTGTTGCCCTGGTCTGCCGGCTTCTTGACGCTGCGGCCCCAGCCGCGTTGGTCAAAGCCAAAAGTCTGGATGCCCTGAGAGGCTAGGTTACAGGCAAGCTCGGTGTACCACTGAATATGGTCGCTGAAGCCGTGGACGATAATGAGTTTGGCCTTGATCGGATCGGCCGGCTATGGCAGTCAGCATTGATCGGAGGTCTCACTGCCGCGAGTCCTCTCGCTTACCGTCCAGGTCTTGGTGTAGAGGCAGGCATCGCCCACCTGGAAGGTACCCTCGGTTTCAGTCACCATTGTGTGTGTTTCGCGATGGACAAGCGGTGTACGGCGATCAGTCACACTCTCGTAGTGTTGGAGCTGGTTGGGAGTTCTCCAATGTAAAAATGTTTGAGTTGAGTTGAGTTGAGTTGAGATGAGACGGGGAGAGAGCTCTCACAAGTGCAGCAGCCACCTGACATGGAGCCCGCTGGTTTGAGGCATGATCCTTTGGTTGGCCAGCCGCCGCCGCTGGCTTAAGCATGTGATAGGCGTCAGTGCGCCACAGCGCAGGGCATGGAGAGAGGGCCCGCTCTCCGGCTGCTTTCAGGTCTTCCAATTCCTGCGATACAAGCCTTGTTCGGGTCCAATCTGCCATTGCGAATGATGAGTCTGCCCCGCAGCTATGATGGAAAGTTTTGGACGGCTGCCGAACCTGCCTGGTGTAGTACTGCCCTGCTCTCACCCATGGGCCATAGATGCGCGCACTTCATTCAGTTGTTCGCGACCATTTTAAATTCCTAGTCGACTCAGCTCCTTTTCACCATCCAATTTCAATAAGCCATCCAACGTCCCTTAGTCCCAAATTTAGCAAGGTTCAAGCCAGTGATCACGCGGAGCATTAGCCGTGGCGGGCTATGAGGGGAGCCGGCGAACCATTAATAGCGGCTAGTGATACACCAATACATCATGGCAAAGAGGAATTGTTGATATTCAATGCGACTTCTAAATGCACGTCGGCCTCCATTGCTGAGGTTAACCCGTCCCCCGCCCCGCCCCGTCCCGCCCCGGTCCCCCATTCTTTTTGTCCGCATTATAACCAATACCAGAACCGACGCCATCAAAGCAGAGCACATGTACCTGTCGAGTGGAGTTCTCTATGCAACCGCTGCCAGTAGGGCCACCGCGGCCGAGACCCAGACGTACACATCGAATAAGTAATATACATATTTCATCACCGTCCCCAGAGCCTAGATCCTCATTGACCATAAACTCCTGACATTACACCCTCGCCAAATATTGCGTGTTGGCGAGAAGATCTTGGGCAAACCTAATTTGCCCCAGCTCATACTGTTTCACCTTCACCTCTTCTCCTCGTTCTTTGGGGTGTGTACCTCCTCGGCCGTAGCTTCAATCTTAGCATCAGCCTCGCCTTCCTTCTCTTCCAACCCGTCCAAGTCGTCCTCAATCTCTTCGGCCTCGGTAATGTGAGCTCTGGACTCCGAACTCCTGTTGTCAGGTACCTCACCTCCGCTCATCTGCCACTCCATGAGCTTGCTGAACGCGCTTTCAGGATCAGCCGCAAGCTGGTTGTAACTGCCAATCTCGGCGACCTTGCCCTCGTTGTTGATAACAATGATTTGGTCCGACCTCTTGATAGTAGACAAACGGTGCGCAATGGAGATGGTGGTGTTGCGACCACGAAGGAGACCAGCCAGAGCCTCATTGACGAGGGTCTCGGACTCGGCATCTAGAGCGGAGGTGGCCTCGTCAAGAATTAGGATATCGGGATCCTTCAGGAGAGCTCGGGCAATGGCGATTCGCTGTTTCTGACCACCAGATAGCTGAGATCCTCGGGCTCCAACTTGTGTCTCGAGGCCGTCGGGAAGATCGCTGATAAAGTTACAGTTAGCTTTGCGGGCAGCAGTGATGATCTCAGCTCGGCTGGCATGGGGGTTTCCGTAGGCAATGTTCTCAGCTATGGTGCCGGAGAAGAGAACAGGCTCTTGCGAAACCATGCCAATTCGTCTTCTCAAGGACTTGACATTCATTGTAGAAATATCCACACCGTTAATGGTAATAGAGCCAGAAACAGGGTTGTAGAATCTGAGCAAGAGAGAAGCAACTGTCGACTTGCCACCTCCCGATGGCCCAACGACACAAACGTTGCTCCCAGAGGGAATCTCAAAGCTCAGACCATTGAAGATTTTGACTGCCGGTCGGGTAGGATAGGCAAAGCTGACGTCGCTAAACTTGATAGGGCCCTGAGCAGACTTGACGGGAACACCAACTGTTTGATGAATACCTGGCTTGCGATCCTGAAGCTCGAAGAGTCGACTGGCTGCACCGACACCCTTCATGAGCTCCGAGTAAAAGCCGGACAGACCAAAAAGACTGGAACCAGCAAAGGCCGTATACATCATAAAGGATGTCAAGTCACCCATCGACATGGCGCCGGACCTTACCAAGTTTCCTCCCACAATTAACATGGCCAAAATGGTCATATTTCCAGCCCAGCCAGTCGAGGCGAAAAAAGTGGCAGCAATCAGCGATTCCTTTTTACCAAGGGCAAAGATTCTTCGAATTTGTCTGTTATAGCGGCCAACTTCCTGAACTTCTCCAACAAAGGCTTGGCTGGTCTTGATATTGCCCAAACGCTCCTCAGCAATTTTAGTTAGGGTTCCGAGGTTTTTCTGGATTGATCTGCTAATGTTGCGAATGGCTCGACCATAGAGGAAAGCACCGACAGCAATGGGAGGAAACATCAAAAGCAAAATACCGGTAAGCTTGGGGCTGGTCCACACCATAATGGCGAAACCAGCACCGCCGCTGAACAAAGCTCGGAGACCATCGCTGATATTCTGAGTAACTGACTTGCCCACAATGACGGTGTCAGAGCTGAGTCGAGAAATGAGGTCACCCACTCGATTCGCGTCAAAGAATTCGGCATCCTGTACGTAGGTGCGTCGGTACAGCTGAGATCGAAGTCTGGCGACTACTCGCTCACCCACAATGCGCAGAAGAACAACACGGCCGAAGTTAGCCATAGCGCCTACAGTTAGAATAGTGCCGAGACCCAGGAAGAACTGCTGCAAAGTCAGACCAAAAATGCGGACATCCTCAACATCGCCCTTGGTGGACATGTCGAGGATGCGGCCGACAGAAAATGGGATAGACATGGTAACGCTGGAGGAAATGACAAGGAAGACAAAGGCTATGGATAGCCACCTTAATTCTGGCCTCGCAATCTTGATCAATCGCCAGATCTCTCCGAAGCCAGCCTTTCCGCCACCAGAACCTTTCCCCTCCTTTGATAGCCGAGCAGAAAGATTGACCTGAGCCGCGCGGGCAGCTTTTTCGCTCTTGGTGAATTCATGCTTGCCAGCATCCTCCTCGACCTCTGCTGTTTTCTTGGCTTCTTCCTCGACCTTATTTTGAGCCTGTTGCTGGAGACGAGAAGCAGTAGAGAAGTGGCGAAATGGCGTGTTTACCGAAACATACTTTGGGGATCGAAGGCTGCTTGCCGAATTTCGGAACGTTGTGATGGAGAATGGTGGGAGGATCGTTTGACAAGGCGACGCTGCGTGGAACAGCCTTGCGCGGAGAAGCGAAGGTCCAGTCTTGCGGATCGCAGCGACCAATGGACTCGGCGATGCGGCGAGAGGCATTTGGGAAGCCAGCAGAGAGCTCTCAGCGAGGCGTGGGAGCAGCACGCGGCATGCTACTCCCGAGACCATGGTGACGGTGGGGGATTGCTCAGAAGATCTCTCACCGGAGCATCCTCAGCGCTTTACTGGTGTCGCTGGGCAGAGCAGAGCAGGCCAGGGCTACTCGCAAATTGGGTCAGTGGTGCGATGAAGGAATCAGAATTAAATAGTTTGCGATGCCGTCATCGCAGAGGCATTTGCGAGCCGCTAAAAGTTGCTGAGCGAGCAAAGGCTCGAAATTTAGGTGGATCCCTAGCCCGCGTGGCGTCTCGGTCGGAGCAACTCGCTCACCCCGGCCGATCCGATGCCGAAAGCAGTGATTGTAATGCCGAGACGCGACGGCTATTTAACTACGAGTCTAACAATATGCGAGGCTTGATTTACATAGGAATTCAAATAAAAATAGCCATTTAGGTATTCATAATACCGGGTTGTGTACTACAGCTGGAGGAAGAAGCGTTCGGTGACGGCTCCTTCAATCGCCCGTCCACAACTAGACTGATCGGTAGACATACTATACATTCTTTCCAGGATTCCTCTTTTCTTGCCATAATGACAGGTAAAATGAAAGCATCGAAAAGAAGAACAAAAAAAGAAAAGAAAAAGAAGAGCAATAGAATACAGGGTGAATTGTGTCGAATAACGAAAAATGCTTTATAGCATCCAACAAATAATTTGCCAAACAATGCACTGCAGCTTTATGCCTTACCTTCATCCTTAAGCATCTCTGCAACATCGGCATCAATCCCATCATCGCCTCCAAGATCTGGAAAATCATCACCCTCGTCGACGCGGCGTCGCTTATTAGCTCCGTTGGTTGAGATTGGCAGAGACTGGTATGAAGATGTCGGGTTAGAGGAAATTTCATCACCGGCTAGCGCTTGGGTCTCTGGCACTGCCTCCGGAACCTCAGGCGTGACAGGCTCAAAGGGCTCCTCATCCATAGCAGGAGGAGTGAGCGCCTCCATCTCAGGCCTATTAGGTTCGGGGGACGCGGTGGTAACTGCACCATCCCCTTGCTCACCATTGCTCTCAGAAGGACCAAGAGCGCGCATAATAGCCACCTCTACTTGGTGTTTCTTTTCCTCAACCTCAGTCTTCCTGTTCAGAATCTGTGCCGCGGCAGCCTTTTCCTCTTCTAGAGCGGCGCGGTTAGCGTCAAGCAACTTCTCTAGACCGGAAAGCAGGCCTTCCCGCGCCTTGACACACTCTGCAACAGCGCTCTCGGCATTTGCAAGTGTTTTGAGAAGACCATTGAGACGTGCGGCATAAACAGGTGCCGATGGAGCTGGCGTAGAGGAATCGGTTTGCTTTTCGTATTCTTGGTTTGCCGTTGCAACTGTACCCTTTAGGGGAGCGCTCAGCTTGCCCACCGTTTGATGAGCAGAGATGAGGGGAGCAAACTCCGACGGAACTGGTGCAGAGCCACCAAAGGGGGAACTACCGAAACCTGACTTGGCACTTCCTCGGGCTTTGTCCAATTCTGTAGATTTGGTCAGTGCGAACGTTGCCAGGATAAAGTTGGACGCACCTTCAAGACGACTATCAATAGCAGCTTGGATTGGTGCTTCAAATATTGACCTATCTCTCCACACATCAATCACTCGCTTCAGCTTTGCCTGAATCTCTGCGGGGGCCCCCTTGTATCCAAGAGAAAGAGCTTCAGCGACAACAGGCGAGAAGGCAATGATGAAATCATCTTTATGGCGAATTTTGGACTGCTGGGCCACCTCTGTACCACCACATCACGTCAGCTAAAATTTGTGGGCTCAACCAAGGAGCAAGAAGACAAACCATTAGCAAGGTAGATGAGACTCAGACGCTTAGTGCTGGACGAGTCCTTCAACCGCTGCAGCCAAAGTTGCACAGTTCGATCCGCGTGCCTCCTAAATACAAAATGAGTCTTTCTTCACCACACGAACAACTAGGGAGCCAATATTTGGGGTGTTTACCTATGGAACATGATCCATTGGGCAGCCGTGGCAATGCTGTCGTGGCTCTCATTGAGCGATGAGAGTCGCGCCAGCACTGAATCATCGTTGTAAGCCATGATGGATGCGCTAAAGCTTCCAGAGATTCAGATTCGGAAAAATATGGGCCAAAATTGAGCAGAAGTAATCTCTATGATGGGGTAGATATGGCGCAGGAGTCAGAGCACTGATTCTACGGGCGTTCTCACGAGCAGTTGCTGTGGTAGCCACTAGAGTCGTCTACGACAGCTACCTGCAGCTGCTAGGATGCAGAAAAGCTTGCGCGTGGTCGCTTCCTCACAAAGCTAACCCAAACAGTCGTGCCCACGAATTCCCTGCTGGGAGATGCTTGCTGCAGGGCCGGACGAGATGAGTGAGTGAATATTGCGACGGTGGAAAGTGGACAAGATACATTGTAAACAACGGCGCAAGATCAGAATGTGAGCTCGGGCGAGCATATGTAAACAGATCCCCTACAAGAGATGTAGTGGATATATGCATAATAACATGCTTTAATGCGAGAATATCTACCGCGCTAACGTAGCTGCTTAAGCCACCCATCTCACCGCCCGGCAGAATCCACCTCATCAGCTACCTTGTTGCCAGCAACCTACCTGAATAGGAGGAGGAACATTGAAGTGCCGGCAGCAATCATCGTGTTTGTCTCTCCTATATCAGCATCGCCCATCAAAAACCCGGCTCTGCCAACCTCCAAAACAAAAGCGCGAAAATAATTTCAGTCACACCACTCACCACATAATTCAAAATGGCCGACCGATTCCCATCGATCGAGGACTTGGATGCCGGTGGTGAGTTCATGACGACGAGGCAGCACTTCAAGAAAACATACCTAACCTGAGTATCTCAAGTGCAACCCGACATCCAAGAAAATGCCGCCGATTCCGCGCCGGAAGATTTCCTTGCCCGTGAGAAGGCCCTCCTTGGAGACGACGCCGTTCAGTTCGCGACCAGTGACGATGCTGCCGCGTTCACCGATCCTAGTGGCGACCTCCTTGGTGAGGGTGGAAACACTGCATCCACCTTTGAGTCCCAATTCCCCGACCTAACTAGCGCCGATGCCGTGAGTCTCGTTTGTAATCTGTAATCAACTCGCTGACAGATGCGAAATAGGGCACTGGCCTCGCACCTGGCAACACTAGCATTACTGGTCCTTCAGTCAGCTACAACTCAGGATACCAAGCTTTTGCCGCCGAAGAGGAGGAGCCTGAAGTGATTAAGGAATGGCGTGAGCGCAGAGACGCCCAGATCGCCAAGCGAGCTGAACAGTTTGCCGCCCAGCGAGAGGAGACTATCAAAGAGGCACAGCAGAACATTGACGATTTCTACGAGAACTACAACGGCAAGAAGGAGAAGGGCATTGCGCAAACAAGAAAGGAGGCCGAGGAATTCCTGGCCAGCCGAGAGGACACTGTCTCTGGTGGCACGAGCTGGGATCGAATCGCTAAGCTGGTCGATGTCAGCGGCAAGGGTACTAAGGGCGGGGCTGCTGGCTCTGGTAAGGAGCGCTTCCGTGAGTTGCTTGTGAGCCTGCGGAAGGACGAGAAGGCACCCGGAGCCACCGGCTATTAGGCGTGGACTTCATCTGATCTGCGCATAATTAGAGATACAACCTGGTGCAGAGCATACGCGGAAAAATCTCTTTGTGGGTGCAGGCAGGCAACTTTCCCATTTTGCGTACTGTATTCTATAGTTAAAGGAGTAAAGGTTGATAATGGCAAATGACGTGTGAATAGAAACAACGCCATTTCATGGTAAATTTCACGATATCACAGTAACGTAGCTGAAGCTATATGATCTCCATTGCGTTTGTCTATTGACATTCTACTATTCACAAAAACACCTCCATTGTCTTGCGAGCTAAGGTATATGAGAAATCGACAGGTGCGTCGCCTTATTCCTTGCCAAAGTAGGTCTTGTAGCCGAACACCTTGCGGCCAGCACCGTAGAGACCAGCTGCGAGTATGTCAGAATCGTATTCCAATGTCGTCCGGTTTCACAGGGAAACGCCCAATGGACAAAAAACTCACCACCGGCGGCACCCCAAAGCATGATGAGGTAGGGGGTCAGGAGGACTCGGCTGCGAGGGCTCTATTGAATCGGTCAGCGGGAAGTTTTCGGTCGTCGATGGGAATATTAATTCAGCATACAATCTTCCAGAGACGGGTGTGAGCCTTGTAGGCAGCCTGGTAGTAGCGCTGGTGCTCAGGCACGGGGTTCTTAGCGTCGACGAGACTGTGAAGCGTCAGTCGTGGGAACTCGTATGATGTGATTGTTGGGCTCGATAAGGGCAATTGGAGCAATTGGCCTCGGGGAGGGCTGGTCTGGGTGTCGCGAACGGTGAATTTGAGTCAATTACACATACCCCATGGTAGATACTGTTGCAATGATGCGCGAGCGGCTTCTTGGTGAGAATCGGGTGAGGGAACGAGTGGTGAACAGAGGATGTAGAGGTTCGGCGGAAGAAATGAGGCCATAACCTGATTGGAGCCGGAGGGATGGCATGACTCAGCAAAGCTTGCGCCGTTCTCGTTGGTGACCATGCACGTGCCGCAGTGGCCCCCTTGTAAGTATCTCTGCACCCTTGTAAGCAACTTGCTCCGGCCTCACGAATCAAACAGTTGGGATTTTGTCGCCGAATTCTTTATCAATTCTCAGCAACAGCAGCCAACGAGTCTGCTGTTCCCCTCCGATTTTGCCCAATGCGGTGATATGCATCTACGAAAGCTGGAATAAGCCAAATGCATCGGACCCTGTGGCGTATTCAATACTCTCCAGTTTCAGGCCGACTTTCCTCGCACCCAAGCTTCAACGCCCACGTTGCAAATCCAGCTCGCTCTCCGACTCGGCCTCTGCCACCCACTGCCCTAGTGTTTCCATCTGTCACTCCAAGTTCCCAGATTGGCCGTTTGTTTAGATCCGAGGCTATACAAATTACAGCCGAGAAGTCATGGAGTGAAACATCTTCCAGCGAGTCGACTCATCCCTCGAATCCTCTCGAATGGAACAAAGATGGAGGGCTGGGGCAGGGTGGCTCGCGTTTGCATGCCCTAGAACGCTCACTATTGGAGAAATCCGTGAGATCCGAAACCTCAAGGACACATTCCTCACACAGTACTAGGCTCACCCTAGACGAGGGCAAAACCTCTCTGGCAAAGCCTGGCAATTTGCATGTGAGGGGCAACTATGAGCTAGAGGAAGCTTGGTCTCACTTTTTAGAACTCCAAGCCAGAGCAGATTTCTCTCCACTTACTAACGTCGGTTCCGAGCTTTTGAGAAATAACATTTTGAGAGCGGCATTGAATGATTCAACCCGAATGGTGGTATTTTACAATGTGGCACAACACCTCCGAGACCAACTTGAATTTGAATGGCCTGAGCTCTATGTTAGAGTAATCTACTTTTACCTTAGCCAAGCCAATTACGAAACAACCTCTATGTGGCATATCCGGCTGATGACAACTTTCACGCCCACCCTCGATCAATTCCAAATGCTACTATCGAGCTTTGCCATTGACCCAACGCGAGAACTACAGGATATTCTCAAAAAATTATACATCTTTAGTCCCTTGCGCAGTGTCTATGACCATCTGATTCCTACGTTGTTCGAGTACGGCCAATCTCAGACGGCGCGGGCTTGGAGAAAACGACTAGTTTTATACGGCGACTTTCCATCAAGCCCAAGATCTCAGCCGTTTCTCGAATTCTGCACCCGCTACTATCCCCTTCAGCCATTGTCCGAGCAAGAATTGTCAATCGTTGATCAAAATTGGGGATCCCCTTCCCAATCCGAAGATCTATCTGGGTCAAGCCCTAATTCTAGAGCCTCGAAGGGAATATATAGTGACTCGTTCACTGCTCGGTGGTTTGCCAGCTCCTGGACTTCTGTTGATTTTGCCATTGACTTGATGCACAAAATTGGCCTAAAGTCTATTGGGCCGCGATCATTACAATCTCTGGCACTTCGAGAGGACAATGTGGACGACGTCGCAAATCGCATCGCTCAGTTGGAGAAGTTAGGCATTGCCATCTCACCAACAACATATTGTCGTGCTCTAGTTACATTTGCAAAGGAGCACCAACAAGAACTCTTAACGGAGCTCCTTTACTGTGATATTCATCCGGATGAATTTGACGACAAAAACACTCGGCGAATGCTCATTGAAGCAGCTAAGAGGCGACAAAATGAAACGCAAGAACGGCTATTTATTGAAGTGGAGTCGATTGCTCTTGGTCGACCAATGGCGTCTGAAAAGCCGCCTCCCCGGGACCTTAACCAATTACTCAAACCAATCCTGGCCAGGAATGATTTAGCGAGGGCTAGGCTGCTCCTTGATAGAATGGAATCTGAAGGTATTGGCTTGTCACATACAAATGCCACGAAGCTTCTAGAACAAGTTTTCCGGAGTCTTTGGTATTTCCCCAAAAAGGCTCAGCAAAAGACCCATGGAAAGGGCAGAGATCCACGATTGGACCGAGCAATTCACATCATCAGAAGAGTAGCACAGCACGACGTTGCGATACCTCTCAAGTATTGGCGGATTATTTTGTACAATCTTGGTCGACTGGGCCGTTTTGACGAACTGGAGGAGTTGAGCCACGAGATTGTGGACATGTACACCTCGACGCTAGTAGGTTTGCTTCCAGTACACCGATATGACTTGCCACCACAGTCTGGGTCTGCTGTAAAGAAGAAACCTCAGGCACATAAGACTGTTCACGAAAATACCGATGACAATATTCGAGATACAGAAACATGGCCGGAGTTCTTGGATGATTTTTGGAGAAATGAGGTCGGACTTGGGGACCCGACCGACTCCTCAGAAAGAGACCAGCCGATGCAACAAATTCAGCAAAGACAAAAGCGAATCCCGACTCCGGATGTGATGTACTACATACCCTCAGATTTACCCCTGTCAAACCAACAGCATCCTGTGGCAAAATTGTTTGATACATCGCTGCAACGCGCTGTTATTAGATGGGGGTTTGATACGAAATTGGCTTCTCCGCCCACTACCCATTCACTAATGCAGCTGACTACACCAAGGTCTGCAGATTTTGACATTGCCTGGGGAGTGCGCTTCATGGCAACGCTCCGTGACAGGGGACTGCATATAGATGCCCAAGTGCTCAGAAGCGTCCTCATCTCCCGCATCTCCATTGCTCAAGTTCCTGGCCGAAATCGGCATCGATCAAGGGATGAGCGAGAGCTCTCCCCTGCCAAACTCAAGCGTTTGATTGACGAAGCTTGGGGGAATGAGCTTCTTCCTACCCTACCACGCTTTGTGAAGCAGCTGGAGGACCATAAACCAAAACTTTGGAGCCAATACCCAACACTTATAGGAAAGGCATACGATCCCGAAGATACGATTGACAGACCAACGACCCGCAGGCTCGGGACATGATGAGATATGCAGTATACAAAAAACATGTACACATAGGGAAAATGGTCAATAGATGTGTAATATTATTAATAAAGATACCTTGACTCCAATTACATCAGTGGCATGTCCTTCATAAGTGCTTTACATTGTATTGGTACATGTATAGAGGACTCCAGACTCAACTCCCACGTTGCACCCTTTTGATCAACGACAAATGCAGCCCTCAGCCAACGTCTAGGGCCCTAGTCCTGTATCGCCGTAAAGTGTCGGCGGGAGTCTAGGACAATGGCGGGTATCCTGACAATGGTATTTCTTTGCGGCATTCAGTCGTGCTTTTTTGGTTTGATCATCAATAGGATGAATAAGCCCGCGATAATAAGAATCAGGAGGAGGATGATTTTCCTCTTTGTCGTCTTCCGCTGGTAGCCTGAAGCGACGTTTAGTTCTTTGTCGGCGGCCTTGACTTCCGTGTTCATGCGCTCGACGTTGTAGTCGATGCGATCAAGCATGGTGCCCTGATCGATGACCATGTTTTGGAGATCACGGAACAGATCTGAGAGCTCAATAATGCTCTGGGCAATGTCTTCAATTTCTTGCTCACGCTGGGCGATGACAGCGTCGTTGGAGTGCAGCATTCTCTGCTGAGTCGCTGCCTGCAGTGTTGACTGAGAGAAGTTCCGGTCGGCATCGGATTCCTGCAGAGAGGGATCGAAAAAGCCAGGTTGTGGAGTGCTGGATCGTTCGCCAAGGGGTGAGCCAAGCCCGCCCATGCCGCGAAGTTCTAGGGAGTCGTGTTAGCAAATAGGAACACTGGAAAACAGAAAGAGAGGAAACGGAGGTCGTACTCTTTAGATATGCGCTTTGCTTCTTTCTAAAGCAGGCGCTTGCCTCTTGTACCCTTGTGGCCAAGGATATTTGGATATTTTTGGCCATGGTCTCCTCGGCTCTGCTAATGGTGCCGGCATTTTTCGACTCGCGAACCATTTGCTCGACTTCCTGGATGCATTTGTGGCAGGCGCGGAAGGCTTTTGTGATCTCTTGGGTGAGCTCCTCGATCTGGGCCTCCTCTGCGCGCTTGGCGTCGTCGTCGTTGAATCCGGGCAGGACATGCTTCTGGTGGAGTTTCTCGAGCTTCTGGCTCTTGGTAGCAATGCTGGCGAGTAGATCGGTGATTTGGTCGGAAACATCGGCCCAGCGCGGAGGCAAGAGGTCCATCTCGATTACGGTGTCGCCATCGTCGTCGAATGCGCCGGCCGACAGCAGGCCGCGCCGGTCTTCGTTGACATAGCTGCTGCTGCCGTAGGCATCGGCCAAGGCACCGGACCCCGACGCACCGGGTCCGTAGGGTTTCCGCTGCGTGGGATGGTGTGCATACGACTGGCGATAGGAGATGTATCTAGGGAAGGGGTAAGGCGGCTGTGTTAGCATTGGCAATCTTGCGATGGCTTCGGCTATACTGCCGGGTTGGACTCGGCACATACAGGTTAGTGCGGTCTCGCCACATGGCGGACGCAAGCGGTGATCGTGGCGACCGTCAGGGTAAGTAGATATGAAATGTGAGATGGTGTATATCAGGTCGCAGAAGGGGCGTCATGAGACGGTCGTGAAGGAGTTGGACGTCATGGAGGAGGAGCTTTGGTCGAGGATGGAGTTCTGGCTGGAGGTTTGGTGCTTGGCCGGTTCAGCTGGTGCACTCCACTGGATTACTGGCAGCTCACGGGCGCAGGGTGACAAGTTGGGGGGGCATTACGACACACTGGCAACTTGTCGACAGGGGGTGGGGGGGCACTGTAGCGCCGTGGGAGGAATGACAATCAAAGTGTCCACTACTTGCATAGGGATGCCAGTATGAACCCGGAACCACGGAGACCTTCGCTGCAGTCTTGTCCTATCCCGTCCTGCCCTATGCCTTACCTCAGCATGATGCCGGGGCTACGTACCTAACTAATCAGCCTCAAACGCAATGGCGAATTTGGATCTCAATGAGGCTGGGGCTGGTGCAGGAGGGAGCCGTACAGTGCTAATATATGCACATCGCTGCGAAACTGACCCGTCCAGGGGAGCAGATTGGCGTCCCTGCCCATCAGCTAACATCGGTCAAGCTACTGTCAAGCCCTTGGAGCTACTGATGTATGACCGTGCGGGAAACAGTGCGTTCCTGATGGGATGCCCAATATACTTCCCCAGGGCCTATTTCTAGTGTGGCTGGACCTGGTAGGCAGAAGGCGAACACTGGTTTTGTATGCCTAAGGTACCTAACGGGCTTTACTCCCCCCTGAAGGCAATACTCTTCGTCCATTCGTCCACTGTCTGGTCCCCGTCAGTCCCCACGAAGCTCCAAACCCGTCTGCGAAAAGGTCCGACTTTCTTGGCCAAGAACCCCGCGGCTTCACAACTTATCCATCTCATCTCCCGCCCACTTGCGCGATCAACACCAGCCCCTAACCTCCAACTTTTTCCTATCGCCACCGTTCAAAATGGTGAGTGCCTGCTGTTTCCCCCTGCGCAGCGCCTTTGCGGGTTTGCAAGTTCGCTACCAGCTTGCTTCTCCTGATTTCGCCCCGTTTCCACCTGTCTTGGACCCCGCCAGTCCGTTGGGAGAGGGGCGGGCCGCTTGTTGCTGATGCTGTCCTCGCTCGAATCCGTTACTGACCCAGACATGTCTACAGGCTGATTCTCTTACTGAAGAGCAGGTCTCTGAGTTCAAGGAGGCTTTCTCCCTCTTTGTAAGTCTTCCTCGCGCCTGCTCTCGCGCTCCCCCTCAGCCTCGTCGGCCGTGTTGAGACTCTTGGATGCTAACACGTTCGCGCAGGACAAGGATGGTGATGGTGAGTTCGCTTCCCCTCAATGTTACGCAACGTCTCTCCTGGCGGTTCCCGCTCGATAGCACGCACCCGACCTACCCAAATCGCTGCTCCACCGCCCCAAGTCCTTCCGATGCGAATTGGTTTTGTAACGGTCGACTAAATGACATATTGCAGGCCAGATCACCACCAAGGAGCTTGGCACGGTTATGCGCTCCCTGGGCCAGAACCCCTCCGAGTCCGAACTCCAGGACATGATCAACGAGGTCGATGCTGACAACAACGGCACTATCGATTTCCCTGGTGCGTGACAAGACCCTTCTGTTTACCTAGGACCGCTGCGACCTAACACAACTGTCAAGAGTTTCTTACCATGATGGCTCGCAAGATGAAGGATACCGACTCTGAGGAAGAGATCCGAGAAGCTTTCAAGGTTCGTACGAAGGCGGTTTGGTATTTAACCCGCTCAAAATATTGATGTATCTCGTAGGTCTTTGACCGTGACAACAACGGTTTCATTTCCGCTGCTGAGCTTCGACATGTCATGACCTCCATTGGCGAGAAGCTCACCGATGATGAGGTTGACGAGATGATCCGGGAGGCTGACCAGGATGGTGACGGCCGCATCGACTGTAAGTTGTCTGCGATGCGTTGTGCTAAAGACGAGTCGCTAACCTAAATCGCTAGACAACGAGTTCGTCCAGCTCATGATGCAAAAGTAAGGGATGAACCTTTGATACCCGAACAACCTACTCCTCGGCCGTGTCATCTTTCTGCCTTCGCCGTTGACGAATAGACTGGCGGGGTGGGGCTGGCGAATGTGCAAGGCGCCCAGAGGCCGCGAGAACTCTTCTGCATTTCTAATGGCAAAATTGCAAGCGATTCGGGGGTTATCTACGACTGGTTGGGTTGATGTTGTGAGGAATGGCTTGGTTTCCGTGTTCACTTATTCTCCACAGTCCTATTATGCGACGGGTGTTCTTGCTGTAGTTGGCGACAATAGAGCATTCTTTCAAGTCGGGATCTAGCTCCCACTGTCCATGTGGTGAAACGTGCACATGTGTAGTAGACCTGACGCGGGTAAGCGCCGCTGACATGACATCTAAGATAAATCGTCATTTACAACTCCTCAATAGGTCGGACTATGGTAGCAGTGTGACTGTGATTGCGACCGAGGGCATCACAAGCGGTCAACCGAAAAAGAAAAAGGGAAAAAAAAAACCCAAGGCACCTCTAGCATGATCCCCGCTGCGACCGTCAGCCCTACAGCCAGCCCACTCTTGGGTTTGGGGGCGGGCTGCCGTTTGGCTGCTGCGGTATGGGAATCTACATTGCCTGCCATGTCGCTCGTTACAGGTGACTGGGTCTCGGCTTTGGCTGATCAATGTGCTTATGCTGCAGAGCATTGATAGCGGCCTTGAATGGTTGTGTGCGGTGGTGGTTGCTTAGTATTCAGGGGGTCGGCTTAGGAGAAGGACATAAGTGGGGGGGATGGACTATTGGGCTCTGGCAGGGTAGGTTTGTTGCCATCTGGCCTGAGAAACAAACAAGTCTCACAACCTTGCTGCGTTGGGAGACGGGGCAGTCGGAAATGTCGAGTCTGGCTGGGCCTGTCAGCATGCAACGGCGCTACTGAGAGTCCCCAGAGGGTCTAATAGCTATGAATTAAAATAAATAAATAAATAAAAAAGAGTCTCAGACTATTGCTGCGGCGGCGTCCACCCAGGTGATGAGGGGCCAGGGATTGCTGGTTGGGTGGGCTGGGGTGATGGCCTTGAAAGGCGATGGCGGATTTCGGCTGAGCAAGCGGATCGGTCTTGGCCCCGTTCAAGCCAGAGCATGTGAACGGAGGAGGCACAGCGGGTGGCCAAATACTGGAGCCAGTATCGTGCGTGGTACAAGCAACATGCTTCTGGTTATCTGGGAGGGGGCGGCATCGAGGAAGAGGGGTATTTTGGATGCATCCTGATAATCAGAAAACCATCCGTCACCAAGGTTGAGCCACTCAGTTACGTTTGCACGTGCCATGCCACCTTGGGCGAGGGATGCAGTTTCATGGTCTCGTACTCCGTAGAAGCCCACCCTAGGACTTCAGCCACACTTTGGCGTGCCAGAGGTAGGGTGTCACCTCGAGGTGCTTCCTTCGGCCTTTGCCTGACTGGTAATTTAGTATGGGGTAGCTTGTGGGTAGGGGTGCGGTACAGGCACGATACGAGGATCGAAGCTCAGGTGCGGGTGCAGGCGCGAGGGAGCGTGTGAACGAGGGAGGGCTATGTCAGGGAGGAGCTATGCGTGCCAGCAGCGAGACCCGGATTGCGGCTGACGCCCAGATTCGATGACCAACCGCGTTCGCCGACCTGGCGATTCCGTTTGCGAAATCCACATCCTTTCATCATCGGGCTGAGATGTGAGCGTCCTGTCGCCCTCTCACGACTCTCCATTGTCAGCCTCTGACCAGCCCTAGTTCAGCCAGCCAGCCTACTGCACCGCGCTGCACCGCGCTGCACCACACTGTAACATGTCTGGCTTCAGGCGCGGTGGTCGCCTCTGGCTTACGGTGGCGGTGGTCTGGCTTCTGTGCTTCTTCTACCTCCGGAATTCCTTCGGCTCTGATGATCCGCTGGCCGGCCCTGGACCTCACAAATGGGCCAAACGCCCCCCAAAGTATCCTGTCGAAAAAGTCGCCGCGTTGCCTTCCGGGCGTCAAGGCGTCAAGATCCCTCGAATACAGGCTAACCCGCCCGAAGAGGACAAGGCTGCCCTTGAACTCCGTCTGTACCGTCAGGCTGCCATCAAAAAGAGCTTCCAGCATAGCTGGAACGGTTACTCACACTATGCCTGGATGCATGATGAGGTCACGCCTCTCACCGGAAAACCCAAGGATCCCTTTGGCGGCTGGGCTGCTACCTTGGTCGACTCGCTTGACTCGTTATGGATCATGGACATGAAGGACGAATTTACCAAAGCCGTTGCTGCGGCTCAGGGCATCGACTTTTCACGAAGCGCCATCCCAGTGCTCAACATCTTTGAGACGAACATCCGCTACCTTGGAGGTTTTATATCCGCCTATGAGATTAGCGGCAAGAGGAACACTGCACTTTTGAATAAGGCCATTGAGGTCGGCGACCTGCTCATGTGCGCCTTTGATACACCTAACCACATGCCCGTGACCCGGTGGGAATGGAAACAGTGAGTCGCCCCTCTTTCTTTTCTTTTGAAAGGGGTGAGTTGCATTGAGGAGTGCTAACCCTTGCTACAGGTTTGCATATGGTAAGAAACAAGTTGCGAGCCAGCATGTCCTAGTCTCGGAGATGGGTTCAATGAGCCTCGAATTCACCAAATTGTCCCAGTTGACGGGCGATATGAAATATTATGATGCTATCAAGAGAATCGCGGATCACTTTGAAGAGTCCCAGCTCAACTCCCGCCTGCCCGGCATGTGGCCCGTAGAAATTGATGCATACACTCCGGCATTTCATGCGGGCACCGACTTCACCCTTGGGGGCATGTCGGACTCATTGTACGAGTACCTTCCCAAACAGTATCTTCTTCTCGGAGGGCAACTCAACCAGCCACGAGAGATGTACGAAAAATTCCTGCCTGTCGCCAAGAAGCACCTATTCCGCAAGGCCCTCACCCCATGGCAAAATCCTATTTTGGTCTCAGGCGACTATGTGGTAACTGATTTGCCCGGCGAGAAGCCCAAGTTTACCGAAGTGCATCGTGGCCAGCACTTGACCTGTTTTGCTGGCGGCATGGTCGCATTGGGTAGTCGCCTCTTTGAACAGCCGGGAGATCTCGAGGTAGCAACTCAACTAACAGAAGGCTGTATTTGGGCATATAATGCCACAGAGACAGGCCTAGCACCCGAGATTTTTAACTTTGTTCCATGCGGCGGTATAGATGCCAGCCCGGAGGACTGTGCCTGGAATGAACAGACTTGGTTGCAGGCTATCGTGGAGCAGAACCCAACTGAATTTGAACCACCACCAGTAAAAAACAAGAACTGGAAGAAACCCACCGCGGAAGATGTTGTTCAGAAGCACAACATTCCCCAGGGCATGACTGCCGTGAGCGACCCCAAGTACATTCTGCGACCGGAGGCTATCGAATCCATCTTCATTATGTACAGGCTGACTGGTGACCCCGCGTGGATGGATAAAGCATGGGAGATGTTCCTTCGAATCGACACAGCAACGTTCACCGAAATTGGCGCCTCTGCTATTAACGATGTCACCAAGAAGGAGCCTGTTAAGATGGATAGCATGGAGAGCTTCTGGCTGGCGGAGACGTTGAAGTATTTCTATCTCATTTTTAGCGACTTTGATGTGGTAAGCTTGGATAAGTGGGTATTAAACACGGAGGCACACCCATTCCAACGTTTCGATGTACAGTAATTAAGTCAACGGATTTGAGTCTGTTCTGATGGGAAACATTTTTTTTTGCAACGGACAAGAGGGGGGAAATCAATAGCCTAGACGGGGCAAAGTGTAGTATTGTAGGGGAATTCCTGTACGAGACGACGCACGCTTTATACCAATGTCTACCATTTTTTACACGACTGCATGGAGATTGACTGAATGGTGTGTTCACCACATGATTGTCTCTGCTGTGATCACCCAGTGTTTCGGCCCGGCCCGTTGGTTATTCCGGCACAGGCTTGAGCAGAGGCCAGCCTACTCCCTAAGAACCCCCCCCCCCCCCCTTGAATGGAACGGTACGTACCCAGGGGTTCTGCTTGGCTTTGCGCCCCCGAGCCCCACGTTGAAAGGTGTCCGCCGCAGCATAGAGCAAGCAGCACACCGTCAGTGTGAGCAGCGACCTGTGACGGCGCAACCTGCGTTATACAGCTGCCTTGAGCCCGGGAAACCTCCTCAAATACGCCAGCCTGGCCCCCCCTTCTCAACTTTCGTCTGGCCTCTTGGTTGATTTCGAAACCGATTGAGCCTGGGCGATCCCGCTGTCTCCCCAACACGCTCTCATAGCCCCTGGATAAGTATCACCAAGACGGCCCAATCGCCGGGTCGTCATCCATCTTTCCAAGATGAGTTCCTGTGCGGTTCTGGCCACGACTGCCACCTCTCCTCGCCCGAGGTGGAGCTGAACAAAAACAAAGGGCCACGGCTAACCCCCCGGGTGCTACAGTGAAACAGTTCATCCGCAATGTGCGGGCGTCCAAGACCATTGCCGACGAGCGAGCCGTTATCCAAAAGGAGAGCGCTGCCATCCGTGCCAGCTTCCGAGAAGAGAGCCACGACGCTAACATTCGGTCGGTGCCCATGACGACTCGGACCAAGCTCGGTATACTGACATTGCACGGCGTAGACGAAACAACGTTGCGAAGCTTCTCTACCTCTTCACACTAGGGGAGCGAACCCACTTTGGACAGATTGAATGTTTGAAGCTCCTCGCCTCACCCCGATTCGCCGACAAGCGCCTCGGACATCTCGCCACGAGTCTGCTGCTTGACGAAAACCAGGAAGTCTTGACGCTGGTCACCAACTCGCTCAAGAAGTACGCTCTTCCTCGCCCATCGTCATCGGCGCCATCGCTAACCCAATGCCTAGTGACCTCGGGCACTCTAACCAGTATGTCGTCGGTCTTGCGTTATGTACACTGGGCAACATTGCTTCCGTCGAAATGTCGCGAGATCTCTTCCCCGAAATAGAGAATTTAATTTCGACTTCCAACCCCTACATCAGACGAAAGGCTGCCCTCTGTGCCATGCGCATATGTCGCAAGGTGCCTGACCTCCAGGAGCATTTCATCGAAAAGGCGACTCAGCTGCTGTCGGATCGAAACCATGGCGTGCTGCTCTGTGGCCTCACCCTGGTCACTAGCCTCTGTGAGGCCGACGAGGAGGAAGGGGGAGAGGAAGGAATCGTGGAAAAGTTCCGGCCCTTCGTTCCCGGACTCGTCAGGAGCCTCAAGAGCCTGGCCACCTCAGGATACGCCCCCGAGCATGATGTGACTGGTATTACGGACCCCTTTCTCCAAGTTAAAATCCTACACCTGTTACGAGTCCTGGCCGTGGGCGATGCCGAAATTAGCGAGCAGATCAACGATATCCTGGCGCAAGTTGCCACCAACACCGAGGCTTCCAAGAATGTTGGCAACTCGATCCTGTATGAGGCGGTGCGCACCATTCTTGACATTGAGGCCGACTCAGGCCTGCGAGTCCTTGGTGTGAATATCCTGGGCAAATTCCTCACGAACCGCGACAACAACATTCGATATGTGGCTCTCAACACTCTCATCAGGGTGGTTGCAATTGAACCCAACGCTGTGCAGAGACATCGAAACACCATCCTTGAGTGTTTACGAGATCCTGATATTAGTATTCGACGCCGAGCCCTGGATCTTAGCTTCACCCTCATTAACGAGAGCAACGTACGGGTCCTGATTCGAGAGCTTTTGGCCTTCTTGGAGGTTGCCGATAACGAGTTCAAACCGACCATGACGAGCCAGATTGGTATCGCCGCCGACAAGTTTGCTCCCAACAAGCGCTGGCATTTTGACACAATGTTGCGCGTCTTGTCGCTGGCCGGCAACTACGTCAAGGAGCAGATTCTCTCGTCCTTTGTCCGCCTCGTTGCCACCACCCCAGAATTGCAGACTTACGCCGTGCAGAAGCTCTACGTCAACCTCAAGAAGGACATTACCCAAGAGAGCTTGACGCAAGCCGGCGCCTGGTGCATCGGTGAATACGCGGACGCGCTTGTAAAGGGTGGACAGTACGAGGAAGAGGAGCTGGTTCAAGAGGTCAAGGAGCACGAGATTGTTGACCTATTCTCGCTCATCCTGAACAGCGCCTATGCCACCCAAGTGTCAACCGAGTACATTGTGACGGCGCTCATGAAGCTTACCACGCGATTCTCGGACGCCTCCCAGGTTGAGCGAATCCGAAGACTTCTGCAGCAGCACCAGACCAGTCTCGATGTTGAAATCCAACAGCGAGCGGTTGAGTATGGAAACCTCTTCTCGGTCGACCAAGTCCGACGGGGTGTGCTGGAGAAGATGCCCGTTCCTCAGATCAAGGAGGAGTCACGAGTTCTTGGCGCGGCACCTACCAAGAAGAAGGCCGCCAACCGGAAATCGCGTGTCATCAAGCCTACGGAGCAGGATCTCCTCGACATTATGGATGGCCCCGCTGCCACCCCCTCGGCCGTACCGTCGACTACCAACGCCGACCTCCTTGCCGATATCCTCAGCGGCACCTCCTCACCTGCCCCCACCTCCACGTCACCTCCTCCTCAACAATCAAACGTCTCGTCCATCATGGACCTCTTTGGATCTGGACCCGAACCCTCCACTGTTTCACAAGCGCCTCCCTCGTCAGACCTGGACCTCATGTCGCAAATGTCGGCTGCCGCGCCCCAGCCGGCGGCGGCCCCTCAGGCCCCTGCCGGAGTCGACTGCTACGATGCCAATGATCTCAACTTGACTTTCCAGATCCAGCGCAACGCCGAGGGCATGATCCAGGCCATTGCCAAGTTCCGCAACAACGGATTGGGCACGCTGAGCAATGTCGGATTACAGGCAGCTGTCCCCAAGTCTCAGAGGCTGCAGCTGTTGAGCATTTCGTCCTCGGACCTCAGCCCCGGAGCTGAAGCTACCCAGACGATGAGAGTATCTGGGTGCAAGGGGGTACGCATTTCTCTTCCAAGATACTTTTATAGAACGATATTTGCTAACTATTTCTTTAGCCTTTGCGACTACGGCTGAGAATTTCATACACGCATCCAACTACAGGACAAGTTATGGATCAGGTCAACTGGACGGAGCCATCCTAGATTGGCTCGTATAAGTTAAGTGAGGTTTGGTGAATGTACGTAATGCGGGAGGGGGGGTTGGGTTATGATGTGGTCAGGGGACTCCGAAAATTGAGGAAGATAGAAACAATTCAAAAAGACGACCAAACGTCACTGTTCATTTGCAACTGTAACATGGCCCGAGTGTGCGGGTCACACAATGTCTGACGAGATGAAAATTGGTTGAAGGGAGATGTCATTAGTTGGTAACTGCACCTATCATGCTCAGTGAGCTTGCAAGACTTGGAGCATGGAATACCCCACATGGAAACGAACTCCTCTTGGTCAGAACTCTACCCAGACCCAAACGGTATTTCAACAATAACAGCAAGTTGACGGACCCAAGGCTTGCAAGGGTTTCGAGGGACTGTATCTGCTTGGTCAGCAAACGGAAACTACTGCCCGTTTCAATTTGGAGCCGAGTCAATACGGCAAATATGTCCTCGGGGCGCACCAGTCACGTCGAGCGAACAGCTCAAGAACCCAGAGACAAGGCAACTACCATCTATCAACAATGTGACAATGCATGCGCCTACATTTGGACTGACTTGATGGTTGTTTAGAGCCTTCACAACGCAATGCTCAGCCGCATCGATCAGGTCAATGAGCGGGTGCGGCTCTTCCGGCTGGTGCTCCAATCCGGACCTGTGACGGTATGCATTCTCCAAAGACACAGTCGGCTTTCTATTTATATATATATTTTTTTTCCTTCTTTATCTAAACACATTCTGTTTGGCAAGCTGTAGATAGCAAGGGGTTAGGAAGATCGCTTGGCTGATAATTTCCATTCTCACTCGCAGTTCTCCGCTGGTCAATGGCTTGATACATACGTCCCAGGCATCCCCAAGGCGGGCGGGTTTACCATTACGTCTGCGCCGTCGGCCGCGGCGCCAACGCCATCGTCATCGTCATCAACATTGTCATCGGACGAGCCCTACCTCGAGCTTGCCGTGCAGGAGTCCCCGGAGAATGCGCCCGCGGCGTGGCTCTGGCGCCCCGCCGACGAGATCCTGGGGTCGACGCTCCAGGTGCGCGTGGGTGGCAGCTTCGTGTTCCCCCCGGCGGGCAAGGCGAGTCGTGAGCTCGGCCGCGTGGTTTTCGTGGCCGGCGGGGTCGGGGTCAACCCCCTCATGAGCATGATGGGCTGCATGGCCGAGAGCGGTGGGTTTGATGGGCACGTCGAGGTTCTGTACGCGAGCAAGGTGCCAAAGGGCGGCGCCGCAGATGTCGTATTCCTCGGGAGGATCGCCAGGCTATTCGCAGAGGGCAGGCTCAAAGGCAGGCTGCAGGTCTTTGCAACGGGCAGCACATTGTCCGATGCCGAGCTCAGGCAGGGACTGGGAGAGGACCTGAACAGGTCTGGCCTGGAGATGTTGGGACGTCGCCTCAACCACGACGACCTGAGGGTCGCTGTCGGGGACAAGGAACGGGCTTCAACAGTTGTCTATGTCTGTGGCCCGCAGACAATGACGGATGAGCTGGTTCGAGTGTTGACATCTGGAGAAGGGCTTGGCCTTGAAAAGGGCCAAGTCTTGTTGGAGAAGTGGTGGTGATGATTCTGCTCTATTCGACCAAGTTGCCCAATGGCAATATTTAGAATAGATGAATAGAATAAGGCAGTACATAATATCTTGAATATCTCTTCGTACCAATGTCTCAAATATAGACTTCATTGTTAATTCATCTTTATTTATATAAATAAAATATATAATTATCAAGCGTAGGGTCAACGAGAGAACAGACTCAGGAACGTCTCAATACTACACTCGAAATAGTCCCAATATACAACAAATTGCATCAACAATGCTGCCCTATACGATACAACTAACCTCCTCCAGGCAGAACAACCTTCGCGATGCCTTCATCAGAACTTTGCTGGAAAACTCTATGCAACCCGACCCAATATATGCACATGTATATATGTATATATATATATAAGCCAGCTTCCATCCCCAGCCAAGATTTGTTCCAATCTACATTTTTCCAAAACCCAACAATACCTTTCACACGGCGCACCCTGTGCACAGGTACAGCACATTACACAAGTTACTTTACTCATTATTATTGCCAAGGTGCCGGGTTTCGTCCAGGTGGCACATCATTTTACCAAGGCAGGCAAGAATGTCGACAATAATCACACGACAAGAGAGCTTCTCCCATTGCGATCAAAACCAGAGACGAAGTGGAAACAAAAGTGGTTTCAAGCCGAGGGGAAATATTCGAGAAAGAAGAGGTTTCGCCCATAACATTACTGCTGATTTTTTGTTGCGCCGTGGTATCGTATCATGACCATCTATCCTCGGATGCACCTACCCACCCACCCTGTCCAAACTATGACCTGTCGTATTCATTTTGTGCTCTCCAATGCTTATAATTCTCAGACTATGAGAAGAGATCCTCCGCCTTTTGTCGTCGCTTCGTTCGGTTCCCATCAAATAGCTCTTTACCCGTGTTGTCGCCACCATCAAACTTGTCCGGAAATAGCTCCCGCGCGTTGGCGCCCGCTGCAGCGCCCTTGATGGAGAACCCCTCCCCTTCGCCGCGCTGATTCGCGAGGCCGCGGATGTTGAAGCTGCCACGACCAGAGTCATTAGGGATAGCAACAATCTTGGGCCGGTCCTCCTCCTTGAGGTGTGCCGAGCCAATGGCGCGTTCGAGTTGGTCCAGCCGACCACCACCCCTACCCGACGCCTTGACCGGAAAGAGTTCCTTGGCGCCGTTGTCTGATGATATGCGGTCCTTGAGAGTGCGAGCGCGAGCCCTATTTCCAGCAGAGCTAGCCCGGTCGCCCATGAGGTCGTCTCCGTCGTTATCCCGTCTGGGCGAGGCCGATCGATTGCGCTCAACTCTCCGATCAGCGAAAAGCTCTTTGCCCCTATTCTCCTGAGCGAATGATCGTGGGCGATCATCAGACCCTGAATCTCGTCGGTCTCTGGATGCGCGTGGGGCATCATCGTACATGCTGGCCTCATACGTCTCATTCTCCTCGTCGGAATCGCGCCTCCGTCGTCCGTAGTCGTTTCTGCGGTAGTCACCATCTCGGTGGTAGTCGCCGTCTCGATCTCTGTACCTGGTGCGGGTTTCCTGGTGTCGGCGCCGTCGCTCCTCAGGGTCATGCTCGGGATGAAGCAGGTAATAGCGACTGCGCAGCGCGGCACCAGATTGTTTCTTGTCACTTTCTACGGCGAACCGCAAATGAAGAGTGACTTCGGGCTTGCCATCAACTGGTTTAGCGGGGAGAGTCTCGTCAATCGAGAGAGCAGTGACGTCGGCGACAGGAACTGCGCTGAGAGCGACGATAGCATCTCGGGCTGTTGGCTCGGAAGCAAAAATGAGGTTGGCTGAGGTGTCGTCGATCCATTCAACGCGGTCTACGTCGCCAAAATGAGATTTGACATAGGCTTTGATCTCACTTGTGTGTAGAGTGTCCACACCGCGAAGGTTGACCTTGTTCGGCACGATTGTCTTTGCATTGTCGACAGGAGGCTCGTCATCGGCGACCTCGCCGGGTTCCTCTGGCTCATCGGGCTGCTGGAATGGGGAGGTCAACATGGGTTCGAGGGCAAACCGCCATGCAGACTCACGAGAATGTCATTGTGTCCGGGGTCGGCAATGGGCGCGTCGAGCGTCGTGTCGACGGCGTCGTCCATTTCGATATCCAAATCCATCTTGGTCGCGTGGGGAGAAGAGGCGGAGAATGCGGCGAAGAGAAGCGGAGCTGTGCTGGGAGAGGAGGGGGGGGGGGGGTTAAACAGCGAATTGAAGCATATGGAGGCAGTGGCGAGCTCCAATAGCGAGAAACTACTGGATTACACCGAGAGCAATAGAGGGCAAGAGTGCGAATGCGCAGAGGCTGAGATGACAATGCTGGAGGAGAGGAGATGGGCGCAGTGGAGTGCCGTGAGGCTGAGGCGCGACCCTTCGGTGCCGGGCCTCCACCTCTGGGCCGACAGGGTGTTGGCCGTGTTCAGCTTACACCAAGCCCCTGGAGTACCGACTGCTGTAGCGCATCAATCAGGCAGTCCCCCTGCAGTGGCCAGACACTGGTCCACCCGGGCCTATGTACCTTTGGTAGGCCAACTCCGTTGGGAATTTTTATGCATGCCGTGCACAAGCCAACCCCCAAAAACAGAGCATCGGTACCGTAACGCCACGAAAACGGCCACTCGCACCGTTTGGCACTTACTGAGAGCAGTGCCACGGTGCCATCACGTCACACTCCAACATGCGTCACATGGTATAATTGGGTACATTTTCTCTCAGCTAACAAGTGAGGTATTCTTTTCAACCACGCTCACATTTAGTCATTTCAGGCTCGGAAACTGTGACACAATGGGGATTCTTCTCTTTCTTCTATTTATTTAAAGCGGAATAAAAAGAGGCAAGATGAAGAAGAGCAAGAACTAGTCCGAAGCAGAGACCCAGGTGTCCCCCCACAGCCCCAGCAAAAGCCCAAGATTCTCTGCACAACCGGTCGACCTCGGAGTACTATTTGTCGGACATTTTAACGAGAGCTCGAAAGCCAGCATGTACGACCTTTATCTCAGCACCGTCTGATCCGGGTACAAATATGTATTCAGTTGGTATAGCCATCAGTTCCCCCGCAAATGACCAACCGGACAGGTGCTGCAGGGCCATCGGGCCTCCTTGATCAAGGTTGGACTTGGCCTGTAGCTTACCTGAGTCCTCGTCCGACACGGAGATGTCGCAATAAAAGATTAGAATACCGTACCTGCCCTGGAACTTGGACAGCGGAACACCGGCCGTACACGGGGCTGTGATGACGGGGGTTTCACATGGTCAAGTCCCATGGCTCGGAGTGCAAGTTCTCGGCCCGCAAGTGCTCCGTTGGCTGTGTTGGAGAGAAAGACGACGGCCCTTTCCACCTCTGCGCTCCCAAGTATAAAATTAGAGGATCCTCCCATGTGGCCGACCAAGCCTCAGCTTGCATCGATGACACACCAACCTAAACCCCATCCCTCACACCAGAGACTCGGACCTGGGAGACGATATCGGAGTGACGACATGTCCCGGCGATGAGACGGTGCCAGGAGACCGCACCAAAACAGCTGGCCTACAACGGCAGCGGTATCCTCTACCGATGCTGCGGTGAGGGTTCTAGCGGCGGCGAAGTAGCCTGGGAGGCGCGGCCACATCAGTTGTCGTGTAAGTGACCTGTTCGGACTAAAGCCATGGTCTTCGGCAACTGGTGGGTCATCGTTGCATGGGTGCCCATCGGCATTCCGACTCCGAGCGTCAGCAACCACATTCATCAGCCGTGGCTGAATATCGTCCACAATATGGGATCGGAACAGCGTCTCCCAGCACGATACAGTGATTCTTTCCAAGGGGGCCCCGAGGATCACATATCCAGCGTTGCTGTAAGAAACCATCTCTCCTGGTTTTGCGAGAAGCCCCTGCGCAGCAAGCTTATCGACAGCGTCTCCCAAGTCCTTGACCAGTTTAAATATGTCAACTAAGCTGCCAGAATGGCCCAAAATCTGGCGAATTGATGCTTCACTTCTCGCCTCGGAATAAAGCAGCCCTGTCTCGGGTAGCCGTTTCACAATGGAGTCGTCCAACAAAACCTTGCCCTGCTCGACAAGCTGCAGAACAAGTGTTGCCGTAAACACTTTGCAGATTGAGCCAAGCATGAATGGCGTGAATGTGGCTACCTTGTTATCGCTTCCCACACTCGGATTCCCGATGGTTGCACTGTTTACCTCTCCGTCCTTGGAGATGATGGCAATAGCGGCACCGGCAAACTTGTCCTTGTCCTTGTACTAAGCCAGCCATCCGTCCAGCCGCTCCGAGGTCGGGAGCGATGATATTTCGAATCTGTGTTCTTCTGAAAATGGGGTTTATTACTATTTACAAGTCATTAATTATAACCACTATTCTGCTTGAAAGCATTTGACGCACTGTCGTTCTTATAGATGCAGAACTCCGAACCTGCTATTCCGATATTCAGTCCGACTCCTAGTCCGAACTCCGATACCACAGATAGTGGGCCAAGCCGCTTCCTTGTCCAACTCCGTTGTCTATTCCGGGCCCATTCATTCACGGTCACACATTGCGAGATGCTCAGAAACGAAATCTCTCTGCTTCAATTGGTTTTATATGGTATACACTGCGTTTATGGGTGCTTCTAAGGGTTTTAATATTTTTACATTTAGAATTGATTGAGATTCAATTCGTCCCAATTCACATTTTCCAGCCATTGCGTAAAATCATGATCGCTCCCCAGGGTTATTGTCGGCCCAAAGTCCAAATCCACAGTCGCAACCGTCTCCGAAGCAGCGTCACCGGTAGCTCCCAGGGGCTCCGACATGGCGACATCACCAGACATTCGTGGCGTTGGCGTGCTGGAATATGATGTTTGTGCACTGGCACTCCCCGGGCTGAGAATTCGATCCAAAATGTAGACAATGACCCTCCGACCCTGTTCACATATGGTAAGCCCTTCGTTGGAGGGGTCTACGGCGCCTAGCCGTGCCGCAAAGATGGATAAGTCCTGGATAGTCCTGCTCCGTGGCAACAATGGGTTGCTGTTGTTCGAGCCAGCACGGTGTTGTTCTTGTTTTAGCAGTTCCACGGCCAGGGTGGCGGCGCTGCGTAGCCCGTGCATAATGAGCAGAAACGCAAAGTCCATCTCCAGCATAGTCCCAATATCATGGCGCTGTGTAACCAGCAGCACATCTGCTAGAATGCGCTGCGCGACGCCCACCAGATTATCGGGGCTTGCGCCCGTCTTCCGAATCAGCACCCGCTGAAGCAGGAGCTCATTGGAGTGGTAGTCTTGTTGGAGGACAGTCCGGTATAGAACTTCCAGGGGTGGCAGCGTGCGGTTTTGTGCCAAGTTGTCCCCGGCTTCCCGCATAAACGACGGAAGCCGAAGCCAGCTTTGTCCGCTTCTTTTTTGGATGGACTCGGCGAGCCGCTGAATATCTTCTTTGGTGTACTTGCCGAGAGACAGGTCAAGTATTTCTTCCCGGATTTGATCAAAGGGCAGCCAGACCCTCAACAACGTTGTGCGGTAGAGCCTATTCCCTTTGTTAAGCCCGTCGGGATGGAGGCTGGTTAAAACAGCCGCCAACTCAGAGCCCTCTAGGGCAAGGTGCTCATCCCTGAGGTCCAGCGGGGCTTCTATGTCGCTGTAGAAATACAGCAGCCGCTTGGGGCGGCCAAGAAATGCAGCGGTGCTGGTTTCCATGGCATATGCCCCGCAAACGAGTCTTTTTCTGAGCTCTTTGAGAAAGAATGGAACTTGGTCAGCTAAATGAACATTCTGATGTAGCTCCATCGCGATAATAGCGTCTATGGTTTCACCACCAGCCCGGTATGTCTCGTGGCATCCTTCTCCTTTTATTACTCGGAGTAGTCTGGCGTGTTCGTACAAAAGCCATACAAACAAATCATCTACCACGTTGAAGATGCGGCAGAAGCTGATGCATGCTTGTGAGGTTTCTAGTGTCATCACCAAAAGCTCACTGCGCGGAGTGTTGTGTTGAGCAAACAGGTTGTCCGAGGCGGGTATCGAAGCAACGCATAACCCCACAACAGTGGCCACAAGTCCAACTGCCTGCCATCTCAAGTTGCGGCCCGTCCCATTACTTATCCAGTCTAAGATACTGGTATGTTTGGTAAAGGGTAGAGGGCTCTTTGTTGCATTCCATACTCTCTGGCATAATTGCGACATGCGCTCCCAGTTGAGACCATCCAAGGTAGCACCATCATGTTGCCATAATTGTTGAAGCCACTGCTTCATGATCAACTCGGGACATGTGTGCGCCCCTTCGCTTTTCTTATACCATTGCTCGACACAATAATCTATCGTAACCCTGTCTTTAAAAAAGGACAACGCTCGACAGCCTTGGGCGATGAACTCAGTGGGGACTCCAAGATCTTTTTGAATGAGCATCGTCCTTGTGTTGGGGATTGCATTTTGAAGACCATTTAAACCTTCTGTGATAATAGACGAGACGGATGTTGCACCCAAGAACCCAGGGCTTTTTCGGGTATCCGAATTCAGGACGGCTTCGGAAACTTGAGTAACCGTCGCCAGTTCGCCACGGGTTTGCCCGTCACTAACCTGCAGTGACGGCCCCGCCAGTACTTGTTCGGAACGCACATCAAGCACTTGGCCTCCGAGCTCAGCCAAAGACGGCTCGCTTGAGCGACTCCGACCACTGGATATATTTGATGAAGGACTGGATCTCCGGGGTCTTTTGTCAACCTGAAAATCACAGTATTAGAGAACGGAGCATGTATGGAGATCCGTGGTCAAGAGGAGACAAGGCAAGCGACCAGCTCATTCATTACTTACAGCAATACCCTCGGAACCTTGTGCCATAGGACTTGGGTGATAGACACACTGGTCTTTTCGCCGTCTTGCAAGACATCGCCCACAGACCGGAATGGCGTGGTCGCATCGGAGCTTGCTCTTCCTACATGGCTCACACGACCTTAATTTGCCATTACGTCGATATCCGCTAACCCTTGTGCAGTCTGGAGAGTGCGTGGTCAGTGGACCCATGGAAGAACCAAGAGCTGTGTGACTGGAGCCTACGCCGTTCATGATTGTTGCCTAAGGGAATATAGCCGCAATCATTTGTCTTGATCGGAACTCCCGAAATTGGCTACCTGGGTTACAGAGACTACCTGTGGTTGCCAAGGCCACGAACAAGCGAACGAACGAACGAACGACAGGGGTTGTCTTTGTCCAAGTTTGGTAGTCTTTGGCAGTTGATCACGTGGACCAATAACATGCCAAAGTCTCATGATACCCAGAATATAAAAAAATAAATAATGATACCCTGAGCTTCTAACAATTAATTACATTAGAACCTTAAATATAAATACAAAATACATACACCTTTTTTTATCTTAATTTATCATTAGTTTAATTTGTTATATTAAAAATAAAATGGGGGAGATATTGCCAATTATCCAGGTGGCACATTGCAACAAGTCGACTTATGCAGGCAATCGAAGCACAATCGAAGCACAATGATTTGTTCAAAGTAAATGTGCACAAACGTCAACCGTCTTGACTTCATCGGTATCAATTATTGGCCTTGTTCAATTGCAACCAAGTCGCGCGTGCAATGGGGGCGGGTGGCTATGCCAAGCTGCGGCGGCATCGACAGATAACGGAAGACAGAGGATCTGATAAGCGTGTAAGAACAGAAGGTCGGAATCAAAGTTACTCTGGGGCTGCATAGGCTTCCTTGGACTAGCCTGACCAAACCTAAAAAAAAAATCTCAACAACGGCTTCACCACCCGGCAACTCTGCCTGTCCATTTCGCGTCAATAGACCTGGACTGGGCTCCCCAGACTTTCCTCATTGTGATTCGATAGGCTTTATCTGCCACTCTAGGTATTTCGTTGACATACGTTGGGCCTCGAGGACCCTGACACATGGATCCTCTGGGCATTGCTGCCCGCTTTTTGCCCCCCCCCCTCTCCTCTAGCCGGGGCCATTACTGGATCCAAATCGTGCATCATGCCATATCAAAAATCTTCCCGGGAGAGCACTATTGGGGTGCAGTGCAGCCTGTTTGCTGACGTCGCAGATGAGGTGTCCATCACAGAAGCTGTTTCAAGTCCATTTTGATGTGCTAAGGTTCTTACTATGATCAACTGCTTCCATCTCCAAAGGAGCTGGTGTTGTCCATCTGCTTTGTCTGGGGGATCCGTGTAACACTCCACCTGCAGCTTGGGGGTGGGTAACAAGCTTTGAAAATCTGCATTTCCCTCAAGAGCTACACGCGGCCTTTGCAAATAGCTTTGACCTGTCCTTGCCAAAGATGCAGCAAAGTCGCTTACCTGGCCGGCTGCGGACGTCATCGTCTCTGAAAGTCCAAGCCTAACATTCAGACCTAATCCTCGCCGTATGCCACCCGACGAAACAGGGCTGCAACGCCAAGACCCTCTTGGGCTTGTTCCGTAACAGAGCTGGAGAAGCAGGCGTTGAATCCGCCTCCTCGGGATAGACATCTTTCCATTGCCCATTGCTGTGAAACGGTCAAAGGCGCAGTCCTCCCAGTTTCCTCTTAGTCGTCAAATCTCCGAGTTCAAGTTAACAAGACGAGAGAGGACGAGCGGAGAAGGCGTCACGCCACTTCACCAAGGGGTGAGTGAAATGACTCATTGACAATCGTTGCATAGTCATATTTTTCATGCAGCTTTCTTTCACCTCACAGCGCAAAGGTATCGTTCGTAGCATATGAAATCCAAATACAGAGCTTTTCTACTCAAGTTGTGAATATACATACAGCATCCCGGGGTATATTAACCAGCCCTTTCTTCTATACATCTCTAAGTCTTAAATGTCGTGGTTGCCGAATGAGGGGTCCGGGCAGGCCTCGAATCGCTCCCGAGGTATCAACTCCAAGATTGTTTAAACGCCTCATCATGTTCCCGCTGAAAAAATCAAATCCGACCCAATTGCTCCCAGTGATCCCAACCCTTCTATATCATTTAATAAAAATAACTCAGTTTCTCATGCCAAAGCAAGTTCCTTTGGATATCCTGTCAGCGACCGCTACGCAGTCTCAACTCCTCGCCGGAGCTCTATTCGCCCCGATTTGCAGGTTCGAGGCATTTTTGTCCTCGACCCGTCACTTTCATCAAGACCGGAAGAGAATGAGACTTCTGATACGCTGCGCTTCAGGGTTCCGAAGGGGGCGACAATGGCCCCTGCTGGTAGTTGGTCGTCGGTCCCAAGAAAATAATCAAACAGGACAGTAGGATCCTTTTCATCCTTTTGATCAAGGTACACGTCGTACTCCCAGCTTGATTCCAGGCCTTCAAGGTAAGCGGGCGACTGCTGAAGGAACTTCCAAGACAGGGTGTCGTGCTGCATGGCAATGTAGAGCGAGTCAAGTTTGCCGTTGGAGTCTACTACAGCACAGTGGTTCCGAATAAAGTCCCTGTCGTACTCGCCGTTGGCGAGCCTAGGCTCCAGAGGTCGGAGCATAGGGAGACCTTTAAGTTGTGCAGCATCACAAAGCTTTGCCTGCAATGGCATCCAGGGGCGGCCCTTGACGATTGAGGCGAACGCTCTCGATACGGCGGACGAGAAGGATTGCGCATCGTCGCCTTCGACCGCCACCATTCTGTGGAGGCCGCGCGAGAGGCACCTCTTATAGGCGGTGGTATCCTTCTCGAAAGGGAATGGTTGCTCCTTGGATGGCATTAGAGAAATGTGAATAGTCCATGGCCTAGAGGATGCCGAGGACGATGAGGCTCGTGACATGGGGATGGATGAAGGGTTCGGTTGTCGGTGAAGCTCAGGAGTCGCACCTGTGGAGAGCTGAAGGGCATCAAACGACGAGTCAGTCGGGGATGCGTCCTGGGGAGGCGAGAGTAATGGCTCGGCACATTCAAGCTTTTCGATTCTCTCCTCCATCATTTCATCGCTGTCCAGCAACTCGAGCTGGCGGTTTCGCATGTCGTCCATGTCTCTATTTGCTTGGGCAATCTGTTTACTCTGGGCTTGATAGAGCTCCTCCAAATCTTTCATGCGCTTCTGCAATTGTTCCACCATTTGCCAGGCGGCAAAGCTGTTTCGGAAGGATCCTTTCAGTTCGGCGAGGGCCTCATCCTTGTTCCTCTCAACAGTCTCTTCAAGTTCGCTGACACGGGCGACAACATCGTTTAGCCTGTCGTGGTCGCTGCCATTGGCAGTATCCTCGAGACCCTGGAGTCGCTGCTTAATCGTCTCAATCTCGGCGCTGTTCTGGCCAGGCGAAGGGGCATCTGAAGAAGCCATGTGGAAGCAGGACAGGTGCCCGCAGTGGCACGTGGCACCGGGAAGGGCTTTGTTGTGATCAAAACCTGAGCAGCCGCAGCGCTGGCCCTTGAGCTCGGGGATCATCATGATGTAGCGACATTGTCCTTTGGGCAGATGGGAGTCGTCGTGGGGGGCATTCGGCGTCGAGGCCGGATGTGGTGAGCGGGAGGGAGAGAGCGGCATTGGGGTTCTTCGAACCTGGAAGTCGATATGTTGCGGAAACGAGATGCTTCGTCCATGGGAGGGCTGAGGGAGGCGGGAGAGAGATATGGGATGGAGCAAAGAGGATCCCGCAGCCGCTGGGGACAGGCGGCGGCTCTAATCATAAGGCAGGCCGATGTCGAGATTCGTGCCCAGGGATGCTGGGGTTTAGCGATTCCGGGCCAAGATTGTTAGCAAGGTACGAAGGACCCACGGGCGTGGAGGACGCGGGCGACCGCTGGGAGGGCCGCGGCAACAGCGACACAAATGGTAGTGGGCGGGTCGAGAGAGCTGTGAGAGACGTGTAGTGGGCTAGCAGAGAGGAAAGGAGGGATCCACTGTTGCGACGTTATCATCCGCTCTCGCCATCGCCATCCACGGCCAACCCACGAATCCCAGACCGGTTGCGCCCGCAGACTGGCAGATGGCATCACGGCTCCCACGTCGAGACCCGCAGGGCCATGGCACCACAAGCACAGGCAACGGGGAGGGTGGGGGCACGCGCGAGGGAGGGCAGCGAGGCCCACGGGAAGCCCACGGGAAGGCCCACGATTGCAAGCTGCGGGAGGGAGGGAAGGGGGGCGGCGCAACAAGCAGGCAGACCTAAAGGGAACCAAGAGGACACCAGGAACCCGAGGGACCCTGATAGCGCATGGGTCATGATTTGCTGGGGCGGGACTGATGCGAAACCCTGCCTTGCGTTTGTCTGATATGAGAAAGGCGTTGTATTGCGCCTCAAGGGTTCTTTTTAGCAAAGTGGTGGGTAGCAGAGCAGGTGGATGCGCATGTGGGTGAGGGGATGCATGTACTTACTAGCAATGTGTGGTGGCTTGATGCCCTCCTTGTCGTGCTGCTTGAGAGCAGCAAAATAGTCGTTTTTGTGGCAGGCAAAAAAAAATCTTTGTTTAGAATAAGGAAAGAAAATGCGATAATCTAGACTATGTCCACTATTGGAGGCGCCTTTGGGGGAGCCGACTACGAGCATAAACGGGCGAATGGGATGATGCCGGAACTTGGCTACCGGGGTACAAAGTCATGCTGGATCATGATTGCTGATCGTGGTCAGGCCGACGATGGTGATTGACGGAGCCCTGGCCTGGCTTGAGACGAGAAACGACCTCTGCGGGTACATCTGTGGGCCGCCAGCTGATTGATTATTGATTGATTAGGTCGCAGAAGCCATCCAGGCTCCTCCGCAATAGTACCCCCACACCCTCTCCAAACCTCTCAAATTTTCTCGCCGCTTGCCAGGCTGACTCGCTGCTGGCCCTGCGGTTACGTCTCCCGCCCTCTCCGGGTCAGGTCTGTCCTTTCCGGACGTGGATTCTGAGGACACAATTCGCACACACATCCTCCCACGCCATTGGCGACCCTCTTGTAGCCCCGGGCCTGTCCCTGTTGGTCACACTTTGGCACAGCTTGCTGTGAGTTGGCGGCGTTTTCTCGGTCCACTTTCGCCCTTTTCTTTTGTAAGTCGGTACGTAAGGTAAATAGCTGTTCGCAGCGATCGGGCCCCATCGACCCCAAAAGGATGCTGTGGTGTCTATTCAAGGAAAATTAGATCTGCTCACGCGCTTCCGAACACCGGACACGGCCCCTGTCAAGAGAATTTGTTCGCGTCAACGGCCTCCTGACGGCCGGCTGTGGCATATCCGCCGCATCTTAGTGTTTCAAGCCCTCTGGCCCGTCCCATTTGCTCATTCAGCCTGACGAGCACGATAGCATGGCGGTAAGACTGTCAATCCGGGTACATATCTGTGCATCAATCGGGCGCGGGACCGGGGTGTTGTCCCTGCATGACTTATCATGCTTCGCCCGCTGGTTATCTTAAGGGCTCAGGCCCAGCGACAACTTACTTGTCTCTGTCTCGTTCGCAGCAGCGGGCGGTATGCAGTATACGGTATGTGGACTAGACTGGCCTCTGGGAGCAATAATTCGTCGCACGGTCAATGCTTTTAAGTGTAAGACCTGGTTAGGTGTGCGACGTATTTTTTTCCTCCCCTTGACTGGGTAGGGCTCTGTGCGAGCACTTTGTTTTTTCTGGCGCCTTTTCGCGCAAGAAGCACAGGAGCGTGGGACCCTGACAACCCTGGTCAAACACACACCGTCAAACACATACCGTCACGCCCTGCCACCCATTCGCGCTCATCAGGGTGGGCGAGCAGTGGGCGGTGGGCTGGTGACGGGAGAGGCTGTGACTTCAATAGGTTCCAGGTCACAGATCCTCCCCCTAACAAGGGTCCGTCGCGTCCACGTGCTCTGTCCGATAACGGGGACCCAGTCGACATCGTGTCTTGATTCCTCATGCAAAGTAGCCGGCTGGCCGCCAAGTTGCAACATCCGATCACCATGGGGTCCTTTGGGACTGCAGTTACATCATTGCTCGAGACGTACACGAAATGTTTATCACTGCTCAAGAGTCACCGCGACGACGCGGGCAATGGGGGTGGTGACGCCTCGTCTGACAGTCTCCAATCGACTCTGAGTAGCTCATTGCGTTCTGATCGAACCAGAGTGCATCGGGCTTACTCGTCTTACGTCTTGCAAAATGGGGCTTCGTTTGAAAAAGGCGATGGTAAGTATCGTCCATGTACATCTGCAAACCCATGTCGCCTGTGTATCTAAAGTAAATGGTTGCTAGCTGCATCACAATCGGCATTAAACCAGATCGTAAAGAGGCTCACCGCCGCCCTGAACAAGGTTATCCGGAGCTTCGGAGGCCGTGAGCCTCCGGCCATCGACTACAATTCCTTATTAGCTCTGTCGCATGGGACAAGTCTCGATGCCGTACGCACCATCGAGGCCTTGTCCCATCGGGTCAGTTCAAGAGCAAGCTCCAGTAGCTCACGACGTAGCGTGGCAAGCCATGATAAGAAACAGAGTCGACGCCATCCTCGCTCCAACGGCAAGTCTAAGAAAAAGCCCAAGGCTAGTAACGGTACCAAGCCCAAATGGGAGAGAAGCAGAAGCAAGAGCGCAAGCTCGACGAGTCGATCATCAAAACGATCATCCGCTGGGCATCGTCAGAAATCATCACAGAAACACCCGTCTAAAAAGGCGTCCGAGTCTGGAAACCGAGTCTCTTTAGTAACCATAGCTTCTGACAGCACCAAGCTCGGTGAAATTAGACGTCGAGCGTCAAGGCAAGGACTGGGAGTTACAAATGCGACATATCCGTTGTACATGTATCCCCCTAAAGAAGGAAAGAAACGAAACAAGTGGTGGAAACTCTTTGGGAGCGACTGATTCTCAGGCAGACCCGCAACATGTCCTTGAATTACTGTAAATTTAGCTGCGAGACAATGAAGCATAAAGAAAGATCGTGAAACAGTGCGAATTGGCACATACTGTAACTAGGCACTGTGAAGGCTGCCACAGCCCAACTGAATTGATGAGCCCCGCTGTCCAAAAATCCACACGAGATGCCCCGCCACCACGTTACCTCGAATTCACTGTACGCATAGACGACAGACGACATTAGCAACATACGTATCTCTTCGACACTCGGCCTACGCGACATCGTCGCCCGAGTCAGATAGCTTCGATATCCCCGTCGCTCGCACCGCTCCACCATCACCATCGGCGCCGGCTGTTCTGGTCATGAATTGGCCCTCGTAGAGCCACCATGCCTCAAGATCCTGCTGCTACTCTCAGCTCTTTGCTGCGGGCATCCTCCATCGAAGACCACGATGAGATTCTGAAGGCTGCGAATGCCGCTCTCAAGGCCAACAAGTCGGATGTAAACAGCCAGCACACCCGTGTCGTCGCCCTCCTCAAGCTCGACCGTTTCGACGATGCCCTGCGCGCCATTGATGAAGGTGGCACGAAGCTCAACGCCCTATGTATTCTCGAGAAATCTTATGCCCTCTATAAGACGGGTAGGCTTGATGAAGCTACAAGCACCCTCCAGGCCGCAGGCCTGGACAAGAGAAGCTTGCGTCATGTAGCTGCTCAGGTCGCATACCGCACTGAACGTTTCGATAATGCTCGCTCCATCTACGACCACATTCTCGCCACCGATTCTGCTGGCGAGGAAAATGATCTCTCCATCAACATCCGTGCAGTTTCTGCTCAGTTGGAGTGGTTAGGTTACGCCTCTGTAAACCCCCCAGAAGTTCAGGATTCCGATGGTTTTGAGATTTGCTACAACGCTGCTTGCGCTTGCATCGCCCGAGGCGCTCTTGATGATGCTGCCAATTTGTTACAACGTGCCGTCCGGCTTTGTGATAATTCTGAGGACCTGGCAGATGAAGATAAGGAGTTGGAGATGCGCCCCATTCTAGCACAGCAAGCATTTGTATACGCCAAGACGGGTAAGCTCAAGGAGGCTCTTGACCTATACACTTCACTTGCCAAGCCAAGGTGCGTCTCGACTAGCCCAAGCCACATTCTTTCAATCATTTCTGACTGGTTATTGCTATAGTGATGAAGACCCCGAGCTCATGGTTATCGCCCAAAACAATATCTTAGCACTTGAGACGGATATTGAGAATCCTTTCAAGCTACAAAAGAAATTTGAAACATTAACAGAAACCGAAACGACCTCTAAGTTTTTCAATCATCAAGCAAACATCCTCCGCCGCAATAAATTAGTTGTAAACTTACAAGCATCCAAAGCCCCCGGGGTCAAAGCCCGTACCAGTACCCTGCTCCGCGAGGCAGAGCATCCTACCACCTCCGCTGACATCAACATTCTCTCTGTTCTCAATGCCGCTGCTACTGCTGAGGGAGCTACTGGGAAACAGTTGATTCGAAAGCTTCAGGGTTTGGCGAGCAAGAGACCCAACGATGTGGGTCTTATACTAACCATTGTCCAAATTCAACTTGACGGTGGTCATACTGGTTCAGCCTTGTCTATTTTGGAGTCATTCCTGCAGCGCCTGGAGGCTTCCGAATCACCTGAAGCTATGGATGTCCGATTTTCTGCCGGTCTTGTCGCCCTCACTGTTGCCCTGAATCGATCACAAGGACGAGAGTCTTCTGCCAAGTCGGAGCTGGTAAAGGCAGCAGCGCACTGGCAGGCACGTCCCTCGGGCTCCGCTGCCTCACTTTTGGAGGAGGCTGGCGTTGAACTTATGAAGTCATCGAACCCCCAAGATCTGAAGTTGGCCGCTGCTTCATTCCAGAGGCTATATGATGAGCAGAACGAATCTGATATTGCTGCGGCCGGCCTAGTTGCTGCTTTGGCCCCCTCAAACCCGACGACTGTCCAGCAGCACATCGAAAAACTCCCATCTGTCGACGTGCTTATCGAGGGAGTGGATGTCAATGCCCTTCTTGAAGCAGGAATCGCCACTGCCTCCAAACCCACGCAGGCCAGCAAGCGGTCGGCTCCACAAGAATCAAGCGAGAAACCCAAGAAAAGGCGCAGAAAGACCCGGTTGCCCAAGAGCTATGTCGAAGGCACCAAGCCCGATCCAGAGCGTTGGCTTCCCCTGCGAGACCGTTCGTCGTACCGTCCAAAGGGCAAGAAGGGCAAGAAGAAGGCCGGCGAGTCAACACAGGGAGGTATTGTAAAGGAGGAGGAGACACTGGAGTTGGTTGGTGGCGGTGGCGTGAAGGTGGAAAAGGCACCTCCACCAAACTCTAAGAAGAAGAAGAAGGGCAAGAAATAGACTATCGCATTCCGCATACCTGTGCAACGGCGCGTTCCGCATCATCCCAACTGGCAATAAATGCAGCAGCGTGGGAAGAAAACCGGACAATCTTTGGGTCTCTCACGGATTGAAAACTCAACGTTACGACAGGTATAAAAAAAAAGAAAGCATTTCTTCACGCTGTATTCATCATCACAAGACTTTAAAACAGTGATGCAAAAGTGATAGTGTCTAAATTCTACGCTTACGACGCTGATTCCACGGTCCCTCCTGCCCAGCAGCGATGGTGAAATGCGAAATAGTGTTCAGGGACTGTGAAATTGAAAGAGAGCAACACTGCTATACCTATGATTACTATAAGCCACCGGGCTGTTCAACTTCGCATGTAGTCTTCCTTTGGTAGTTGGAGGGGATGATGTACACAATCTCTTCACCACGTTGGAATATCGGCTTTTGGTGAATAGTATCTGATTTCTACGCTTACTTTTTTGTGCTCGGCCAAGCTCGTCAAACAGGAAATTCCCCCTCCCCTAGAAAAAAAAACAAGATAATAATAAAAAGCAGTAAGGGGTTTCAAGGGAGAGTAGGGAAGTAAAAGAAAAGTTCTAGATACATGTCCTCGTTGAAGCCGGCCCGCGGTGTGCGTATCGTGATAGAAAAAACTACACAGCCGAGAGCTCTTTTTTTTTCAACTCATAGCGGCCTCTGGTTTCGTTTGTCCTTTTTTTTTTCATCCCTTGCGAACCAAGCATGCCCAAAATGCTCTTGCTTGCGATTCCATTCCCAACAAACGCTAAATAACACAAATACATGTCCACAAGAAAAAATCAACTCCAGCCGTATAAAGCAATCATGCGTTCACCGCTTGGATTGGACGGCTAGGCAATTGCTCCACATCCTGTATCGATTCCTGGTCAGAGTCGCGACTCTCCAGGTCATCCTTCTTCTCACTCGCATCGTCTACTTCTTCGTCTGTCTCGTTTTCCATTGGCGGCAGTGGACTTCGGCGTCCGTCCGAAAAGCTCACCGCCACTTCACTTTCAGTATCTGACGGTATCGTCAGCCTTCCACCGACCGACGCGCTTCTAACCGCCTGCGCAGTGGAGTACTTTCGATGAAGCTCCCGGAAGCTTCGTGCCGTTGCAGTACTTGCGCTAGCTGCCGACTCGCGTCGTTCTTTGCGCCCTATGGATTCAGCCACAATTGAGTAAAAGTCATCTTCGCTAGCTGTTGGAGAAACCGGCGGGTCCTGCTGCTGAGCTAACTTCCGTGCACGGAGAGAATCATCCTGCGACATACTCTGCAGCTCACTACCAAAGTTGATAACGGAGGCCTTCTTCCCGTGCACAACGAAACTACCCGACCCTCTTGAGAGCATCTCACCAGACTCATCATCAGCTGCTCCGTTGTAGGCAGGTTCCTTGCCTTTGCGGCTACGATGATGGGAAAGATGGCCGGCGCCTTCTCGGAGGGTTCGTTGGAGACTCCGCCGGATCTTGTTTCTCTCGAATTTATCCTTGTCCATGGAGGCACCACGATCACGTCCATTCGCGCTGGTCGACGTTATGATTTTATCGGTCGTGTCTCTGCTGGGTCTTGATTCCAAAAGACCAGCCTGTTCCAATAGATTCCGCTCGTTAGCATCGGGATCATCAGAATCCTCGTGTTTTGTCCGTCCTGGCGGCGACATGGCATCGTCGTCGTGAGAAGGAGACTTCAGTTGAGGAGCAGAGGTAACAGTCTGGATGGGTGATCCTGCCACACTCGACACTGAACCATGCCTTGTGCTTGCAGCGTCGGGCCTTACACCCGGCAGATCTCGAGAGCTATGTCGATGGTGTGCCGCGGTCTGCGGGGGTGTTTGGAACACTGTGTCGGTAGGTGATGGAAGATCTCCTCCAGCTTCCGCCGAGTCAGAAACATTGGTCAAGGGAGGCTCCGTAGGCGTTCGAGGTGCAGCTTCGGTTCCAGAGTGATGTGTCGATCTGGAACCTCTGCGGGCGTGATTAGGACGGGGCGTTGGCGATCCCGTCCTATAAGAATGACGGTTCGATTGTTGCTTGGTGGGTGTGTATGCCGAACCTGATGTCGGGAGCTCGTCTTCGAGGTCCTGGATCAGAATATCCCGGTGGCATTTTTCCCTCCAAATGTTCATACGAGTCCATTTCAACTGCGCCGACATACGAGCTGCCGCAGATATAAGTTGTTCACGTGTTCTTGGTTGAATTGGTGCCAAGATTTGTAGGTGGCGTGCGTTTCTCAACTGATCATCAAGGTGCTTTTGACACTCTTGCAGCTTCTCCTCTGCCTCTGCAATTTTCTGCTGCATCACTTCGCGGCGGGCAGCCGAGATATCCTCGGCCATCTTGTGATCAATACGACTTCGAGCAATCGACACAAGGCCAGTCGGGGTCTGAACCAACTGCGTCCCATCGCCATTATCCAGCCGTCTCATACCGCGACGACCCTGTCCGTCATAATTGCCACCGATAACACCACGCATCCTTACGCCGGTAGTCCTGAAGGCGGCGGCATAGTTGAGCTTGGCAAGCCAGTCATCCAGCTCCTCCTCGTTATCAGCTAAAAGAACCTCCTCCAATCCGCCCTGTCGCACGTAGACAAAGGCATTTTTGTGCTTCTTATAAGTTGTATCAAGAAGAGCCACAGCTCCTTGAGTGGACATTAGGCCATCCGGTTTGAACTCTTCCAGGGGTGGGTTGAAAATCAAAGGGATGCCATCGTTGCCTGCCTTGATGTGGGTTTCATACTGGTGCATCAACGACTTGACCCAGCTTGTATTTCGGAAGAAGTAAAGCTGGGCACCAGTGAGAATTGCACCCCATTCCTGCCATGGTGAGCGCGCTTTTCGTTTCTTGATACCTTTTCTCCACAGTAGACCGACTTTGGTGACTTTAATATCCACGATGCCGGGGTGCGCCTCTTCAGGATTCAACGAAGTCTGCTCCGACATGAACGCATCAGGGCGCGATCTCGCCGAGACGATTTGCAGAACGCCGGTTCTAAAAAAGGTCTTTTGCAAGTCCCTCAAGTCCAGGCGAGTTGCGGAGCCAAGATAGTTGTAGTGGTCCTCAAGATTCATGGCATCCTTCAGATTAGGACGCAGCGCATCCAGGTTTCCGTCGAGAATCAGGGTGTATGGGTCAATGGGCTCTTTTATTGCCCTTTTGGCAGGGTCACTGGATGAAGATGGTAGGAGAGGCTTGCGCCTAGATCTGTGGGAAGCAAAGCGATCGCCATGCTCGAAGTCGTCCTCAACATGAATAAATGGGGTATATGTAATGTTGTCGTAAAAGCACTCTAAAACGTCGTCAAAGACACCCTCTCCGCGTGTGTTCTTCAGATAATCAGGCTTCTGCATCTTGTGCTTGTTGTTCTTATTGAAGACATCAGTGTGGAGAATGAGGAGAGAAAATGCAATGAAATATGCTTGATCAGGGGACGAGTAAACGCCCGGGTTGCACTCATGATATCGATTTGCAAAAGCTTGCAGGAAACGGTCGATCTGCTGCGTCTCTTTCGGAAGTTCAGCTTCCATGAGGAGTTTGCGAATGCACATGTCCATCGGATCGCCGAAAAAACTAAAGCTGCGCATATAACTCCTTAACACAGACAAGAAGAAGGGATCTGAGTTTTTGGCTAGTGTGGAAGCGATAATTCCTCGGCTTGCCACGTCTTCAAGAAACACCAGATACTTGGCTGCAGACTCGTCGCCCCGGCGCTCTGGCAAAACGAACGACTCCCTTGCCAGCTGAAGGGAGTTGTTCTTGGACGCGATTGAGCCGGGTGTGGTGGGGGTCAGCGTTCCTTGGCGACTCAGTTCGGAGTTTTGTCGTAGGCGAGTCAGCCCAAATAGATCACCAAAGCTCTTTCGGCCCGTGGACGATGAGGTCCGAGTTGTTGGGGGCAAGAGGTGGTCATCGTTAGAGTCTCGACCCATGGAACTCATAGTCGATGATCTTCCTCTCAACAGGTTGGTCCTAGTGGGTGATGAAGCCCCAGAATGTGTTCCACCAGGGGCAAACAAAGCAGCGGCGGGGGACTGGCTTAGTCTTGGCGCGTGCTCGCTCCTCACGGTACCGCTCAAGGCAATTTCTCCGGTTTGGGCAGAACCAGGCCGTGGCGTGGCTGAGATGTTCAGTGATGAGGTCGAACTGATAGCTTGGGGTGTCTGGTTCTTTGGCTGTTGTAGGTGTGCCACAGGGAACAGCGGTTCGGGTGGTTTCTTCGCCCTGCGCAACTTAAAGAAGGGCGTTGTTGACTTCTTTGGGGTAGTACTTGGACTCTGTTGCGAATGGCGATCATTGGAGCTTGCGTCTGATCTCGACGACTCAGATTGTCGATTTGGGGGCGGCGTAAGTATGGTACCGTTGGGACTGCTGTGGGTGGCTTGGGTCGAGGGACGAGGAGATTCGGGCTCTTCCAAGGTTGCGAGGACATGCCGACTCCTTTCCTCAGTGAAAGACCTTCGGAAGGTCTTTCTGGGTGCGGGTCGACCGGGGATGGGCTCATCGCGGGAGACTTCGATGGAGCGTCGGAGCTTTGCACTAAGACCTATGCGCGATGGCCTCTTCTTGGGGCCATTGAAGTCATTGGTAGGAGCAGTGGTGATTATTTCGGGGGCTAGGGTTGATGTCAGCAAAAGTGCATGGTGGCAGGGAGAGCAAGGGGGGGGGCCAGGTACGTCGCGGCACAGGAGGGGGCTTCTCAGACTGCTGCTTAGCCCGGAGGGACAACTGTGAGTCTGAGGCATTGCGAAACCTGAGGACAGAAAAGCGGTGATGCTTGTTGATTTCCTCCTGAATGGGGGGAGACTCGGGGCGGCTAACAGTAGAGTCGCGGGTAGTTTGGAGAGCGATAGGTTCGGTCTCGACATCGTTGTCGCTATTGACTTCAGGTTGAGTCGGGAGAGTCGGGGGCGCGTCAGCGGTAGGGGAGCCCGGCGCGAAGACAGTATGACGGCGCATATCAGTCTCACTGGCCATGATGCCACGACGGCGAAGGAAGGGCATAGCAGCGACTGCTCATGGTACGCGGCCACCAGCCCGGGCGATGGATAGCGGGTCGAGTTCTGATGCGAGTTTCGAGTTGGTGAAAAAAAGGGCGAAGGGAGTGGGAAACCCGAATGCGGCGGCGTTGCGGCTTAGGACGAAAGACACGGGAGATGTGGAAGTGGGATGTGGATTGGTGGTGGATGTATGCGGACGTGGACTGGCGTCGTAGACGACGTCTTGGTACGTAGTCGACGTGCTCGGGAGACGTGGGCGAGGCGAAAGGGTGCAAGTAGAGCGGCGGCTCGAGACCTACCGGAGCTAGCGGGAAAACTCAAGAGCAACGGGGGAGTTCATTGGGGAACCTGTCTGGGAGATGAAGTCGAGCAGCTTCAAAGGTGGAAAGGAGGAAGAAATGGCCAAGGGAGGTCCAAAATTGGCGACGCTGATGTCAAGGTGAACGTCGTTCGGTTTGGCTCGACGGGGATATGTTTGGGCAGGTAGGCGCTGGACCGCGATGCAGCGCGAGTTACAATGCCAGTACAAATTACGCCCAGTGCCAGCGCCGCTGCAACGCCTGCCAGCCCAGGGCCCCCAAGGACCCTCTGGTGGGCTCTGGTGGGAACTGGGCACCTACCTGCTATTCGCAGCCTCTTCGGCCATCCTTGCGCCCCGGCGGCGGCGCGTCCAGGGGCTGGGAGCCAGACTGGCTGGGGCCTGAGCTGGGACCTGTAGGGCGGCGCTTATTGGCCGAAGCCCTGCCAATACAGTGCCCGGCCTACCGGATTCCATGTGGCTGGGGGGCCCGGGGTACACGGGGCCCGCGAGAAAAGCCTGATGCTGGCTAGTTCTGATGAGCTCTGATGTGGCTGACGTACAGTGCATGATTCCCTGGCGCTGCCAGCCATGGGCAATCCTCCCTTGACGTTTGGTTTCCTTCCCTCGCTCCCATCCGCTCCCTTGTTAGGTTACTCCCAACTCCCGCTGTCCGCTCCACCACGCTGGTACCTCGCAGGTGAAATGGCCGAAGCCAGGTATCTTGGGTGCCCCAAGCGCCCTATAACCTTTCCAACTGTAGGTGCTAGGCAAGGCACAGGCACACTGTGGGTTCTGGCGTACGTCCCACCTCTGCCACCTCTGTCGCCTCTGTCACCTCTGTCACCTCTGGTCCCTCTGGTCCCCTCTGTCGTTGCCCCTCTACTGCTAATTATTGGGCACGGGCTGCGTGTAGCGACGTCCAAACAATCGGTACGGTCTCTATTTTGGGTTTTCTTTTTGTGAGGCGGTTCACCCAAGCAGCCAATGTCCTTGTCAGGGTTGTGCTGAGATGCAATGGCACCATAAGGATGAGTGCCCGACCTGCCCTGCGCAGCCCAGCCCCGCCAGCCCATGCCAGCTAACGGCGCGCGTCTGCTTGCTTCCCTCACCACCCATCGACGAATGTACCGACCATTCCGAACGGCTCGACTGGCTGGCAATCAATTCGCTTGGGCAACCCACTAAGACAAGGTTGAAACCTGGTGCAGAAACCTAGTTTGTGGTGCTCGAGGTGCCGCTAAGGGCTAATCCCCCCACCTCCTCCCCCCTTAGGCAAGCTAATAAAACTGCCGTTGTCAAGAGCACGCGTCGTAGGCAGCTAGCTCTGGAAACACAAGGGAAACATGGCCATGGTAAAAATAGTCAACATCATCAGTTCGCTAGGGGCTCCACCGTGTGCGCGCACAATCAGGTACAGTCCGAGGCCGCCAGGCAGCCAGGGGGGAGCCTTCACATTGTCCAGGCAGACTACGTACCAACTACAGCCCCGCTGAGCCATCCACCTATTGCGCCTCTGGATCACCATTACGTGCATGAGTTGTCTGTCGTATTCTAGTTCAACCTCATTCACCACTCACCACCACCCCTCCCGGTGCCATACACCTCCGCTATCATCATCATCACCAGCTATCCCGTCTAAGCCTTGACCATCCTCCGCCGGGAGTCTCGTCAACTTCTGGCTTCCTCCCTGCCCCAGGGCCGGACGTCTGTGACAAACCCGACCACTATCACTGGCCTCTCGTTGATTCAAGATGAAGGTCTCAGCCGCCCGCATCACGGCAACCTCGCTGCTCCTACTCCAGGCCGTCAGCGCTGCCGGCATTGATGGACAACGCGCTTCGACTTCCAGTAATGTCTATTCCCGCAATTCCCTTACCGTCGCCGACGGCGAAAACGCCCGCCTCTTCCCGTTCCTCACAAAACTTCGCGACAATGCCATCGAGTTCTTCTTTGGACGCCATCCCACAAAGACCAAGGACGATCCAAAGCCTGCCGTGCTAAGCCAGCTTCGTGCCCAGTATGCCAACCAGCTCGTCTTACGATTCAACATATCTACTGCCGAGGAGGAGGGTGCATTAGCCGATGCTGTCGGTCGCCTTTTTCTCGATATATGGGCATTTACCGAAGACTACGTAGACATTCGCCTGCACACTGATGAAGTTGCCCCTCTACTTAGCCTCCTCCCCAGGTCTCTTCGCTATGCTCAGTCCACCTTGATTCCCGATCTGGCTGCCGCCGTCTATCAATCGCTTCCAGCCGGCAACGACGCCCATGGCTCCAACCCTCAAGCCGGCGCTCCAGGTCTCACCTCTGAGCCCTCAGCAGGCGATAATCTTTTTTTCCAAGATTATCAGCCCCTCCCTGTCATCGTCCGGTGGATGCGTCTCCTGGAGGCCATGTTTCCGTCGTATGTGGAGTACACCACCATTGGAAAGTCTTATGAAGGTCGTGAAATCCCAGCCCTTCGCGTGGGTGTCCCATCCGCAAGCCCAACACCGCTACCTCGCAAGACAATCGTCATCATGGGCGGCTCCCATGCCCGTGAGTGGATCTCGACAAGCACTGTCAACTATCTAGCTTGGTCCTTTATCACATCATACGGTAAGGAGGGGCTGATTACGAAATTCCTCGACAGGTTTGACATTATCTTCATTCCTGTCGCGAACCCAGATGGTTTTGAATATACCTGGAACGTTGATCGTCTTTGGCGCAAGACAAGACAGCAGACCAATCTTCAATTCTGCCGTGGTCTTGATATGGACCGCGCTTTTGGATTCGAATGGGATGGCTCCCGAGTCCAGCGCGATCCTTGTTCAGAGAGCTATGGAGGTGAGAAACCCTTCCAGGCTACCGAGGCACTTCGTCTCGCAGCGTGGGCACGCAACCAGTCTTGGGGGAACAATGTCCGCTTTGTCGGATTAGTTGACCTTCACTCGTACTCACAACAGATCCTATACCCCTTCTCCTACACTTGCTCTGTGGATCCCCCGAACCTGGAGAACCTTGAAGAGCTTGCTGCAGGCATTGCCAAGTCCATCAGGCTCTCAAACGGGGAGTCGTATACGGTCTCGTCTGCTTGCGAGGGCGCAGTGTCGGCGCGGGACCTGGGTGGTGAGCAACACTGGACCCGCGTGGAGTCGGGCGGAGGGTCTGCTGTTGACTGGTTTTACCATGAGATGCGTGCTCACTTTAGCTATCAAATCAAGCTCCGCGATACAGGAAGTTATGGCTTCCTTCTGCCCAGAGAGCACATTGTCCCAACAGGGGAGGAGATTTTCAACGCCTTGAAATACTATGGGGATTACCTCCTGGGCAACAATGGCATCGAGCGATATCTTGAAAAAGAACATGATGGCGCCGCTACCTCTGCAAAGGATGCAACTTCACGTGACGACAATGGCCAGGAGCCCTTCACGCAGGAATTGAGGAAGAGAAAGCTTCGCCGCTGAGCCTTGCGGAAAGGAACACTGCACTCGGGAGGGTGTTGGCACGCACAAAGCAGCACATAAAGCAGAGATGTGAATATGCAGTATGAATTCTTGTTTGTTTTTGTTACATCTTGATAGTGCCAGGAAATATGAAGTTATCAAGGCAAAGGGGACTGGCGTCAATGGGTTTATGAACATGTCTAGCTTGGACAAGGCGCAGGACTGGGTGGGGGGTTTTGGGTTGTTTGGTTGGAATAGCCATGATTAATCCCAGCGGTCTATGTAACTGGAGAGTTTTGATAGTCTAATATGAAAAAGCTTCCTACTGCCCCAAAGCGTACGAGACAGAAACATAGGCAGCTAAAAATTTCAAGGCGAAGTCAAACAAGAATGATCCGATGGAGCCCCTGGGTTAATCGATTAGCGGGCGAATCCTTGGCTACACAAGGATCAAGGGGTTACATACTTCATACGACCCTGAGGGCCCTTGCCAGAGGTGTAACCAATGGCATAGATGACTCGGGAGAAAGCCCACCCGGCGCCAAGGGCAGCAGAAGCGATGGGGTAGCGCAGGCCAGAAATGAGGAGGGCACCGAGGAACGAAATCTGGTTCTCAGTGAAGTTGGAGTGGGCACGTTGAGCTTGAGGCGGCATGTTAGCAAATGAAGAAGCCAGGAGAGCAACAAGGCCGGGGAAAGGGGAATGAAGGGGACAGCAACATACCGCAGTTGAACTGGTAGGCCTTGGGGTCCTTCTCAGCCAGCTCGTTGGAGGCGTAGGGGATGGGGTACTTGAGGCCGCTGGCCTTGCGGGCCTTGCTGGTCAGGACCACGTGGAGCGAGTTGATGAAGAAGGTCGAGGTGGCGGCAACGAGAACGTAGCTATGTTTTTTTTTTCTCGAGTGTCAGTACGGAGTACAGTCGGGGAAGAACACAGGCCGAAACTAAGATGAAACACTCCATGCCGAGATTTTAAGGGACGGGGCATGAACATACCCATACTCGCTGGGGAGCTCGAGAGTGAAGGGCATAGTGGCGATGTCTTGGAGAGATTGTTTGTTAAGGATCTTGTCGTTGTCGTAGTAGTAGTAGTAGTAGTTGTTGTTGTTGTTTTTAACACGTGGTGTGTGTGTGTGTGTGTGTGTGTGTGTGTATGTAAGTTTTTCTTTTCAAACCGATATGATGGGGCTCTAGAAAAGGGGAGACAGTATAAAACCAGGTGCTCGTGGGGTGAGGTTTGGTTATAGGAAGGAAATTGGCAAACAAAGAGATTCAAATGCTCGCAGTCTGTGTAATTTGTTGTTGTCTAAGCTGATGGAGTCAAGAATGAGAGACAATTACGGGGCATTTGGACAATTGTATTAAATACTCGCAGCAACTTCTTGCATCCGGAATTGGATCCATCCATCACCTTCCCCGGAGCTCCACTCGGCGACAGGCGCCCCAAAAAGCCCCTCTACCCCCTGGAGACCACCGTGTCCCGCCTCAAATTGATGTGCGGACTTTTGGCAAGGGGTGCTGCAATTTCACTCGTAACCCTACAGCACAGTTTGCGAAGGGTCTTTGTGTGGTTCTAGAAAGAAAAAAAAATACATGTGGCACTCTTTTAGTGCGTATGTGTGTATGTGCGCCTGTAGTCGGCATTGAGTGACGCCGAGGTCCCCATCCCGGCGATGGTCCGGCGGAGGTGGTCAGCAGCAAACACGGCGATTGTGGAATGCGTTCTACTACAACAACACCACGACGGCCCTTCGAGGGTAGGCTTGCTGTGCGATTGCGCAATTACGATGCAGGAGGATTAGTTACTCGGAATGCCAAACATGCCACTTGTTCCGTCCCATCTCCCTTCAATCTACGTTACCAGCCGCACGGTGACGGCATTCGGGGAGGGGAGATGAACCGACGGTCCAATACGCCTCCGGAGGCGTCACGCAGAGGATCAGGAACTTGGCCAAGTAACGAAAATAGCCTGCAGGGTCCATATCGTGCCATGAGATCTAGGGGTCCTAGCCTTCTGGTCCGGCAATTTGATTCCGATTGCTTATTCATCTGACCCTCCTTCCTCCCCATGCACCTGCATTTTGCTGCCTTTTCATGGTCGACTCCAGGTCGAATCCGAGTGGGGGCTCTGAATCCCAAACTCCGCAAACCCCATCATATCCAAGTCCGCAATGCCGCACTTACACGACAGCCTCCAATCAACGTTGAACCAAGCCGCCATTGTTTTGATTTTGATTTTACGAAATATACACGTAACCCATGTCTCCCCTGTCGACCTCTTGCAGATCCTCCCTCAACCCCCGTAAAGGTTGTAGGGCAGGACATAAACTAACTAAGTTATCCGTCCACTCATCCAGTACACCTCTCATCGGGCCGTCGCCAAGGCAGGTCAAGTCCCTCAAACACTCTTCGTTCGGCAGACTCCATGTCTAGAGCCTCATCATCGCGGGAGCTACCTTCCAGGTCAACCCACGCGCCGTCTGCTCTATTCCGAATGCCGCTGCTGTCAAACTTCCACCCCTTCTCGGCCTTGCAGTATCGCCAGAGGTCCCTCTCAAACGTCGTCGCTCCGCTCCATCCCACTATCGCGCAGCCCACCGTCTTCCAAGGGCTGACGATGATGTCTACCCGCCGGTGCGGCGCGCCCTTGTTCGTGGCATCCTGCCACACCACCATGGCCTTATCCAGCGTGTCGAATCCGGAACCTCGGATGCCCTCTCCTCTCCATGGAAGCGGTGCCTGTCCTCGCTCGCTATTTCTGGTCGATAAGCTGAGTGTGTGCGTAATAGCATGCGCCTTCTCCAGATTCACGACTGTCTTACCCACCACATTCATGGTCATGGCATCATCTCTATGGCTCAAGAGGATGTCTACATCCCCGCATTCCTTCTTCCCCCGCCGAAATCCTCCCACAATCATCATTTCAAACCCGGCATCAAGCTTGCGGCCGTGCTCCAGGACAGCAGCCCCGATGCCCTCAGCTTCCTCTCGTGGGATCATGAGCTTCAGTTCGTCGTAGTATTTGACCCCAATCTGCTGAGCACGACTCAGTGAGGCCCACCCGTACTCGACAATGTCGCCCAAGTCCCGCCACCCTGCAGCATCTCAGTCTACATACTTTGATCAAGCTTTCACACGGCGCACAGGGGACGAGAACCAACCTTTTCGGTAGAAGTCGCGCGCTGTAGTGTCTCCTACTCCCCATATTTCGTGAAAAAGCTTAAGCACCGATGCCATTGTATCGGATTCGGCCTTCTGGATCTCGCTAAGGTGACCTACCTCTTTCCACTGCTGATATAGCTCGGCGATTCTAGCACCGCACCCCGACAATCGCGCAACCTCTGGGCAATGTTAGTATGGGGGCGGCCTCCACCAATCATCTTTCACGCAAGGACTGGCTCCTTTACCTTGGGGAGTCTAGAATAAAAGGATAGGCAGCCAACGTAGCAATGGAGGTTGAGATTGCGACGGAGATGTGTCCAGACGGCGTACATGTCTGGCCCTCTTCGGTGAACCTTGCGAGGCTGTTATCTGAAGTTGATCATTGAATGCCCTCTGCAATATTCCGCTCGTGGGTGAGGTCTGGTTAGGTTTCGGCAATGTGTCTGATGACTTTCTCGGGGGTGCGGGGTGTAACAGCGGAGATGAAGTGCTAATTTGTCTTAAAGGTCGACCAGCCGTTCTCAGTGGCTAGCTCCCGATCGTTGTCGTGAGAGCTTCAGCTCCATGAAATAGTACTCACGTGGCACCAAACTAGAGTTTCTAGCCAATCATTTCACTATCGGAAAACTCTATGTGACTATGGGCCATGGATGTGAAAGGTTATGGTTATTTGGATAAAAGTCATAGCTGAAGAAAATATAGTAACATTATATGAACGAGAAAATGAGATACCAAGCCCCAGTTGTCGAAATCGACTAGCTAGGAAGACAACAAGTAGACATTTACAGGAAATCAATCACACCCTCTTCCCCCCCGGAAATAAACCAAGACCTGCATTATTTAGAGTTCTAAGGAATCTTACGATGTGACTTAAAAATATAAATTCTCGGTCTTCTCGGCAGACACCTACCCTACACCAAATCTGCATCGTCCTATAGGATGCGTCTACCTCATATTGTCCCATTGCTCTGGTCAACAATATCAGTATGGATTTTTGTTTTGTTTGGGACCAGGCCGGGATCGATTCTAATTATCATGCTTCTTAGCAGGGTATTTGCATTCTAGCCCCGTCAGGGCCACCACTGGCCCATACAGCCCTCGTGGGAGGGAATCGCGTCCATGTTGAGTCACTCTCGACCCTAGACATCCTCAAACTCCATGTCATCTTCATCGCTGTCACCGTCCTCTTCTTCCTTTTTAATTTCCGGCTCGACCTTGACTCGCTTGGCCGCCCTCTCGTCCGAGCTGTCTCCCTCTCGAGATATATCACCCGAAGGCTCCCTCTTGATGGCGGGCGTGACGGGCGTATCTTGACTCGATACGTCGCCTGTTGCTGGCACATCTTCAAACTCGTCTTCGTCCTCCTCCTCTGAGCCGAAATCCTGGCTGTTCTCGGCCTCGCGGGCGCGCTCTGCTGCCTGTTCTGCTTTGAGCTTCTCAAAGATGTCGTCGATTTGATTTTTGGCGCCATTATCGGCAGGATTAGCTAGCGTTGAGGCCTTCGAGCTTGAGTTTTTAGTAGTTGTGCTCGGTCCCACATCCGCCGTGCCAGAGAACGATTCTCCGGTAACCGTACTGTTTGACATCCACGATGGAAGCGCGTTCTGTTTTGCAACTTGCTCCCTTCTGGCCTGCTCGGCGGCCTTTTCTGCTTCTGTTGGCCCGTCCGACGTAGATATATTAACCGCAATCGACTGAGGACCTGTGTTGGTGAGACCCCTGACAGCCATTGGTCTGTTGGCCCCGTTATCGACAGGAATCGTTTCTGCACGCTGGTGAGTCGCGTCTCGAACAACTGGGCGTGCTTTGGCCAATGCTCGGTCAAAGTCGCACTCGGGGATATGGACAGCGTCGATTTGTGGAAGGAGCTCGCTGATGAACTTGAACTGGTCGTTTAGGCGGGTTGACTGCTCGTGACCACCTGCGTTGCGGTCTGCTTCAAACGTAAGAGAGCGATGACAACGATGGCATAGGAATCCCTCTGGTCCAACGCTATCCAGGACTTCCATTGCTGTCCATTCAGCCTTGCAAAACGAGCAAAAGTATTCCTTTTTCTCGTTTGCTAGTTGGGTGGTGCCTTGAACTTCCTTATCGATCGTGTAGACGCGCCACTTGATGGCATCAATTGTGTGCCGATAGTTGATATAGTACCATGTTCGATTACTCGGCCGCGGGTTGCCCTCTCGTAGTTCTGATCGGGTATGTCTGTTGGCATATCTTGTTAATACTGGCATGGCATCGAAAAATCTTGGGGGGCCACGAACACAGTCAGGAATCTATCCTCTCGCAGTTTACCGCAAATCTTGTGCAGATCCTTGGTGTTGATGGACATCAGGTACGCCAGATCGTCGTCTCTGAGCCTGTAATCATCAAATCCTTTAGCCAATCTGTCATGGTTCATCTGATGCGCCACGCGACATACGCTTCGTGTAGAATCAGCGCATCAATAACCAGTATATCGCGAGTCTGGTAAAAGGCCCTCATGACCGATTTGATGAGTGTTACTGCTAGATCCATCGTGTCTGGTGTGTACAGGCGGTCGAAGAGAAGAGGAACGCGGTGAAGAAAGCGGTGGGTTTGCCGGTGCAAATAATGGATGAAGTGATGGAAATGCACCCGGGGAGCGGTAAGACGGCGCAATCGACGGCTAGCGTTCCTCCAGAGGCTGCGTTGAGGGCGTGAGGACGTCGTTCGAATGGCAACTGTGACGACAGAGGGAGGCGCGACAAGCCTGTTAGAACTGAAGGGTCATGGCGGGTTCCAGGCGCTGACGGGATATCGATTTTTGGAGTAGGAGGGGGTGGGGGTCTATTCCTGTCAGGTTCGCGACCTCAGTTTAAGCAATTTAAGATCATAGTTCTGAATCGTGGACAAAGCAGAGCGGGTTTGAATCAAGAAAGAATTCTTTGCTAGACAGCCCATGCAAATGTTGGAGATGAGGAGCTAGCTAGGCACGGGCTGTGGCTGCATCGCACATGGGCCCACTTATTCCATGCGCTCAGCCTCATCTTATCTGAAGCTCCACCAATTCGCTTCTCACTAACACAAATGACTGCTGGCACCAGATATCATCACTTCGCCAACTTCTCCTGTAAATATCAAGGCATCTTACCACAATTCCAATATCGCATTCATTAAACAACTGGTCGTGTCCATTATATGGTATGTAAATCTCAGGTATGCATTACACTGTCAATTGGTACACCCCAAAGTCGTGACTTCATACTACAACCTCCAAATTCAGACCCGATTCACGCCGGTCGAAAAACCATGCTACTCTTCAGTGATATGTTTTCTTCCCGAGCTCTTCCCACAAATGACCACACCAAAACTCATAGCCTATTACGCATATTTCCTTAACTAGACATATAGTTAGCGCACTGTTACTGAAAAGGGTTGTTGTTTTGACTTACATCTAATGTCAAAGTTCTTGAACTGTTGACTTCCTGGTCGCGATATACTCCGACCAGACTCTCACTGTCTTGGAACAGGCCAGCCTTGAGACTGATGACGATGAATTGCATTCCAGGGCCAGAGTGCTCTCGGATATACTTCTTGATCTTGTCCACGTTGGCGTTGTCCAGCGCTGCGTCCACCTCGTCAAGGACAAAGAAGGGACTTGGTTGATAGCTGTGTATGGCGAACAAAAGAGCAAGCGCGGCCATGGTTTTTTCACCACCAGACAAATGCTCCATGTCACGGAAACGCTTCAAGGGCGGCATTGCGTGGTACTTGATGCCAGACAGGTATGGCATATCGGTATCCTCCTCAATGTCCAAGTATGCCTGTCCTCCCAACGGGTACGCCTCAGATCGTGTGAGATCCTTATACACGTTCGAGATTTGTTCCTGAATATGCGAGAAAGCCTTATTGAAGAGCTCAAATCTCCGCTGCTTAACATCGTTAAATGCCTCCTTGGCTACGTGAGCCGCTGCTTTCGAGTCCTCATACTCCTGGTCTGTGAGTTTCAGTCTGGACTCGACGCTTTCTAGCCTCTCCATAGCTCGCATGTTGGGATTGAGTTTCTCAAGCTCCGCCGAGAGAGCTGTAATCTTATCCGTCAGGGACTCCTCTACGCTGGGCGCATCTGACTGTAAACGAATTAGTAAAGCCGGATCGGTAAGAAGGAAGAGTGTTTCCTACGTTTTTGAGTTCTTCACCTAGACCATCAAAATCAATTTCGATTCCGTGATCGTCCAGTGCGATGCCCATCATTTCCTCGTCATCTCCATCAATATCCATGGCTTCTGTTTCTTGATGAAGTAAATCATCTTCATTGGGGAGGTTATCCAGAGTTCCTTCCACTAGAGGAATTTGGATTTGCTCCAATCGACATCGACGCAGAAGTGCCGACTTGCTTGCGCTGTTCTTCTGGACCGTTGTCTCCAGCACATTGATGTCCTTCAGGCGTGTTTCAATGTCTTTGCTGCGTTTCTGGACTTCAGATCTCGCCTCGGCAACTTTTTGGTTCCTTTCTCCCAGCTCAGCTCTGCTCTCTTCTAGTGTTTCTCGAAGAGCCTCTATCTCATCCTGCTCTTGCTGCATAGCCTCTAGAATCGCATTCTTCTCCCCAGTGTATGCCTTGGTGTCGTTCTGGAGCCGTCGTATATGTGTCCGCATTCTGCTGATACGAGTTACTGTGTCATCATGGCGAGTTTTCTCCCATTGAAGGCGGCTGGACAACCTCTGCTTTTGTACTTCGAATTGATTTCGCCTCTCGGACACCTCCTGTTCCAACTTGCCCTGGGAGGCGTCGTAAGCGCGGATGTCGCTGTATCCGAGTCGCCTACAAAAGTCTCCAAAGACTTCATCCTCGACACGAGCAATCGCATCGCTGAATTCTTGGCAAGTTGCTTTGGTGCTTTCGAGCTGCGAGGCCTGTGCGTCATACTTGGGTTGAAGGTCTCGGAGTTGTTTCTTTTGGTTGTCTAGCTCGCGCTTCTTGCTGCCGTAGTTCTTATTGAAGGCGGCAAGCTCGTCTCTGACAACAGTCAGACGTCGCTCAAGTCCGGTTAGATCGATCTGGAGAGTTTCTTCTTGAGAGCCTCGGCGATCGGCTTTTGGTAAGCGTTCAATCTCCTCTTTAAGCTTGGCAGCCATTTTCTGAAGGTTTTGCACATCAGCCTCTTCAAAACGCCGCTTTCCACCTTTTTGCTCAGGTCCGCGACCACCAGTCATCAACCCGGCTTTGTGAATGATGTAGCCTTCTAACGTAACGGCCTTGACAGGAATCCTCTTCTCGTAACAAATGTGTTTGGCAATGTCGAGCGTGTCGCAGACAACTGAACTTCCACATGCATATGACATGGCTCGTTCCACAGAGGAATCAAAGTTAATGGTATCAATGGCCAGTCTTGCTCCTGAAAATCCCTTGACAGCAGTATTGACCGCATTGACTTTGATATTGTCGAGTGGGATAAAGGTCATGGGTGGGAATCTTTGCTCTTTGAGATATTGAACGCATTCAACGCCAATCTTCTCAGAGTCAACGACCACGGAGTCGAAATCTCTACCGAGGGCCACAATAACGGCCTCGTCAAATTTCTTCTGCTTTGGGGTGCACAGGTCACCAATTCGACCACGGACGCCGGGATAAATTCGCTTCAGTGAAGTTACCATTTCTTTCATCCGGGCCTCCTTGTCATTTTGTCGACGACCATCATCTGCTTCCCGCAATTTCCTGGCTACATCCTCGAGCTTCTCTTCAAGCTCGGTTCGTTTCTGGTTCGTTCGGACCCGTTCTGACTGAAGCTGGTTGAATTCCTTCTTCTTGGCATCGATTTCCTTTGACAGCTCCTTTGAAGCGGTCTCAGCTGCCGCTCTTCGCTCATCGATGCCGGAAATTTCAGCCTCAATCTTCTCGATTGCAGCCGCAATGCTGTCGACTTTTCCCCGGAGGTTATTAACAGTGACTTCATCGGCCTTTCGCTGACGCTCAAGATTCTCGAGTTTGGCTTGATTGACACCTGAACGAGCCATGACTTGGGCATGGAGTGCGTTATACTCCCTTCGATCGTCATCGCTAACTTCACGGCCTTGCTTTTTCATCTGTTCCTTGTACTCGTTTTCAAAAAGCTCACGTGCCTTCTCAACATTGTCAATGTCCTTTTTGACCTTGTCTACAATCTCAGACTGCTCGTCACGTTCCTTCGACACCTTGGCGACTTGGGCTTGGAGTTTGTCGATCTGCTGAGATGACTCGTGAATCTTTTCTTCGAAGGGAACGAGACTGTTCTCTTTGTCCTCAACACTTCGCGCCTTGATCTTGATGTCCTTATCTATACGAGCAACCTGGCGGCCGGTGGCGGCTTGTTCCTTTCGCGCGGCTTCAAGTCGCTTTTCAAACGATTCCACATTCCGTTTCAGCTCTTTGAGATCTTCTTGATGGTCTTGTATTGCTGCATGGGACTCATCCATAACTTTCTGGAAGTGGAACAGTTTCCAGAGGGTCTGGGTGACAATTGCGGCGTCACGCTCGTCCGTTTTGTTCTGAAAATTTTCTGCTTCCCTTTTCTGCTCGCGGTATTGCTTGATTTCGGAGTTGATACCACGACGTCGATGGAGTTGGAAGTTTTGGTTCTCGGCAGCTTGTTCTGCCTCTACCTGAAGCCTTTCGTAATCTGCCTTGTGCTCTAAACTACCCGAAATCTGCTCAATAAGACGGGTGAGGTCCTGTGGAGACTGAGATGCAATGGCTTCGACATCGCCTTGGAATACTAGGAAGTTTCTGGCCTTGATAAGGATGTTTTCGGTCTCGAGCGCCTCGTTGTACTGCTGGGCGGTGACGACCCGGTCATTGATACGGTATTCGCTTGCACCTTGATTCGTGATAGAGCGTTTCCATTTCTGCTCGTCGCCAGCATCGTCTTCGTATACGGCCATGACCCATGCGGTCTTGGGATCGCTGCGGGAGGCCTTGTCGTCAGCGTCGTCGAATCCGTTGGCGTGGCCATTGGTGTCAGCAGAGCCATCATCATTTATCTTTGATGTCTTTAACACTCGGCCTCGGTATACAAGATCTTTGAGGTGGGCGGATCGTAGATGGGAGGACTTGATGCCAAGAACGAAGGAGATGGCGTCCATACTATAGAGTGATTAGAGAAATGTCGGCAGCGGCCGCATTGGGTAGACTCACGAGTTGGATTTTCCCGAGCCATTAGGACCAATGATTGAGGTGAAGTATGAATCACCAAAGAGTAATGTGTGGTGGCCCTTGTAGGATTTGAAGTCTGGAACAAATCTTGTTAGCGACGAGGCGGCGCGGTCCGATGGATGCCTGCGAGGGACTCACTGAACAGCTCAAGCCGGATGAGTTTGCCCATGTTGGCGGCGGTGGGCGCGAGCCCTGTGATTGTTTACTTGAGAAGACGATGAGAATTGAAGGTTGGAGGTTGGAGGGGCATCAAGAATCGCGAATGCGACTGGGAGGGCGCGTCAAAAGGCGAGGGGGATTTGCGACCTGGAGTCGCGCAACCAAAGAGGTGACGGAAGAGTTTCTCTATTGGGCACAAACGTCGAGTGGGGGTTGGCGCATGCTAGAGGCCATAACCTGGGGTGGTTGAAGGGAGACGTCGTCGTGAGAGTGAATGGCTTGTGGTTGCGACGCCAGAGAAGAGTCGAGGTTTAGTGCTTGCAAAGGAACGCGTCGCGCGACCTGATCAGTGAGCCTCACAGCCAGCGCCGAGTGCTCCTGCTCTTCTACGCTGCTGACTGGTCGCTTGTTGGCTCTTGCCAGAAAAGAGCAAAGACCTTGGTGCACGGACCACACAACCTAAGTACCTAGGTAGTACTTAGGTAGTCAAATAAAAAGCAAAGACGGAAAGAGCGGTACGTACTACTGATTACCTAAGGTATTCCAAGTGCTTCAAAAACCGGTGGTACAGTGCTAACTACAGCTGGGTAGGCACTATGGCGGTGCTGAGTCCAGATCAGGGACCACTTTATCGGTCAACCAGTGGGTGGGTAGGTCGTTAGGCACCAGAGCACGGCGGCTAGTTGAGAGTAGTCCCTCAGCGAGGAGGTCAGCAGGTAAGGGCTATGGGCTCATACTAGGCCTTGCACAATGCTGGCTGACCACAGCTCAGCATCCAACCACGTGCGTTCCTCGCAGCACCTGGGGGCGTAGCAGCTCACGATTCAAGGATATATTCGAATGTAGTGCCTTCACAATGCTTGTTGGGATGGATCGTGTTTCGCCCACAATGTTGGCGGGATGGTCACGCTGATGAATTCCGAAGCCCCAAAATACTGAAATAGATGTGAATGCATACCTAGAAACTCTATGCATCTGGCCCAAACAATGTGGATGCGAGATCATGTATATTCAACATGAGACTGGCCACGTTGTCCGTGGGATGTATAGTACATAATGCTTCCAATCCTATAAAAGCGGGTGCTGCGAGACACGTCCATTGATCCAGGGGATTGCTGACACCATTATGTGTTGACACATGAAAGAAAAAAAAGAAACAAAGAAGAAAAAAAGACCTCCCAAAACAAGTTACAAGTCAGGGTGGGTGGAGTGAAAGCCCATCGATCTGCTGTTGTGATGGGAAGGGAGTTACAAGGTCTTAGTGGCTGAATCAAGAGCCGATCCACTGTAGAGGCGCGTTCTGAGTACCCCGTGTGGCTACCGCATGCCTCTGTCCCATTTCCCCACTAGCCCCCTCCAGAAAAGACCAGAAGTGGATTGGCTGGACACGGGGTATCTTGCATCATGGTAGACAGCTACCTGTAGGGGCACTCAACACAGACGACATACTCCCACGTGCATGTCATCTTGTCACCGTCACCGCCGTGTTCCAGGCTTTCTTTATCTTGCGATCCCCGTTTACATTCTCCGTTTGTCGCTAAATTCCTCCCGTTACTGCCGTGCGCTCACCTAAGTTTTGGTCGTCGGTCATCAGCCTCCGTATTTGGGACGAAAGCAGTTGCCTCAGTTCGCATTCCGATTCTAGACCCTGCCGTGTCTTGGCCACTACCCCTGTCCACAGTGCAACAGCCAACTCTCTTCAACTCTTCCTTGTAAGATTATCCCTTTCTCGTCTTAAATCCTATTCTCTCGATTGAATTTATCAACTGACCCTTTAGATAGAGGCTTGCCTAGTTGCCGATATTTGTGTGCTGTGGCTGGGCGACACTAAGACGATATCATGGACGACGACATTAGATCCGCCTCCAAGGCTGCTACCTCGAAACCAAATCCTCTGGGTGTCAAATCTGACACCACTTCCACCGATAGCGATCCCATACTGACGCCCGAGCCCGAGCCTTCCATCACCCCGAACCCGTTGTCCGCCGATGATGCCGTTCTCGACACTCCAATCTTGGGCGCCACTACCCCCAAGAGCCCCCGCCACTCCAGACACCCTTCGTTTTCTGGCAGCAGTTCTTATCAAGAGGATTGGGATGCCTCTGTGCCTCCTCTTGACCGACTGACTGTACTCGACCTCCTCGACAACTTTGCCCTGCCACAGCAGTTAGAGAAGCTGCAAAAAGGCATTTCCGCCCAAACCGACAAAGTCCGCCGCTCCACGGGGGCACTCAAGTCCAAAACACAGTCAGCCAGGCATCGCATGGTTGAGGAATGGAGGCGACGTGTTCCCTCTGCAGATGAACAGCTTGACCGTTACCGCAAGCACATGCGCCGACGAATCGATAAGCTCGGAAACAAGTGGAACGACACAAAGACCATTAGCTTGCGCGAGAAGATTTCCTTTATTTGTGGTGTTCTCAATATCTTCATTAGTGGCTATCTCATCGGAGGCTACCCTGAATACGTCCACCTTTGGTATACTGCCCAGTTGATTTACTTCATGCCGATCCGCTATTACACTTACCATAAGCGTGGCTATCACTATTTCTTGGCCGATCTTTGCTATTTCGTTAACGTACTACTGTTTCTATCAATGTGGATTTTCCCATCGTCTAAGCGACTATTTACAGCTGCATACTGCCTCGCTTATGGAAATAACGCCGTGGCTATTATCATGTGGCGCAATTCGTTGGTTTTCCACAGTTTCGACAAGGTCACCTCGCTATTTATCCACATTATGCCTTGCGCAACTCTTCATTGCATTGTTCATCTTTACCCTTCGGAGGCCCAGAGAGTTCGTTTCCCCGCCATTTGGACAATCAGGAACTCCGAGCCTGGGTCACCCACCGCTTATGCTAATGTGGTATCGATGCTTGCGTGGAGCACCATTCCCTACACTTTCTGGCAGCTCAGTTATTATTTCTTCATTTCCCTACGTCGTAAGGAGAAGATTGCCGCTGGTAGACCGACATCGTTTACTTGGCTGCGCAAGTCATACTCGAAGACATGGATCGGAAAAATGGTCTTGGCGCAGCCTGAACATTTACAAGAGGCAACTTTTATGCTGATCCAGTACTCCTACGCCGTGCTAACAATGCTTCCCTGTCCTCTCTGGTTCTTGAGTCGGTATGCATCAGCCTTGTTCCTGGTCGTGGTGTTCATCTGGAGTATCTATAATGGTGCAACCTACTATATCGATGTGTTTGGTACCCGCTTCCAGAAGGAACTGGAAGCTATGAAGGCCGAGGTGATGAAGTGGCAGAATTCTCCCGATCATGTGCCACACTCACCTCCAATGATCCCTCGTCCCGAAGACGCAAATCTTCCTGACAAAACACACCCTGCCGCTGCTTCAGCGGACCAGATTTTGTCTGCAAACGAAGCTGAGCGCATGAAGGACATGATGGGTGGAATGGCAGAGTCCAATGAAGATGTGGACCACAACCTCAGTGTGGATGAGATCCCGCTTCTTGACGAAACGCAAGCAGCCACTTCAACGGGGATTGACGACGCTCGCGTTGACGGAGGGAGGGAGAGAAGAAGTGGCTGATGGGAATGCATCTCAAATCCGTCCCCTGACACATCATTATTTGATGTGACGGATAGTCTGAGGTGCAGTAGCTGGCTATTGTCAAGAATAGTGTTTGCAAAGGGTGGACGGGTCTTCGGTTGTGGTCACGTTCATGACAATTTATACGGCGCCTGGTATTGGTATTCCTTTTTGTATGTGTCCGGGATATGGCGCATGGCATATGTTTTGATGGGTATATTAGTTAGAGATTCTGTTGTTTATTAATGATGTCTTCATCCACTCAGTTGTGTATACTCCCTGTTTTGTGAGAGTGCCGCCACACACTCGAGGCAGTTGTTGAGATTGGATGATTTTATATACCATTTATTTCAATAACACAGCGCTTCATGAGCTAGGGCGCTCCATCTCCATCATCAACAGTGAAGGTGTCATGATGATAACATTTGGATCAGGTCTAAGTTGCGAGATTCATCACTGCAACGAGTAAGATAATGTTGATCATGCAGTTAGTTCACTCGAGTTGTTCGGGGATGAGTTTCACCCACCATTGGCTCAGGACTGTTTTGCTGCCGTCTAGCTATTTTCCGCTATACCAGGCAAAGTGAGATACGAGTAAATATAATCAACAAACTCGCTTAACAAACAAGTACCGCTATCGCTAGGCAGCTTTCCCATCCCAGCCGGATTTCCCTTGGTCTCATTCCGGTCATCGCTCGACATAACCTCCCATCCCCCAAATCGCCCGTCCCAAAAAAGAAGCAAGTGCAAATCAAACCCAGCCCAACCAACACCCAGTCATGATCCGTCCATTAGCCAGAGAAGACATGAATCAAAATGCGACGCCAGTGTAATGCATATGATACAGCCATCAGGGTATTTGTTCCATAGAGCATTAGATGCGATCTGAGAGCAAGGTGCTCTCAGTGTGACCCGTCCTGTGAAAAGTAGACGGGGAGAATTTTTCTGTTCCTTGATATAAAGTGTCCCGAATGATCCGGGGGTGGTCTGGTAGGAAAAGAAGATCTTCCAGAGCCGTGGTTGCAAGGCGACCTTTACCGAATGACGCCCCAGTCGGCCAATCTACCACCCGCATCGCCATCTTCTCGGGCCCCAGGTCGTCGGCCAAATACTGACCAAAACCTCAGTGTCTCATCGCCAGCGCCAGTTACCACGACTCGGCCATCCGGACTCATTGCAAGATAAAGCACACGGTAGGTATGTCCAGTCAAACTAGCGACTTGGGTCATGGAGGGATATTTCCAAACGACGATCTGGTTTTGACTATAACCGTGCGTTGAAACGATCTCATTCGAGTTCTTTGACCAAGCAATGTTACATACTTGGCTTCCTGTGTCGATTTCATTAATGACAGAGCCTTTGACGGTGTCGTGGAAGATGATGCGGCGATCAGCCGTACCACCTCCTGAAGCAAGTAGACCACGTTGATGAGGTGACCAAGAGATGGCTTTGACAGCTGCAGTGTGATCTGAGAATTTCCACAGGGGACTTTCCGAGAGCTTGTCCCAGACCATGAGCTTATTGTCATTGCCGCCACTTGCTAATTGACCGTCCTCGCAGTTCCATTTCAGACCACAAACTTCTTGCTTGTGACCAACGAGCTTCTTCATCCACTGGTCTGGAGCGCGTACATCTCTGTGGTATATCAATCGATCACGTGAGCCAGACGTAAGAATGTGAGTGTTCCATGCCAATGATCCTACTCTTGCGGTGTGGCCAGTCATGGTCCTTAGCCTTCGGGCCTTTTCGGCATCCCAGATTTGAACTAAGCCTTTGCCAGTACCAATGGCAAGATGAGTCCCCTTTTGGATCCAAGACACGCTGGTGACAGTGTCGTCTTCCAAGGTGCAAAGCTTGTTGACCTTGCTGGTCTGAGCGTTCCACATGTAAACACTAGAACCTAGGCCAACACCAAGAATATTGGCGCTTCCCCAATCCACCAGATTCAGATAAAAATCATCTGCGAGCTCGGGAGCGTCGAGGACCTTGTATGGCACCTTGCTGACAGCTCTCGGCTGGCGCCGTGGACTAAGGAGCATTTGTTGACTACCAAACCTAACGGGTGATAGGCTATAGATTTCTGCTCTTGTATCGAGGTTTGGTCCATGCCTACTCTGAGGAGTCTTAGATGGAGTGGGATGCCCGGCGACTTGGTTGTGGTGACGAGGCGACATGTAAGAAAACAAGTTCTTGTGTGGAGTTGAGGGCGTTAACGAAGATGGGAGTGAGATGGTGGAGGCATTATTAGGAGGGGTATGAGATCGGGTTCCATCATGGATAGAGGTGCGAGATGAGGGAAGGCCATGATCGGGAGAGAGAGTTGGTGTCGTCGCTTGGGGTACAGAATTCTCGAAGAGCTCAGCGCGCAACAACGTTGAGAAGGTGCGATTCGCTTCTTCCGCTAGATAGGACGTCAGTATGCATTGGTTCCTGAAAGATCAGGGCGAGGATATTCCATACTCTTTTGAAAGTGAAGTTCGCCATGAGGGGTTCGCTTCTTCTGTTTGGAGGGCGTGGCGGGGGACCCATCCTCGTGCAGCAAACTGAAGCTGGCCTGGAGATCCTGGCCAGACCGACTGGGAATGAACCTGTTAAATGTTAGCCAAAGAATATGGTGAGCTCGGTGGAGGTGCAGACGAACCGATCACCGTTTATCCTCTGGCGTTTGCGATGAGGGCTGGAGCCTGGGGTGCTCTCTCGCTGTGGTCGTTGAAATTCTCGGAGCAGGGCGTGGTCGACAGCGTCGATATCAAAAGGGCTTGCCCGAGATACATCACTCAGCCGGTTGCCGCTACGGAGGGACCGATTTGAACCGTTGTCCATGTTGTGCTTCGACTCCAGACGAATACGTTCTGAGCGGGGAGGAGGAGTGGCTGCGCGAACAGGACCAGATGCGGTGGGTTTGGGTTCTTCCATGGTCCGTTTGGAGGATGCGGATGCGGATGCGGCTGCGAGTCCAGCAGACTCAACCGGCAGGGTCATGATCGCGGAGCAATGTGGTGGTAGGTTTGAGGGATGGGTGGCCGGGAGGTCCAAGGTTGGCGGTGGGGTGGGCTGTCTGGGCGAGGAAGACGGTCGACGTCGACAATGGAAGGGCGATGAAGATGGGGAAAAAGGTTGAAGCCGGGCGAGACGGTGAGGGCAGATCCCTATCACCGTCTAGCAGGTTTCGACTTGGAGCGACAAAGGCGATTATAGCATCGTCTCGGGGGTTGCATAGACCGGATGGCGGATCGGCGACAGAAATGGGCGCTTGGGCGACAAAGAGCGAGCGAGTAGGGTCTATCGGGTGGGAAGATAGTAGGGGAAGAGAGCGTTGACGGGTAAAGAGGATGAATTGGAGACGAATTTTGGGGCGGGGAGGAGGCGGGAGAAGTGAGGGACAGAGAAATCTGGCAATGTTTTGGTGGGCTCGTGGACGTGGTCGAGGGAGAATTGAGGTTGACGTTTGGCTGGCGTAGCGTCGTGTTGGTTGCGTTGGCGGGTGCAGAGGTGAGGTGCGGCAGTGGGAGCCAGGTGCTGCTGGTGCTGGGCTTTTTTGGCCGGGGGCTTGGGGCCTGGGGATGAAACCGTGAAAGGTGGGCGACGGGAGGGCTGCTGGTGGGCGATGTGGGAGGGAGGTTGTCCCGGGAGGCGCGCTAAGCACCTGGAGCTAGCACGCATCCAATCAGGCATTGCAAACGCCAGCCTCCCCGGCGTTACAGGGGGGATCGCGGACGGCCAGGAAACGCGCAGGTTCGCTCGTCAATAACAACAACTCGAACTCGTTCCAAAATAACCAGGCCTAGCCAAGGCTTGGTCCTCTGGACGCGATTGTGCTTGCTTTTCCTCACCTGCTTTCTTTTTGCTCCCATTGTGAGTTCATAATTATTATGAATTACCCTGGCTCTATGCATGCTCCGTCCTATCTATGTGTCCATCCTCTCTCACCACGCCCCTGTCCCCCCGAATCTTGCGCCTCCGTCTCTATTCCACTGACGCCTGCCTGGGGCTTCCCATCTCTTTGTTGTTGCCACTGATGTCTATGGCTTTTGCTCTCGCTCCATAATGACTTGAGATACGCCTTCAAAAGCTCGCGCCCCTACGACACCTGCGCTACTGAGTTTTGCGTAAAATGAAGAGGGGAAATTGTCATGTCCATATCCGTACATAAGCCCACCACTGGTGCAAGATTATGGCTTTCAATATGGGGCGGGCTTGGTCTCCATCCTCATAAACACCACATCCCAACCATGGTTCCTGTCTAAGTCCAACACCTCTGTCCGCATTTAGTCCAGACCGCCCTCGCTCCAACCATTCAGCAACGGGAGATACCTTACTTTTGAAGTTCCCTCCAACCGGCAAACATATGCATACCTATCACTCCCGCACTGGTGCCCAACATTACACTACAATCAAATACGATTAGCTCCGGATCGCCTTGAGGTCTCTTAATTTTCGAGATGGATCATTTTCCGAAGTGGCAACTACCTCCTCACATTGATGGACCGATCCCACCGCCTGTTCTGTCTCACACGCATATGCGGACAAGGTTGTGTCTATCCTATCGGGGCTGACTATATCCTCGTCTATGCGGGTAGAGAACTGGCGCGTTCTGTGTGCGTGCATGTAATTATGTGGGTGGCTTGATTATGTGTTTTTTTCTTCTTGCTTTTTTAACCGCTCAGAGTCGGCGTTATTCCCGTCAAAGCGAGAAACGCACATTCGACTCCTGATTGAGTGTCTCACCAAACCCGACTAGACAAAAACACTGGCGTGGGTCGACTTCGTGTCGTGTAGCTAGCTATGTGTTATTGTTTTGCTCCCAAAACGCTTCCAAAATGGCGGGACGTTCCGCGCCTGCGTCAATCCGTGCCGTCGCGAGAGAAGACTTGCCACATGCGAGTTCATACCAATGGCCTAAGGTTTTTTTGTTGTTGTTGTTGGGGGGGGCCTCCAGTGTGAAAGGCCAACGTAAAGCAGGGTGCTTCCTTGTAATTTCCTGCGGCTCTAGACATACGGAAAGTCCCCAGCATTCAGGAGAAATCAGCTTCAGCGGTGCTAGACGCGTACAGGCGCAAATGCGGGACGTGACGGCCGCTTTGGAGACCAAGGAGAATTGACTTCTGTTATGAAGCTTTATTGGTTGGTAGTTCTACTCGCGCCCTTGCTTGTTTTGTAGCTTTGACTCTCTATCCTGGCAGAGCCCAGCCACCTGAGCATCCGAGTGGCTGAAAAAGATCAGCAGCATAGTGTATCATTTCGCTGAACATGCGAAGAGAGACAACAACACTCTGGTTTAGATGGAAGTAACACAGTGGAAATCGGGTCATTTTTGGTCTAGATCTACCTGTTTCCTATTCCTCGCCCAATAAAAATCGAAGTAGCTAGGAACTTATCATAAGATACCGTACATTATATTACAATACGCACTGTGGTAGACACACCGCGCGACCCATTAAACTCGCGAGGCTGGTCGCGTCAACGGGCCGCTAGACGCCCTGTTTTGACGCGTTATATTCGCGTTTCCCTCCCCTTTTGTCCCACCTCCAATTCCAGTGCATCCATGCTTTTTCGGGGCACATTAACGGTGACCGTTCTGCCAAGACCTCAGGATGTTCCTTGTTGTTCACAAGAGTCTGGAGCTGGCCAGCAGATACTTTCCGGCTGCAAACATCTTCGCCTATCGTGCATTAGTGAAAGTCGGTTGAATTTTTCCCTATCCGTAACTGTCTACTTGTAGCTAGGTAATCAGATTATCCACTATAAGCATTTAAATCTGTCCCAATCTCAAAGAAACTACTGTTCTGTTAGCCTCTTTCTTTTTCCTGGTTTCGAGTCGGATCTGTCCTTCACTGTCATCTATTCTCATAAGTCATCGAACCACCCGTTCTAACACGGCTCTGAGGGAAATGGTAACTCTATGTGTATCTGTGTAATGGTCCCCCAAGCCACGCAGCGCCCTGACTCTTCTCCATCAGATCCGATCGTCAAAAAATAATGAACAAAAGAGAAGAAATTCGGCAGGCACCACGTGAATATGAATAAGAACGATGTAGGCATGGAATCATTCAGATGCCCGTCCTTTTGGAGTCTAAATGAGGACCTAACCAAGTTTGTCCTTATGCCTGCGCTTCCGCTTGTGCAAGCAGCCTCTCTCGCCATCCGTTGCAGACTTCTTCAAAGCCTCCAATTACCTCCCCACAAACCCCAGCGCATTCTCTTTTCTCCAGTCGCTCGCCCCAGTTGCCACGGGTCAGCCAACGCTCACCCTCTTCCTTAAGCTCCTCTTCACGCCTCATTTCGGCCACAATCTCCTTGGCACTTTTCAACCTCCGGGTGGCCATGGTGGTAGTCTGTCTAGACATGTGAAGAGTATCAGAGAGGTAGTTCAAAGTCTGAACCAAATCTGAAGTGATGGTATGAAGTGCCGTCAACGAATTGAAGGCAGATGTGGAAGGCCGGGGCATACTGTCGGCGAGTGACATAAGTAAGGGTACAAGCTCATCGACGGTATCTTCGTCCGGCGGTGGGACTAAAGGTGAAAGAAGAGCAAATGTTAAGTTGTGTAGTTGCCGGGTCTGATGGCTCATGTGCGTTGTCAGCGCCGAATGTGCCGTTATCAATCTGTTACACTTGTTAGTAACCTAACCCCATGTTTAGTTTTGCTGTAGCTCAGACCTTGAAGCGCTGGCTTCTACGCTGGATTGTGACCCAAGGTCTCGTAATCCGCTGGTGACCCTCTTGAATACATCGTCTGCTGGCCCGCCGTAGTTCTCTGTTCCCCTTCGAGCTAGAGATTCTACAGCGTCCATCTTGGACACAAGTCCTGGTGGCATTCCAGGGGTTTCAAGGTCCGTCTCTGATCCATATTCACTGCCGTCGTATTCGCTCTTTTGTCTCTGGTGTGCCTTTCGTGGTGACAGTAGGCCAAGGTTCGTCGCCTTTGCTTTCTCGCCCTCACCCTCTGAGGGACTTCGGATATCCGCTGCATCGTTCACATCGTTTGGATGCTCGTTGCCGGGACCTGCCGGCTCGCCCTCTCGGTCTCCGTCGTCATATTCACCTTCGTCGCCTGAGTCCGAAAAGGCGTCAGCCAACTCATCAGCAAGGTTTCCCATGCCATTTCCAGCTCCATCTCCTCCACTTCCGAGGACACTCATGTCTAGACCTTCGCCCTGGTTGAAGCTGTTTCGGAAAGGTGTCGTCGAATCTTGCATCGAAGATTTTGATAGGCGTCGGTCTTGGGGCGAACCCGAGTAGCTATCAAAGGCGGAGGAGGTCCTTGAATGCCTCGGAGTCTGCGGGGAGGACGGCATGTTGGTATTTGATCGGCTGAGCGAGGTAGTCGAGGTACGATAAACTCGCAGCTTGGCACCGCCAGAGCTGCACCCCACGTGTCGACAAGAGAGCGGTGGGTGCAGGAATGGTGATGGAGAAGCGGTCGACGTGGTTCAAGGCGTCGTCACAGGGAAAGGCTGCAGGATGCAGATGGCAGCGGAGTCTCAGCACGGTCGGGTTGGCCAGGAAGTCGTGAAGGAATCCAAGCGCAGCCTTTGTTGGCAGAGGTGCCTCCTGTTGATATTGGCTCGGGGGGCAATTAGCACCAGCGCCGCGGCTAATGAGTCGCGAGCAGGCGACCAAAAACAAGACTGGACGATAGAAGGTCGATGCCGTCAACTCCAGGCGTCAAGTGAGGAGGTTGTACATATCACGACACGTGGATTCATAAAAGACGGTACTAAGTAAGGTCTGTCCTCTGCGATTATTGCGTTGACTGTTCAATGCCGTCGTGGCGGTCGATGCTGCGGAAGCGAGTTCTTGCGGTGGGCCCCGTATGGGCCTTGGCATTATGCTACCTGGGATCAAGGTATTCCCCTCACTGCACGCTTTGCCCTGTACTCAGCCGTCGGTACCTGATCTCGTCGGGTTTCATTCCACTGGTCGCGGCAACCCTCTCTGGCAGCTGCTTGTGGCTGAACTTGTCATGCACCCCACCACGCACCAGTAGTACGGGCCACATCACGTCTGAACGGGTCTGAAAACCCCACGTCGTGGCCAAATTATTGCTCCTCAGAGCACCTCTTACTTGCTGTTCCCCCAAGCTTCCTGTCTGCGCCGTCTCCTCTCCGACACATCTTGAGCTCTCAAATGTGACCTGGCCCGAAAGAACATATCCACATGGCCACATTCCGTCGATTCCGTCCCGAGGACGTGAACAAATTCTCCAAATGCAATCTTGACCCGCTGACGGAAACATACGAGCTCAACTTTTATCTCCAATATCATGCGAAATGGCCCTCGCTTTTTCAGGTCTGCGAGGACATGGATGGAAACATTGTTGGTTATAGTATGTACAAGTATACACTAGCGTAGATTACTTGATCACCCTTGCGTGCTAACAATTTCTCGCCAGTCATGGGCAAAGTAGAATCCTCCCCCGACGCATACAAGTTCTCCGAACACTACCTCCCATGGCATGCACACATCACTGCTCTTACCGTAGCCCCGGAAGCGCGAAGGTCGGGCATTGGAAAGATATTGACGGGGCAGTTGGAGCTTGCGGCCGACGCGAATGATGCATGGTTTGTCGATTTGTTCGTCCGAAGAAGCAACGGCCGCGCCATCACATTTTACAAAAATTTGGGCTACAGTGTGTTTCGTGTAGTCAAGGATTATTATGGAGATCATGCAACTGACTCGACCCAGTCGAGTGAAGATGCCTTTGATATGCGAAAACCCATGAAGCGAGATAAGGATCATCTGCACATTCGGGACGATGGAGAGAGCCATAATGTTCAACCAGAAGATGTCTGGTAAAATTCAGGTTGCGAATAATAAATCGCCATACGACGCCTGTTTGCTGCTTGATCTATCACCATTACCTTTCATTGGGATGGTGAGTCAGAGCCAAGCTCCATCCACCTCATAGACGCTACCACTGACAAAGGTGCTCTCGGGTCCAAGAAGGAAAGCAATCACATTAGCACATTCTTCTGGGGTGCCTTGGCGTTGGAATGCGCTGGGCTCGTCGAACGGGGCGTCTTCTGGTCGGCTATGGATGTTCCATGCCTTCTGCATCAAAGGTGTGAAAATAGCCCCCGGGGCCACTGCGTTTACTCGCACTTCGCGCTGGCCATTTTCCTTTGCCGCTGCCTTAGTGAGGCCAACAATACCGTGCTTGCTAGCGTCATAAGCGCCATGTTTGGCGAAGCCTATGCATTCTAGTCAGAAAACGAGAAGTCTGCCGCCAAAATTGATCATAAAAACGTGCCCTTGATACCGTGGATGGAAGCAGCGTTGACGATAGATCCGCCATCAACTATTCTGCACAGTTCCGCACGTAAGCAATACATTGTTCCAGTCAAGTTGACCGCAATGATTTTATGCCACTCGTCGTCTTCGAGATCTGCGACCGCCCGGACCCCGTGGTGTTTCCCTATGACGCCGGCCACGTTGGCCGCTCCGTCCAATCGGCCGTATTTACTTACTATGCTATCCAGCCAGTTCTCAACTTGGTCTCTCTGAGAAACATCCACTTGGGCGACAGTAAAGGTGGCATTTTTTTGGCTGAAGTACGAAGTGGCGAGATCCATTGCCACGGGGTCGATGTCAGCAATGCAGACTACAGCGCCTCGTTGAGATAGGATCTTGGACGTGGCGAAACCGATTCCACTTGCTCCGCCCGTGACGGCGTAAATCTTTCCTTCGAGTGACATGGTTGTCCGGTGGTGGACAAATAGATATCGTTGTACTGTAAATACTAGGAGGGTAAAAAAAGAAGGCACAACAAACTGTATGCACTGTAGTTTCGTTTAAAACTGTACGAGAAGTCGGGAGTCGCTGGCTTGAAGCCCGAGTTCATATCCCCGCAGAGAAAAGAATGACCCGATTGGGGGATAAATGCACCAGACAAATTCAAAGCGCGAGAAGGTCATAGCAATTGCAGTGTCATGGACAAAGAGGGATGGGGAGAGAAAATGATAAAATCGGCATCGCGAACAGTAACTATGGAAACCAATCGCCCACAACCAGAGTTGGATAGAAATAGGGCAGAGTGCCTTTACCAGATCTAAAACTATGGCAGCTATTCAGCTCCTCAGCAGAAAGATGTCACTGAGTAGTATGGGGAAGAATGATCTGCAGCGTAAACTTCACACGAATGACCCCGCTTCCCCAGGTAAGCTGGCCGGATTAACCAGCCAAGTTGAGCTTTCTCGTAAAAGATTGGTCCGGATGAAAGGGGTATTCCGTCATGGATATCGAACCTCTTGGCCAGCCAGACCCTCCCATTCTAGATTTACAGGAGTGTTTGAGTCAAAGTACACCGGGTGTAAAAAGGTACCCAAGACAAGCCGCTAGGTAGGAAACAATTGTGTTCATCAAGGGATACAATGGAAGGGCAATGACTCGCTGATTCGGATATTTTCCTATGTCCCCAGCCCGTTGTGCCACAAAGTGTAATCTGGGGTTGTGGGGAATGACGGCGAGAAAATGACCGCAAAGTACGGAGTACCTAGGTAGGATGCGGCTGGCAGACTGTATGGAGCCCAATGTAAACCCCCCCCCCTTCCCAGCCTTGCGATAAGGAGAAACTGGAATAAAACAACAATATAGGATGTAGATAAGTGAACCAGTGGGCGAGTATGTAAAATTAGCCTAATGGCACAGAGTATTTAACTTTAGGTTCGTTTTGGCGGTTAATATTTTTTTCTACTTACCGTCTTACGCGGGAGAGACCCTTTTGTGGACAGCGGCGGGCCGCTGGACATGATGTAGACAGCAGTCAAAAATTATGTAAGATGCGAGGAAATAGTTTCGAGTGGCTTAAAATCGGTTTGGAATGCTGTCCACATCATGTCCAGCAAGTCCTCCGCTGTCCAGAAATGGCACACTCCCGTGTAAGGTACCTATGCTTAGTGACGCTTACGTTGTCTACCGTCTTTTCTGTGTGGCCTGTTTGTTAGGGATACTTGTTGGGGACCGATGGATAACAGAGCTGCAGGGTTCAGAAGAGAGCTAGGGCACTTCCAGATTGGATGCAGGCACACTGGGTGGTACCTGTACCTACCTGTACCTAGGTACTTGTCGGGTGTCCTGAGAGGTTGCCACTGGGGAGGGAGAGAAGAAGAAGAAAGAAAAAAATGAAGAAGAAAAAATTTATCAGGCCCTGGTCGTACGGTGGCACTAAATTACAAAGCACATCACCGGAGTGTGACCTTCACAAGGGGGCCAGAGCAATTTGTGGCTCGTGCTTGTCTACCCAACGAGTTTGCGAGGGCCAGCATTAAGAAAACTGATTGCCTTGGGTACCTCACTACGCAAGGCGGTGTCAACAAAAATCGGCAACATGTGCAAATGTATTGGTCGGTGAAATTCAGTTGCCTGCACGAGGCAGAGAGGAAGATAGGGCCACATGCACGTCGACGAGAGGGTTACAAGCAAGGCGAACCAGTGCACCACCAGGAGGACAGAGGTGAGGTGAGGCGAGACAAACCCTGGGGTGGTGTGCAGGCAGGTACCTCCCCAGGGTGCCTACCCAGCAAGCCCGTAGCGTGGAAGTGGCCTTGCTGACGTGCTGACGGTTAGTTCGTCTCCCCGGCGCCCACCGTGGTCAAGACTCGCTTCTCACTCTCGCTCCCCATCCCATCTTTGTTTTCCATTCCCCCATCCAGGCTCGTCCACCACCTGTTATCAACTTCATTCACCTGGCGCCTCTTCTTTTTGTTCCTCTTCGCGCGTTAGGTTTGGCAGCTGGTGAGCTCCTTTGCCAACTGTCTAACACTGCCCTCTACATCGGCCTGTAGACTTTTCCGTTCCTTCCTCTTTTTTCTCCCTCTCCTTCCAACACTGCCCTGTATTTTTTTCTCCCTCCCTTTCAGCCTCACCACAACCACCAAGGCTCACGATTGGCATTTCGCATCATCCAGTCCATCTTAAACCCAACTTCCGTTTCTTTTCGCATCAATCAAGATGGCTACTACTGCCATGGATTACGAGGCCGCCAATGGCGACCGCTACGAAGGTACTGTCCCATGACTCAGCCTGTCGCCTTACGCGCAGACGCGTATTGCCCTCCTGCAGACTGGCCTCAACGCCAACATTTGTGAGAATTCGCTAACCATTTCATCGCAGATGAGGGACCTCGCTACGAGCGTGATAACCGCAGCGCTTCTCCCCGTCCCCGTGACGAGAATGATTCCGGTCGCCGCCGCTCTGCCTCGCCAGGTGGCAACAATGATAGGTGGGTTGCATGGAAGACATCGAATCCGTTTGCGCCGAACTTGAACTGACTTGTATCGCCTGTCGCAGCAACATGAAAGATGTTTCCGCCCCCAGAGAAGATGACGACGGTGCCATCAACCCAGGTTCCAACCTGTTTGTGACTGGTATCCATCCCAAGCTCACCGAGGCCGAAGTCTCAAAGATGTTTGAGAAATATGGTGATGTCGAGAAGTGCCAAATCATGCGTGACCCCCACACTAAGGAGTCTCGCGGCTTTGGTTTCGTCAAGATGGTCACATCGGAGCAAGCCGAGGCTGCCAAGGAGGGTCTCCAGGGTGAGCAGATCGAGGGTCGTACAATGAGCATCGAGAAGGCTCGTCGCGCTCGCCCTCGCACCCCTACCCCCGGCAAGTACTTTGGCCCCCCTAAGCGAGGTAAGAGATTGTGCCCTTTTCCCAATTGCCTCCCAATTTTAACCATTCGCTAGACCCCCGCCCTCGTTACGATGACCGCCGACGCGGTGGATATGGAGGCGGCAACTACGGCCGCGAAGATCCCTACCGCTACCGTGGCTACGATCGCAACTATGAGCGACGCTACGAGGACCGCAGTGGCGGGTATGACCGCGATTACAACCGTGGCTACCGCGATAACCGACGGTACGAGGACCGAGGCTACAGCGGTGGCGGCAGCGGCGGCGGCAGCGGTGGCGGCAGTGGCGGCGGCGGCGGCGGTGGTGGTGGTGGTGGTGGTGGTGGTGGTGGCAGCGGCCGTGACTATGAACGTGACTATGAGCGTAGTTATGAACGCCGCGGCGACCGTGAAGAAGGCTACGGCCGTGAGCGCTACGGTGGCAATCGTGAGGACCGTGATCGCTATGGCGCCCGCAGCGGTGGCCCCGGTGGTGGGTATGAGCGTGACCGATACGACCGCGGAGGCGAGCGTGACGCTACCCGATCCCGAGAGCCAGCTGGAGGCGCTCCTCCCGCTGGAGGCGCTAGCTATGGCGAGTCTGCCTCTCGATCAGAGGCTCGTGATCCTTACGGAGGTTCGATCTACTGATTCAATTCTTCCCACAAACCTATCCGCTAACACCTCCAGGTGCCGATCGCAACTAAGTACCAATGGTATTGTCAACCCCAGCTGTCTTGAAAAGCAGCGGATATCCTGGGGTTGAATCTCTGTTATCCTTTCCTCAACTCCTTGTTTTGCTTGTTCTCCTTCCTGTTTCTTTCTTTTTTCTTTTGCCTCCCAAGGACTACTGCAGGCTCTCGATTAGGTTCTGCTCACTCAGGAGTTTCGTGTGATTGCGACGTTAAGGGAATGGAATCAAAAAGGGTACTCGGCCTGCATCACTGAGTTTCTTGTTGCTGGTCAGTTTTGCGGCGACAAGGTCACAGATGGACCACGTATGGCAGCTTTCCGGATCTTTGCAGAATCAAACACTTCATCAGTCATCGCGTCTATCGACGACTACTTGATAGCATTGTCAACACCATACAGCAGATGTCGACGTCGACCTTGACGGTGAAACCTATGGATCAATAAACTCACCATCGACTGCGGAACTCGTTGCTCGCAGCCTTCTCGTGCCGTCTCAGACAAATCAAAAATTTCAAGGGCTCTGCGAGTTGAAGTCGACCACGCCAATCGAAGCTGGCCTCGATCAATCTCGCGGCTCTTGTCGCCTTGACTGACATTTATTATTAAACCAGACTTGTCCGTAAATGTGTCGCCACCTTTCACCAAACAATCAATCACCCATTCGCTGTAATAATCGCCTTGACGCCATGCACCTCTTAATTTGTCCGCCAATTAACTTTGCCAGGGGAGGACAGTAGCGGGAGAGAAAAGGCGCTGTAATGTGCAGTTGCCAAACTTTTCCCCGTACTCTCCGTCAAAACTTGTCCTCCGCGCTCTTGGTCGGGTATCACCCCTCCAAACCGCCGTGAGCAACTTTTCCCCGAGCTTACATCACGCTTGATCCGGCGCAGCCCTTCCTGGTAAAGTGTGCAAACCAGAGCGCGACGCTGATCCTAACAGGCGCTTTTCTCAAAGTACTCAAATGGGCAACCCAGGGCGGCCTGCTGGTTGGCACCGTTGCCCCTATACTGCCCTAGCCTCCCAAGCAACAAAAGCAATATTTGAAAGAGCCAGAGCCAAACCGCTATGGCTATATCGTCCATTGCCAATGATTTGCCTCGCCACTAATATGATTTAGGTTTTAAGACATCATCACTCACTCAATTTCTCCGAGCTCACGGTGATGTCTGAGACTTTCCAAAGGCATCAGTAACGCGGTTTGCAAATTGCAAGGTCTACTCTTGAGTTTGTTTTACATTGGACAATCTCAATTCATTTGAGCATCTCCGCACGGTAAAAACTAAAGAGTATCTCGGTTACCAAGCCACTTTGCAACCTAAGGCCATTAAATAATGACACTTTTTAGCCCCTGGGCGAGGCATTCGGCAGCGATTCAGCACATTAGAACGAAATTAATATCTAATCGGTTCCTTAGGTGAGTGAGCATGCACATAGACAAGGACATCAGGCATTCCACTCCATTGTTGGCTAAAATTCTGTATATTGGGTATTCGTACATTGTAGTATTTAGACAATTGACTCCATCTTCTTTTTGTACACTGTCGCAAAGTCATATCACAACGTCGTGCAGCCGTTATCATTATTGTTGTAAAGTGAATGCGACCGACATCTATCAGTGTCGGTCTTCCTCAGTTGGCCGGTTGACGTTAGCTCCTAGCAGCCAGCCAACACCGGAAACTAGGGTCCCCGTTGCGGCTTCTCTTAATTGATCCCGTTTCCTAACACGCTGCACCCCTTGCGTATCCTCTTGGGCAATCTGGGGTTGCGTTGCCCCTTGGGCAATACCTTTCAGGCTGGACAACGCCGTCAGGTTCCTTGATGCGACTCTGGCGGTTGCCCGCGATAGGTCGAACAGCGACATGGGTGCTTCATCTGCCTGACGTGCGGCGGCGCTCGCAGTTATGTTTCGGGACGGATAGGCCTTGTCCGGATCGGGGGCATCGAAGGCCCCGGGAAGATTACGGAAGTCGCCTTCAGCATCCCAGGCCTCTTCCTTTGCTGCCTCCTCCTTGATAGCAAAGTCAAGCTGCTCCTCGCACCGGCGGAAGGTTTTCAGCACTTCCTGGAGCTGGTTTGAAGGCGCAATGCGCAGTGCAGTTGCCAAACACTCAATTCGTTGTTCGAGATGCCTAATTTCAGGGTTCCCACTAGCCGTCCCCAGATGTGTCGGCTTCTGAGATCTTTCGGTACGGACATATTTGCCAGCATCGAGAGCTGCCTTCCATGACCATTCATCTTCGGACGCTTCCGGGTCTATGGAAGATGAGGTACCCAGCCGGCTTACAACATATGAGTAGGCCGTCTCAAAATCATCTTCCCTCAACGCTCCCTCGATGCACATAGCTACGATGCGTTTCTCGATCATCAAGCTATCCACGCCTTGCTCCTTCGGAGGTAGGCGTCCTCTTACTGGTTTGTGTGATGTGGGCAGGCCGGCATTGGCCATGTTGTTTCCCAGCTCCAGGAACTCCTGTAATCGAGTGTACGCCTTTTTGTTCTGTTCCAGAACCTTTTCAATGACCGAGATTGGGTCCGAGTGCACCCTCAATACGACTGGGCTAAAGGGTTCGCCTTGTTTGAGCACGAGGCGATAGTCACTCAGGGCATGTGTTGCTTTCAACAATGCTTCTATCTGCTTGGTACAAGGAAGGCCTTTGTCCATTGTTTTAGGAAAGGCGTGAATGCTGTGCATATTAGCCATGTATGTCAGAAGCATCTTGACAAACTCACATTTCATCACATTTCTTGAGCCCTCCCCTGGATCGATTTGGATTTGACGCATTGTCAAAGGCGGCGAGAGCCGAGTGCTGCACCGTGTTTTGGACCTCAGTCGCCGGTAGAGGTGTCTCAGAAGCATCTTCATATATAGATCGAGCAAGAGAGTATCCTAAACAGCGATGCTTTAGTTATTACACATGTTCAAAATCAACAAGAAAAAAAAGGCGACTACGTACGTCCGTTTGAGAGCAAAACCTTCAGTATCTCTGTCTCGATATTTTGTGGGGATACTGTCCCAAATACCCCTTGAATAGGTCCAACCGGCGGCTCTGAAGAAGCTGCATTGCCCCAGTTGTGTAACCACCGGATTTCTTTGCGTGCACGGATCCAGTATTCGTCGTCGTTTTGTGATGCATGTGCAGATAATGTGCGGATGAGTCTTGTAAGCTCAGCCTTTTGCTCTCTTTGATCTTGTAAAATTGCCAGATCACCAGCCCTCCTGACAGTGCAGGGAATACCAGCACGAGTCAATAAAAATGCGCTGATAATGAGCGTCATCAACAGACTTATTGATCTAGAGTCCAGGGTCGTTAGGGGGTTCGACGGTTTTAATAAATCATTCCTCATATACGTCGCTGCCTTGGCCCCGGCAAAAGCATTGGCATCGAATTGAGGCACAGGAGTCAAGGCAGATGCTTCCAATTGAAGAGTAGTATCCAAGTCCTGGTCCATCAGCGACTTAATTCTAGCGCATATCTTATATGCACCCTCTAAAGCGTCCGGGGTAGCATCGGATATGAGGTATGCGCTAGCCAGGACAGCGCGAGCATAGCTTGAATCCAGATAACGCTGTTGGGGCTCCTGAAACCACAGGTTGACATCGTCGACTAAATCAACATCTTGGGGGCCATCCCACTGTTCAATGACTTTCAAAACAGTACTCCATGACTGTGGCGCTTTTTTAATAAGCCACTCGAGCGTCTGCTCCCAGCCCGGACATGCCAAGACCGTTTCCGTAGCTGAGTTGTTGGATGGATCGTCGATGGGCTCCTGCGTCCATCGGGAGTCATTGAAAAGCCAGGGGCCAATCAAACCCCTGAGATCACGCCCAAGAAAAGGGAACCCGTCCTCTGAGATTCCCGTCTCGGCCAGAAGGTAGTCAACAGCGGCTCGGTCTGGCAGCTCCTCGAATTCTCGGAGAGAATATCGTGTTGGTTTATGAGGGTAGTATTCGTGGTTCCTTCGCAAGAGGGGCAACACTGTCGAAACAAACCAAGTCTCCAATGCAGAGCTTCGTTGAAGGAAAGGGATGAGCAGGTCTGGAAGCTGAAGTAACATACCAGCTTCTTCATCCATTCGGTACCCCCGCAGAAACAGAAATGTGGTCAAAGAATCAGACTCATCGTGGTTTGCGATGCCGGGATTGGTCAAATGTAAGAGTTTCAGCTTCTTGATCTTTTTAGACGCTCTCTCGTCAGAGAGAGTGTCGACGGCTATGGTGTCGAGAGTCTGGTCCTGGTGCGTCGGTGGCTCATTGGCGGCCACGGCCTGTAGGATGGGAATGTATGTATCAGGCCTGAGGGTCTCGGGGAGGTGGGTGAGGAGAATTCGAAGAAGGAGGTCCTGGCTCAAGACCGTGGTATATTGTGCAGTAATATTTGACAGGCCGTCGATGTCGGCCTGTGTCGCATAGTGGACGGCAAGCAAGACCACTTTGGCAGGGCCCAAAGACTGAGGGACAGCCATGACAAGGGCTCCACCGAGGCGAGTTCGTAAAGGAAGCGGATGTCAAAGCCTTGTTCGATGTATACAGTTCTTGCGGTCGTCGGTCGAGTATTCCAGGTCTCAGCTTTGGGAGGCTTCGCCATGTGCGTGTAATGCAAGGTCGGCCGTCGTTGTAAACTGAGGCCAGCTACCCAGTTAAGTGACGATAGCTAGGTGGGACGTCGCAGTAGCTCCATCACTCTCTCCGAATTCAGCTAGCAGACTGAATAGGTACGTACCTGTCATCGAGGGGCACTCCGCAAGGTGAGAGAGGTAGACTGCCAGACACATTTGCAATTAAGCGAAAATTTATTTCCCCGGCATGCATTGTGCTTATGATGCGTGACATCCAGTTCACTGCCAGTTTGTGAGAGACTTGCGGTACCTTCAGTTAGTGTGCGGCTCTCCACTCAATACCACCAATTACAGCGCAGCGATTGCTACTCGGACGGGTCAACTCACGCCCGGGAAGCCATCTGCATCGTTAATTCCAACGCTGGACGGACCCGCGCAAACGAGCCAAAAGCGTCTACCTCTCGACCAGCTAAACGTCTCGATACGCACCCAATTGGTTCAACATGGCGTCGGGATATGGTCTGAACGGCGGTGAGTACCAAAAGAGCCTATATCTGACGCGCACAAGCTGACGACAGCCCCTCATGTTTCCAGGCCCCGGCCGTTGCTTTCCCTTCTGGCAGGACGTCATGGCCTGCTACGTCGTCAACACCTCGGCCGAGGATGACTCTGGCAAAAAGAAGTGCTCCCTAACACTCGAAGACTACTACGAGTGCTTGCACCACAAGAAGGAGGTGCGTCCTAAATCGCTCGCGGAGCATCACGTCGCCCTCGCACAGAGCTTCAAAAGTATACAGAATTGGGCCTGGATACTGACCATCGACAGCACGCGAGAGCCCTGGCCATGCAGGCCGCCTACGCCCGATCCGAAACTTCGACGGCACGAGACAATGCACCGAGCTCCAAACAAATAAGGAACCTGGGACTGCTGGGCAAGGAGGAGAACACCAAGGAGGTATTGGGACAGAGCTAAGCAGCGGGCGCATCGGCGAGTTACTATAGCGGGCAAAGCGTTGTATCCCGGTATCTCATTCCTGTCGACTGTATATGATGAAGAAATAGACGTCCGTTGACCTTTGTTATTTCATGCCGTCTGTCTTTGTTATTGCCGGTGTCCTCGGATGTTGCTATGATAAGCCAAGAAGCTCATTGCGGGCTGGATAGACCTCCAGCGGATACCGGCGGATTTTGAGACTATTTTGTCTTGTCAAGGAGTGGTGTGAGATTTTGCCAGCTTTGTGCTGTCCCGCCCCGATCGGAGTCAATCGTCTTGACGATGCCCTCTAACAAGGTTGGGTAGTATTGCATCTCATAAAGTCAAGAATAGCCGCTCATGCAACGGCACAAGGTGGTAGGACACAATCAAGGGGTTTGTCCAAACGCCATCAGGGACACTGTCTGTCACTGCATCAGTGGCAATGATGAATAACCGAGCCAGTAAACAGTTGTCTGCCTGCCACTGTGCTGGCAGGTGGTACAGTATGTGCCCAAGACGAACAAGCCGTACCATTGGTCCCATGTTTTCGTAGGCAGTAGTTGAGGTACCTTCGTCCAATTTCTAGCAGCCTCTCTTCAGAAGATTGCGTCATCTTCCCTCTCATTGCTGTCCTCTGTTTTCCTCAAGCGTGCCTTACTTCGATATTCACGCAGTACTCCCTCTCAACTATACTTCGAGTTATCTCACTGTCTCCCACGCGTTTCAAATATCCGGTTCCTTCCACTCTCTTTCATCGTTCCTCTCATCCGCTCGCCGTTAGGCATAGTCAGTTCACTCGCCCGATAACATCACCAAAGCGAGGCACTCCCGAAATGCCTCTCCTTCGGGGTATTGATATATCCATCGTCACACAACCTGGTACCAAGAAGTTGCCCGAATTTCCACATCCAGGTCCCTCCTCATCCACATGTTGTGCTCCGCCATACAGTCCGCCGGTTCTCGGAGAATTGGGGACAGATATTCCCCTTGTCGAAAGTGATGACCCTTATGTTTCTGTGTACATCCCATCGTCCCCAGGTAATCGTTGACATCAATTCTTTCTGTTGAAGCTGTTCCTTCATTCCTCTAACCAACCCAACGTAGGGTCTCAATTTGGAATTCACTATTCAGCGGATGAAATTACAGATTCTCCATGTTACTTGTACTTCAAGCTCTTGTTGAACGGGAGGAACATTGCCAACTGGGGCACAAATCTTGCCACCCAATCTTCGGGCTCAGTTACCCGCGCTCTGTTTGGGCCAGATGATCGATGGCATTACAAAGAGAACGGGGTCGTTCACAAACGAGAGGGCATCGAGGCCCGTTGCTTTTATTTCCTGCCGGCCTCGAGTAGTATTTCTGTTGCCGATGACGGCGGTCTCGTCGAAGTCCAGGTCTTCCGATCCAAGGGTCGAAAACGAAGAGCACCTGTGCTAGGGCAGCATCGAGAACAAAAGAGCTACGGGATCGCGTAGGTTTTAAGGTATATCGGTTTCCTGGTATAGCAATTGTTAATCTTGTCGTCAGATCACCTTCAGGGGGACTCTTGGAAAGCCCAGAAGATGCCTACTATTACGATTGGGTTCTGATTGACCCCAAGCAATACCCATTTGTCTCATTTCGCTTCCATTATCGTTCATGGGAAAATCTTCGGCAGTTGAATTTGATCCCAGAGCTTGGAGAATTTGTCAAGTCCGGCGTCGACGGCAGCCCCGGGAAACCCCATGGGAGCTCATCTGACATGACTGTCAGGCCGCAAACCCACAACCCTATCCATCCCATTGCAGATTTTGGTGTCTTGAGGAAGGGAGAAGAGGAATCCTTAGTGCAGACACTCCTTGGGTTGTTGGAGGTGTCAACTCGAGAAGGGCAATCCTCATGCGTCCCAGAAGTACCCAGGTCATCCCCCTTGCGTCGTCCCTTACCGGAGATTCCCCAGAAGAAAACGGCCGTCACTAAATTTCCGTGGTTACGCGCAAACTCTGCAATCCCTCCCCGGCTCCCATACATAGAGGAAGAACCCGCAGAAGGAGATGAGACGGGCTCGGTTGTAAGTCTGAGAGAACCCGTCTCTATCAGGTGATTTTGTTGGCCGGTAGACCTTTAACGGCCCTTTAAGCCCATATCAAATTACCATACTTCAGGTCTTTAAACTTGCAAGTCCCTCTGAGACAAGTGTCAATGTGACTTCAGGTAGTCGCGGCTTACCCTAGAGCTAGCAATCAATTTCGGATAGGAGCATGGTTTGCAACAAACCTCAAGGATTGGTGATTATGCGTCAATATTCACTTATTAGCAATTAATGTTTGTTTAATACGACGGTCATTGTTGGTTTATATGCAAGCCAGGGAATGGTTTGCTATGATAAACAAGTTTGGTTCGGGACAAATAATAACAATATATACCAGCCAAAATTCATCACGAACACTTTCGCTCTCAATTAACAAACGATTTATATCATTCGTTAAGTTTCGTATAATTTCATCCCTTGATCTCGTTTACGAGAGAAACCCACCTTATTGTATGGAGTGACCCTTGAGTATGTGAGCTTCCTCCCCCCCCCCAAAAAAAAACAGTTCCCACCAAAAGATACTGGTTTGTAGTATCAAACACGATGTTGCTTGCTTTTCAGGAGGATAAGCCTCTGTTCAGCTGATGACTGTTTTCCTGGCAGCTGGCAAGCCGGCCTAGGCAGCTCCTCCTTTGTACGCCTAGTTCACTTTCCTCGAAATATCCAAACTCCAAACTTCATCGCTCCCGCCAGGCTGTGCCCAAAAACACACTGGAACCATGAGTGACGCCAGTTGGTTGAAATTTCTCGGGGGTACACGAGCTCGAGCTCCGGGGACTCTCTCTTCACCTCGGTCAGAGCCGACCCTTCGTGCACTTCACCGAGGCGAGCAGGAAGCCGAGGAGCCTCACAGTCCACAACACGGGGTCAAGGCTCAACTTTCGAGCTGGCACAATAAAATTAGGACCACGTCTACGTCCTTGGAGATCGAGACATCTCCAGAGAATTGTCATTTTGCCAAAGCAGGGGAAATCACATGGCACACGCCCTCGTTTGATCAAATGGCAGAGGCCCTACAGGTTAGGATGATGACGAAGCCGCTTATGGACCCCTTGCCCTTGGAGTACCACTCGCATATTCTACACGTCATAGAAGGCTACGGTCTCCTCAAGACAAAGGCAGTTGTGGCTGAACAGGAGCTGGCAGAAGCACAGAACCGTCATGATAAGGAGCAAGAAAAGTTCAACCTGATGCAGGAGAGTTGGATAGTCCAGGAAGCCAGATACAAGGCTGAGATTAAGAGACTTGAGATCCTCATCCATCAATCATCAGACAGCGGCCTCGAGGCAGTTGCCGTGGCAAGATCAGAGAGCCTTCTGCGACCTCAAAATCATCATCCTGCTTGCCTGGCCCGGCTGGAAGGTAAGATTGGCGTTCCCGGACCGGTGATGGCTTTCCTGTGAAACTCGCACACTGATGGGTTTGTAACTAATGTGGACTCCAGTTGTCGACGAGACAAGCCAAGGAGGTGTGGAAGAGACATTGTCCCGTGGTCGTTCTCTCGGACATCAGAGTTCAATTCGTATGGATCTACAATTCCCTACACCCCATCACAAAGCTAATAGTCACCAACATAGTTTCTCGTCCACGGATAGTAGATGTAAACAGTGACATCAGGCTGAGCAAACGGCTCATCAGACAGGACAAAGCCAAATCTCTTGAACGTCGCTGTGCTCGTGGGAGAAAGGATGGGGCGGCAAACCGGAAAACGCCAGTTGACGCACACAGATCCGAGTCAAACTCGTCTGGCACTGCAAGCCGGAACCTAGCGCCACCTGAAGACACACGAGACATCCACGACTCAAAGGTGTCAAAGGAAGCTCGGGGCGGGGACGTTTGTACATTGCAATCCGATCCATCAGCGCGGAAGCAGATGGATGCCAAATTGTTTCAGTATCGCCATCGCCGAGAATTCTCATTTGTGCCAGGCGACGATATGGCAGGAACGCATAACATTGCGAGGCCGAGAGAAAGCCCAGACGCGACCACTAAGCGGGAATACATGGATCCACGCCTGGAAGACACTTTAGTAGGGTCGAATAGCGCTAAGGACGGCCCCGTTGATGGAGGCAAATCAACGGCGGAGCGGTACTAGTCCTGGAACTAGCCCATGTGGATCAAATGGTTTGGAGCCGTAAGGTGGACTGGATGCGGCCTGGTCAAGGCTCGAACTGAGTCGAGGTGAGACTTTGTATATGAGGTTTGAGGTGTCGACACAGCAAGGTTGAACTAAGGCTACAACGGCTGGGGAGGTGTGAGGTGAGGCCGAGAAGTCCGGCAACTTTGTGGCGGAAAAAAAAACCCCGACATCTCTGCAGTCAAAGTTTATCAGGACGAATGCAGTAACAACAGACGGGTAGTAAATGATTAGCTTGTGAGGGGCGTGGTAGGCGCAGAGTCAGTCCGTGACGGAACTAGAGTGGTGCGTGGGCCCTGAAGTTGAGTTGAGGCGACGCGGGATCTAGCGTTGAGGGAAAGAAGCTTTGGCATCGGATGCTACCCTCTTTAGTCGACGGTGCAGAACTCTGCGTGGTGAAAAGAACAAAACGTTGCAGTTAGAGTTGGGGTTGAGGGAACGCACGATAGTGGCGCGTGGCCGGATTGGACGAGCTGGAATGCAGTTGAGGTTTCTATCGGGACCGATCAAAGGAGGAATGTGACTGAGACTATCAAGGGATCATTCATGTGGCGGGCTCACTTGTGACAATAGAATGAACGAAATCCGTTATTTGGCGTTGCATGTCTTACCCTAGAGCCAGGAACGGCTTGTCCGAGAACCGGTGAATGATTCATGTCGTGCACCAAGCACTCGGGTAACATAGGAATTGATAGGCCGCTTCAACCCCTCCGGCGGCAATTTACTCCCCCTCTCCCGGATTTCCTCGCCAGTAGCTTTTGTTTAGTGGTTGATGCGGAATCAGACGCGAACCTTACGTTTACATGTGTATTTTAGGTTGGGTAGATTCGATGGCTACGACTTAACCCCTCATCCGATCGATGAGGGGAGTTTGGCCCGTCGGGTATAAGCAGCGTTTCCTGCGACGACCACCCAGCCCCTGTGAGTTATGTTCTTGATTGACTTTAGATTTTCCCCTCGCCTCAGGAGAATTGAAAAGTGTAAAGAAGGTTGCCGACGGTACAGTTTGTTTCCCTGGGGATTACGAGGGGCGGGGATTTGAAAACAAGTTGCGAGAGAGGGGGCGGGCAATTGACGCGGAGCTCCCGGCTCCAAAAAAAATATTAAGCGACCTAGAGAAAATGCAGCGCATCCCGTAACGTATGCACATTGTTGTTGTAGAGTTGCAGAGTTGCAGTAGCATACGTACGGAGTGAGGCAAAGTGTCCCACCCCCCTTGCGGCGCTGGACGGCGATAAGCGAGGGCCGATGAACCCAGATCCTCGGGACTTGTTAAGGCGGGGTGTCTGGTTTCAACTCACCGACCCGTACTGTGCACGAATGCATGGATGCGTAACCTGGGTACCTAATAAATTTTTTTTTGGGGGGGGGGGGGTTTGACTCGTCTTGTCTTACAGCGCACCGCGCCATATCGAGAAGGACCATGAGCCTCGCTGCTTGTAGTCAACCTGCTCTTTTTTGCTCTGGTCCTGGAGTTTCTCGTATTCCCGGCTACCAATGGCGGCGGTGTCAATCGTGCTCTCCCAGCATCGCGGGCAGCGGGACGAGAAAATAGCAGCGACAAGGGGGGCGGCATACCCTGTTCCGGGCACCTCCTGGGGGGCCTCATGGGACCTCATGGCTGGGGTCTGTTTGCTAGCCTTGACCCATTCTCCTGCATACAAAACAATGTTACCTCCTTACCAAGGACAAAGATGTTTGTGACGACAGCTGGTCTCGTCCCCTCACCTCCTGCCCCATCGCCCCTGGCGGCCGTTTTGAGTTAGGCCAAGGAACGTGGGAGCTGCTACCAAGGTACGTCATGAATGTTGACTGATTGTCGCAGGCCAAAGGACATCCCGAGACACTGTCGTGGATCAACATCGACACCTTCGGACCGGTCAGGATCTTACAGTTCCCTGCCCTCCGCCGCTCCGCCACCCCGCCCCTCTTGGGGGTGCCTTGGAACCTCTTCTCTTCCCGTACTGCAGCCATTGTTGCTTTTCCCCCTCGACACCGGTGCAAGGTGCCGGATCCAATTGCCTGGACCCTCAGCGCCGGGGAAGGAGAAGGGCGGGAGCCTGTTGAGGGGCGGCAACGCAGCGCGACGCAGCGCAGCGCGATGCTACCGAGGCGGCGGTGGCTTGCCTTTGCTGATTCCCAACTGTGGAGGCGGATGTGACGTCGGGATAAATGAAGTGAGATGAGGTGCAACCAGAAAAAGAAACGAAGCCGGGAAGAGTGGACAAAGGAAAAAATTTAGAAATGCACAAAGGTGCAGCAGCCGCCGCAGTAGCAGCCGCAGCAGGATGGGGGGACTTCAGATAGTCAACCGCGCTGCAACGGCGCCAAGACATAACCCTAGATCAAGTTTGGTAGCCCCAATCAACGGGGACGGAACGGGTGAATGGTTCACATATTATTACATTGACTTGAACAGGCAGACAAGGGGTGGTCGTCGTGACACAATTGACTCGACATGTTCAGGACCAGGGTCGAGAGGGATCTCATACATTAGATGGGGACATGATTTGATTTGATTTGGATTGGGTTGAGGGAGGAGCGTCAGATGGTGTGCCGTGATTTTTCTTCCTTTTTTCTTTCTTTTTCTTTGGTCCTGGGTCAGTGCCAGTGTCAGTGTCAATCGCTGTTGTTGGGGGCTGCAGCTGAACCCGGGAGCTGGGAGCCGGAGCCAGGACTGGGGAGAGAGATGTGATTTGTGATTTGCGACTCGAGATTCTGAGATTTGAAAATCAAGCTTGGTGGTACCGCATCCCACAGTCACTGGAGGGAGTGGATATAGCCAACAACGGTGGGAAAATGTGAGAGCGGGAGCGGGAAAGTGGGACTGGTGCCGCTAGCCCCATCTAGTGCCGCGAGCGATGGCAGCGTAGCCAACGAGGCAGCGGGATCCATCACGCCGGGGCTGACTATTTGGCGGATGACAGGGCTAGGGGGGTCCAGGGATTGCTGGCGGACAGGGCCAAGGGCAGCAGCGCAAGGAAGGAGGCGTGGGAGATCATGCTCAGCTCAAACAACACCCACAGATGGAGCAGCGAACTGGGAGGCAGGGGTTTGGAAGATCGACCATGGATCCAACCCCAGCGCGAGACAAGGAACAAGGGCGTTGCGCCGCACACAACGGCGGCCGAAATTTTTCGGTCGAGCCGTCCCCATCCCTTTCGGACCTTGCTCGCAAACCAGAGACAAGGTCCCCGGACGCAATGACGTGACGTGACATTTAACGCCGACTCGGCTCTCACACACCCCATACACCCCCTGCCCCTCCCCTGGCGATCAGTAATCATGGAATTCCTCTGTTTCCCCAGAAGGAAAAAAACAACATAGTGACGGGATATGATACCTCACGCACCGTGAAGATCCCGATGGAAATCGGGTGCAAGGGTCCACGCTGTGCGCCTTGCTGCACCCCTACCTACCGTTACATCTGAACCCTCCAAGCGAGCAGCGATCTCTTTAACGAGAGGCAGAGTGGCAGGTCAAGAAAAAAAAAATAAGTTGAGGCGGAGAAAAGGTTGAAGGAGAGCCAGAGAGGGGGTAAAAAAGAAACGAGCATGCCAAAACAGGACTGGAAAGAGAAGGTGACAATCGCGATCAGATCCCCATTTAGTTAATGGTCAACTAGCCAATATTTCCCCCGAATTACCAATGAGTTTTCTTTTGGTAGCGAGTGGGAGGTTTTTTAGTGCCCGCCCAAGTGTATCCAGCGCCTCGGGACCGGTTCAAGAGCTGGGAGGGTGAGCCATCCCTGAAAGCTACCGACCGACCTTGCTTTGCACTACGTACCTATGTGCGCTCACGTACCTCGGGGTGCACTGTGACGATGGGCGAACTGCTGCACTGCAGCATTGCGACGACAGTGCGCCTTGTCCATCTCTATCGTGGAGAGCGAGGAGCTCGAGCTTCTAGTCTAGAGTGCTTAAATTCTTCCCAGTTGCAGCATCACCTCTCGCCCCTCCCCCGTCCATTCCAACTGCTGTACACATACTCTTACTCACTCTTACTCACATACATATACACACACATATATATACATACACATATACATATACATACACAGACAAATACACGCCCCGATAAGAAAGGAGGTTGCATCGGAACGATCTGCATGCGTGCCGCCGTTTTGTGGTGGCAGTGTTGCGACCCATGATGACGGTGACGACGATATGCCCCCCCAAAGAAAATACAGAGCGCCAGCAACGGGATTGCCGCTTTGCTGACGATTTTAAAAAGAGGGAACCACAAATACAAGAATGTTCTGACTGTGTCTCAATTCCACGTCCACCCCAGTTGACGACGGTCACAACCATCCACTCACGACGCATCCTCCGGGACATTGATGCGAGAGCCCTGACACCCCCCTTCCATCTCCCTCCCTCATCTCTCCACTAGTCAGTGTCCCAAAGGCTTGCCCGCCTGCCACTTGTCCCGCCCTTCTGGTTGGGATGGGTTGTTTTCGCTAAAAAAGCAAAGAAACGGTAAGGGTCCCTTGAGAATAAGGAGGGTAAAAAAAAAAAAAAAAAAAAAAAAAAAAAGAAAACTCGCAACGGCCAAAGCAAAACTTTTCTGCTTGTCCCCTCCCAATCATACCTTGTCGCCCAACCCAACAACCTTTTCCCGACAGGACGGAAACCTCCCCCCATTCCATGCTGTCAAACCGGGGGTTTGTGCCTCGGTAGTTGGAACTAAGGGCAAGTCACTGGCAAGTCAGGTCGTATCTTCATTTGCCCGGAAGAAGCCATCTCCAACACTTGTAGCGGTAGCGTCAACCGGATTGCCATTCCGCCCAGTTGAACCCTGGTTCCAGCTCTCTGTAACCCCTTGCGCAACGTCCCGTCCATCCATTAACCAGACTCGACTTGGTCGGTTGCCCACCCCCCTCCCCTACCCCCTGGGCGAAATAAATAAGTTAATAAGGCTAGGCAAGGCCAGATGACAGCCTCAAATCAAAATGACAGACGCTCAATTAACTTGAGGGGGATCAGAGGACCCTTTGATCGGTCAGTATGGATGGGGCTGTCGGCGTATCGGTAATCACAATTACAAAGATGCTGCTATTATTGGGAACTTCTCCCTCTGTATGTCTCTAAAATGTGCTTGGCATTGGTTTTTCTTTTTCCCTTTGTTTGCACGCGCTCAGCTGCATCCATTTTTTGGGGAACGGACGCGATTTCATTTCCAAACAGCAGGGCGATGCTTGATGAAGAAAATTGAGGAAATTGATGCGGTCTGTTGTTGATCACGGACATTTTTTCCTTTTTCCTGTTACTACCTTGATCCCTTCAACTTCCCGATTGGAATCTCCCGGTTTTCAGCTCTCGTGTGGGGAGGGAGCCCCCTCATCACAAAAGTCGATGCGGGTGTTCGTATCTCGGCAAGGATATATGCCCCGCCCCCCCTGGCGCGGGCTGCGGAACGGGTTGATGCGCACTCTCCATTTCCTTTTGAGGGAGGCAGGGCAAAAAAAGGATGAAGCGATCCTCTCCAGGGCCTCAGCGCTAAGCCAAGTAAGTTTGTTCAACTTTTGCCAGCTGCTACTGTACTAGGGGATCCATCGTCATCATTTTTTCTTCTCCTTTTTTCTTTCTTTTTCTTCTACGCCAGAGCGCTGTTGCGGATTGCGAACGACGTGGAGGCTAACACGTATCTCTCCCCTCGGGACGTGCAGACGTGCATTACATATACACTAGCGGAGCGGGCAAAAGGTAACGGGATGGGAGACCTGCCTGCCTGCCTACATGGAAAGGTACGTGGTGCGTTCACAGGAGCAAGGCGCCCAGACAGCAGGCTTATCGTTGTCGCACATCTCACTTGGCCTTGCGGATTGGAGGAAGAAGAGGCATTGTCTGGGATGAGTGAATGAGCGGGAGAGGGCGGCTCATGCATCGTCGTACGTGTGGAATCATAAGCACAAGCACAAGGCGCGGTGACTGACTCGACAAGGTTGCTGGGTGTCAGATCGGCCGCCAGTCACGCGCCTCAATACACCCCCAAAAAAATTTGAATATGAGAATTGGCAGAGAGGGGAGAGAGTGAGAGAGCGCGTGTGAGTGGGCGGCGCGTGCAGTGCGACGTGCTTGTGGTAAGGAGCTGGATTCGAGCCGAAATTGTTTGGCAGGGATAGAGTTTGATCATGAACATTTTGGCAACATTTCATTGTGTGTGAAATAGATTAAACTAATTTTGTAGCGTCCTCTTTATTTCCTCGAGACCAAAAAATGCCGAAAGCAAACAAAGAGTAGTGATGATCATCTTGGGACAATGACCTTTGGACATGGATCATGGTTTACGGGGGAGCGACGGCTCGCTGGTTGGGGGCCGGACGGGCTGGCGGGACGGACAAAGAGTCGACAACTGTGGACGACGGTTAGATTTCATGGGAATTAGCTTCGTCAGGGGCTGGGGTGCGAAGGAGGAGTGCCAGAGAGCAAGGTGCAGGGTTACAGGGTGTAAGGGATGGGGATGGCAGGGGCGTGGTATTATTGGCGCCTTGGGCTTGGACTTGGGGAAGGGGTGGGGGAGGGGCGTGGACGATCCAAGATTCACTGATTTCCTTTGGGATTCTGGCGTTTACGCCGTCCCAGTTGCCGATTGAGTCTCTCATCCAAGGTCCTAACCTGTCGGATCGGGCCAATGTGCGGGTGAGGGCAAGCTTGGACAAGGACCATCGAAACGTCGGTGCTTTGGCGTGACCACGTCTAAAGTATGAGATGGACAAGTCTACGCCTTGCCCGTCCCGCCCGCCAAACGGGGCTGGAATGTATGGAACTGCGATGGAGCTTTGGCTTTGCTCTTCTCTCCACGGCTGTCTTCTCCCACGACTTAATGGCGTGTTCTCGGCCTCATTCCCTTCACTCTCGGTCGATCGGCGGGCTTTGCGGGAGAGGGGAGAGGGGAGAGAGAGGGGTTGTGCCTGGCGTCAACTGAATCTTGTCCTGAACACATTGCAGTCTGTTCCCCAACACTCTTTGGCATTGGCATTATCCAGCAAACGAACTACCTGCGCACCAACCGCACAAGGTCCAAAGTGCGAGGGCAGTGCCACCCCGGCCCGGTAGAAGGGAGATGGAGTATAGAGAGGGAGAGAGAAAGAGAGAAAGGCAAACGAGGCAGTAGCAGCTGTACCAGTAGTATTGCAGAGAGAAGGCTTGAGCCCGTCCGCCAGGGTGCCACTTTCGTTTCGTTTCGTTTCATTCAAGCCCGTTCTACTTGAGCCTAGCCTCTGTCCAACTTCAGGTCACGTAGCCGGAAAAAGCAACTCCCAAGCTCACTAGAGGCAGTCCACACGCCCAAAACGGGCCACAGGCTTGACGAAGATCCTTGTCAACGACGTTGGGTTAGTTGGTTTAGGCGTTGGGTTGGCCGGTGATGAAGGCGATAAACGGTGGCGCCAACTACTGCCCTGCCTCGCTGGAGGCCCTCGACCCGGACCATGTCCCATCCAACAGAAAAGGGCGCCAAAGCAAGCCAACGACCCGCGCGCCCCCTCCCTCCCTCTCGACCCGTGCAGAAATGGGATTTGGGGATGGGGAAAGGGTCCTATTGGGCCGCAGCTACTCTTGACCCCGGCCGCCATGGCTAGCTGGACCATTGTGAGATGCGACAGGGAAGGGGGGCCGAAAAAAAAAACAAGTAAGCAAGCCAACATTGACAGGGCGACGAAGGGGACAAGGAAGACAAGGGAGAGAGGTAATAATGGCGCAGCAGGACAAGGGACAAGGGGCAAGGCATATCAGCGTGCCGGGTATCGCATATTGCAGTCAGTCAGTCAGTCAGCTGCCGTCTCTATACCCGGGAAATCGAGATTTGGCATCTGGATCGGATATGACAATGTGGTCGGCGCCCGCTTGTAGATCGCCGTCGATCCTGTCCGAACCCCCCATCCTTCCATTCTCCATCGCCTGTCATGGACCACCCGGGCGGCATCATTATTATTCATTATTCCCCTAATCCATCCAAATTGCCGGGAAAACAAACAATAACACCAGGAACCTAGTTGCAGCTACACCGTCCTTGTTACCCAAAAGCAAATGTAAAAAGAAAAGAAGAAAAACCAGTTTCTAAATCTAAGCACCACTGCTCGGGAGTCTCGACTTTATCGTTTGAGAGGGCAACCCAAATAAAATTCCCGTCCAATGCCCTTGTCCCCCAAGCAAAGGCAGAGAGGTAGTTAAGGGTAGAGTGTGCAGTGTCGACGGGGAGGGGGCAGAGAGAGGACCCTGCTTTGAGTCTAGCCTGTCCACATTCCAGTCCACCTTTAGATGCTTCTGTCCCAGCTTGGAAACCACCGTCGAGGGATGGCCCCTGCGCTGCGGTTTGCCACACTTGATGTGACAAGAGAATTGGTTGGCACGCGATGGGAAAAGCATCGGCGGGTCGAGAGGCGACCCCCCTCTTGACCGGAGTTGACGGAAGGCAAAAGCCATCAACACGAATGTAAACCAAGGTAACTCTCACCTCAACTGTATCACTCCTCATTAGGTACCAAGTAAAAGAAATAACACACGTACACGTACACGTACACGCTCGGAACTCTGGTACCTCGACCGATAACGCCCACTCCCAACCCCTCCCGGCAGGCTAGGGGGAGGAGGGGAGAGGGATGGCAGAGAGAGAACCGAGTACACCCCGGGAATACTGGATGCAGACAACCGGGTGTCAACCAGTGTGCTACCTGCCTGTCAGTGGCGAGTGAATCTGCGCTACCATCCATTCTTAGCGGCTACAAAGTACCTACCTGCCTGCCTTCTGCAGCCTCCAACTATGCCCCCAACGGGTATCAGGTTCACCTGCATGACCTGAGATGTCTCCCAAGACTCCAGAGTAGATGGGGCATGATGATTGTACCAAAGTTTTCAACCTACCATGTAACGCCGTGACCCTAGGCCACCGTCACGATCTGCACATGATTTGGCTATTTGCCTTGGAACCACTTCCCCCTTGTCACGCGGGCCCAGCGTCTCATCCTCACCCCGAGCGGCTTTGCCAAAGAAGCTCTGACATTGCATTTGATTTACTTTTGGCATGAAAGGTACAGAGCGGTTTGAAGCACAATTCAGGTGGTCTTCTGCCACTATCAATTTAATTGGTTTGCATATCACACTTTTCCCCCTACGCCCTATGTAATCTTGCGCTATGTTCATATAATGTACAGACATTTTTTGTCATTGACGAGGATGTTATCCACCTCACCCTTTTTAGCCTCCTCTTCCACTAAGCGGCTCTGTTTTGTTGTAAACATGGCCCAAGTTTATATATACTTTTTTTTTTTCTCCTTCTCGCTACTGTCATAATTATCACACTCCTCAGTGAAGCTAGTAAAAACTGTGGATTGACTCGGGCTTGCAGATTTCTAGTTGGGCATCTGGGCCATCTAGAGCTCGGCGCGAGTGGGTCGTCGTCATTTGGGAGTGGTTGAGCAGCCCCTGGTGGGAGTCAGCCTTGGAGCTGTATTATTCCTGCCCTACTCGATGGGGTATAGCTCCGGTTGCGGTGATGTGCCTCTGCCTGGGTGGTTACCCAGGCGTGGGAGTGAGGGCGATGCTGAAGCGTCGCCTTTTCTTTGACCCTTCTATCCCAACAGAGCAGCAACATTCATCCGAGAGTCTTTATCTGAGATAGCCTGCGGTTGTTGTCGCAGCTGGAGATGCTGCTGTGCGGGCGAGTTTGGTGCGGTAGGCAGCTGAGTTTGTGGAACCAGCGGTGGCAACCGGGGCTGAGATTCATGTCTCTCACCAAATGGGTGAGAAGCCAGAGAGCTCAGGCTGGGAAGCTTGGGGTCATTTGATGGTGCTACGGCTGCGGTGCGGAGCGGAGGTAGCTCGACTGGCACATGTAGCGCTAGCGTGTGTCGGCCTGGCGATGTTGTGTAGTTGGATCCCGAGTCTGACTCGGCGGATTCTGAGGAGCAAGGTGAAGGAAGGGGAGCCTCGACCCAGGGCATCGGGTGTCGGTGACCCTGGCCCTGATGAGAAACGGAAGAACTCCTGGGCAAGGGCAGAGAGGGAGTTGAAATGGAGAGGCCTGCTCTGTTGTAGTGCTCATCGAAAGACTGCACCGCTCGCCGGCGGTCGAGTCTCTTGCGGCGGTTTTGGCTTCCGTTCCACCAGTTCTTTACTGCGTTATCGCTGCGTCCATGAAGTCGGCGGGCAATCTCAGCCCATCGCTTCCCAATCTCGTGCACCAGGCGCTCAATCTGGACACCCTCTTCCGGGGTGATTGGGTCATGGTTTAATGTTGGCTTCAGGTTTTGATGGTAGCGCTCGCGGCATTGCTTGGGAGTTCGTGAGCCAAGGGTCTGGGCAATCCGTACCCAGTTGAGGGGGCCGTGTGTTTGAACGAGTTGCATCAGGTACGCGTCTTCGGCATTGGACCAAGGCCCTCTCCTGTGTGTCGTCATGTTGGGCGAGTATGTGAGGTGAGGTCTGGAGAGATGTAATAGAGAGGGTGCTGGCGGTGGTTTAAAGTGGTGGTGGTGGTCTTAGTCGGTGCTGGAATTAATTGGCTGTTCGGAGTGGGTTGTTGGTTGAAGAATGTGTAGGTGATAGAGGATTATAAGTAGAGTATGATGAAGAAGAGAGGTGATATTGATAACGTCTTATACACAGCACACACAATAGTAATGTTGCGAACCGGTCTAGTAATGAAGCTTGAAGATGGGAATGGGCTGAACTGGGTGGGAGGTGAGGTGATGAAATATCCGTGAGGACAGAATGGGGCTGATGGGCCCAGTGAGTGGCATGAAGCGTAATGTATGGGGAAAAGCAAAGTCGTGACATGGGGGGTGAGGTACCGACCTTACTACCCTGACGACAAACTTTCTCGATCTGCTGCTAGGATGCCGCTGTTGAGATAGATGGGCGGGCCAAGGATGGAGCAGGCGGCGTTTTCTGCTAGGGTACAGGGGGCGTGGACAGACGACTGGGCGTGCGCACGGGAAAAGGCGTGGTGATAGCAGGGGAGTGGGTGGAGGGGGTGCAGATGTCAAGGTTGGTGGGCGGGATTGTAATTTTTTGGGGGGCATGGAGATGCAAGGTAAACCGACCAAGCAGGAAGGCTGGCAGGGTATTGGACTGCATCCGGCCGGTCGACGAGTGACAAGCTGGACAGGCTTGACCATGGTGTCGTGGTTGGCTGGGTTGGATTAGATTCGCGGCGCTGGGAGGGGGAACGTTCGCCGGATGCGATGGCCTCCGCCGTGTAGTGGACGATGGACGATGAAGCGACCCATCATCGTCTCGCTCGTGCTCAGTAGCTAGCTACCTGCTACCTGCTACCTGCAGCGGATTAGCCTCTCCCTCCAGACCACTACTGTATATGTGTCCCAGCCAGACCAACGCTCCATCGACTAAGTGCCCTCGGCGGCTCGCTGCCCCGGATGCAGTGGTGCAGTGAGACTAGTGTCACGGACGGCCAGGACCGCGAGGTCTCAGAGCTGCCTGCACCTGCACCGCCCGGGAGACTGGTGCGAGACGCATTGAAGACAGCTGAGCGGGCTTCCCGGGCCTCGCCGCCCCATCTCAGGTGAAGCAGCGTGAGGAAACAAAACAAAAGGCGCCTGCCAATCTCTTAACCGTCGACGGGAATCGTGATGGACCCAACTCAGCGGCCGAGCACCCAGCATCCGGCAGCTGTCAGTTCAGTCGACCGACCCACCACCACGCGTCTGTCTGTCGCTCGGTCTTGTTTGAATTCCTGCCGCGACGGCTCGAGTCGGGCAGCCACCTTGCCCGCCATGCTGTCAGTCTCTCAAAATCTCCATCAGCCATCCGACTATTCGACATGATGTCGAGATGCAGCAGCTGGCGAGGTGGGTCGTCTGCGTATGTGAGGGAAACCACCGTCGTCAAATCCGGCGCTCTCAGCCATCCAAGAGGCAGCTTGGTGGAGTGGCTTGTCATCGTCGGTCGGTCCATTCTGGCCGGACCTTGCCGTATACCAAGCCACCAGGCCACGCCTCATCCAGCGCCTCTGTAGCCCCTAGCTTCCCATTTTAGCTTCTGGCCTCCAGACTGCTCTCGTCGACCCCGAGTCACGCAAGAGAGCCGTGAATGTCGAAGTAGAGTTTGATCTGGCTCTAATCGACAACGCCTACTCAACTTCGTTATTGCTTAATCCGTCCATCTTGCTGTATATCGGTCCATTCGTCGGCCTACGGCCGATCCACCAAAGGCGCGAGAGGGGATTCCACGATTGACTCTTGCCCGGCCTCGAGCTTCGTCCGCCCCCTGGATCTTGCTGGATGCTCCAGCCACCGTCGGCCACGGACAATAGACAGTTAAAACCACAGCAGCGGACGGATGGGGGGAGGGCAATCGTGGATCGTGTGTGAGTGTGAGTGTGCGAGTCTGCGTGTGAGCTTGTTCCAAAGTGCCCAGTGCTCGCCGTTGCGGCTTCGCATCCTCATTCACCGTCACCATCGCGGCCAGCGTCAGCGCCATCGCGCGGTGCAGGCCTAGCTGGGGTCGGGGACCGGGGCCGGGGGTCGAGGCAGGGCGATCATCGTCAACGGGTGGCTGCTGGCCTGAGCCACCTGGTTGGGATCGTCGTGCTCGGTCGGATCTGTGGAGGCACTTCCGTTTCCGCTTCAATCGCGAGGCTTGTCGGTTGGGGCGCTGGATGGTCGGAGCAACAGGTCTTGTAGGTAGGTATCCTTGGCACGGTCTGCGCTGAGGTGGTGGAATGCTTGCCCGCAACAAAAAACCTGAAGAGGTACGCCATCGTTGCGCTGTGTACATTGCCCATTGCCCTCCATTGTTGTGCATGAGGTAACGTGCCATACCTGACTCGCCTCGCACGCCACGGTCAAAATGAGGCCTATTGCCAGCCCATCAAGAACAATTGAGCCGTCATTTCCCCCAAGCTACAATCACCTGATATTGCCTGAATTCTTGGTCCGCCATGGCACAGCACAGTACAGCACTGCTTAGTGTAGTATGGCATGCAACTCTGTACACAATCGACGGCGGCCACCAAGCTCAGAAAGATGATGCTGAGTGAGATACGATGCCAATGTCGCCCTCTCGTTCCGTTCGCAGCGCAATGCAGTCTCGGGTGCCAGCGGCAACCAAAGACGTCGCAGTCGCAGTCGCTGGGGCATGGCGGGTTGCAGTCAGTACTCCGGTGAGGAGGTTGAGATGCACAGCATGGCGCTGTCACCTCACTCAAGAGACTGCAACTGACATTTTGAGATATAACCCTAACTCACACCATTCTGCAGTAGCTTGACTGTGAGTGAACCGTAGCCAACGATATTGACAAATTGCCCGGAAGACACAGACACGGCATGCCGTCGTCCATGCCCATACTCATGCAGCACAAGCAACCGCAAGCACCAACGCATACTTGCACACCCACGCCAACTTGCACGCCAACTTGCACGCCCACGCCCACGCCCCCAGGCCTGTCTTGCAACCTGCTCTGCTTGCGCTGTTCTTCCACCCCCCCCCTACCTCCCGCGCTGTGACACGCCCCTGTTCCGGCACGAGTCAACCACAAGGATCGCCGGGCGACCAGATGACGCTGCTGCCAATAGTCTGCATCTCCGCCCCAGCGGTAATGGACCCCCCTACCCGATGGCCCCTACGGCCCCTAAAAGCAAAAACCGTTGTGGCGTCAGGCTCCCTCTAGCCCTAAACCAACCTCGGACAGGCCAAGCGAGCCCGGCAACGGTTTTTCAGCTCAGCTCAGCTCAGCCCTTGGGCTTGTGCTGGCCTGTGCTGGCCACAACTGGTTCACGGCAGCGTGGTTCAATCCCGACCTGTCATCCCCTGCCCTTTGCTTCAGCTGGCTTGTTCATTGTTGGCGCCCCGTTCAAGACACAGCTAACTCTTCCGGGGAGGCTCTCATGACTACGACTGACGGGTAACGGGAGACTCATTTGCGCATCATGGCGCAATGCGACGCCAATTTTTGTGACAAGGGAGTGGGGTTGAGCGATGCATCGATCCGGATGTTTGTCGTTGTCGCAGGCTGGCAAGCCAATCAGTCATATAGCCTTCCTCCGGTCCCTTTGCTTGTGCCTTGTCTGTATCGTATCTTCTGTAAGTAGGCAGGTAGCTTGGAGCCTTTTGTGTGTGTGCAGTGTAGTGTATGGCGTGAGCAAGTATGTAGGTAGCCATGACTGTAGGACCAGCCGGTCTGACGGAAGTACCAATGAACCTCCATGCCTACCCTACCTCCTTGCTGTACTTATCTAAGTAGCTAGCAACTCAGGGTATCTAATAATTAAAAAGAAAAAGTCATATAACTCGCGTTATTCTTCAAAATCCCATCCTACACATGATCTCTGGTCATGTGTGGGCATTCTATCCACCCTCTCTACCTGAATCAAAGGGCCATTATAGAAGCAGGCAAAGAATCAATCAATCAATCAAGAAGTCCACCATGTCCACCACGAGCGGTCCAATCCGTACACGCCAAAACTCCCTCCCCACCCATGTACTGGAGAGGCCAAGCCTCCCTTCAAATTGTCCTCCATCTAGCTCTCTTGTTCATCCATCCGTCCTGTGCATACTGTGTTTTGGTGATCACAGCACACTCAGCAGGGCAACCAGCACAACGCCTGGGTCATCCCTCATTCTGTCACCATCTTCGCCTTCATAGATGAATATCTCCACTCTCTCCCGTAACCCAGCGTCGCCAAGCTTCATCGTAGGCCATTTCCAAATCGGAAACCCAACGGCGAGTATCGAAGAGTCCACAGCGCCATCGCTCATTCCAGAGCAGTTTTCGCATTTCAGCCAATCGGCCATGTCCCTCTCCATATCCACCATCCGCTAGAGTATAACTGAGTCCGCTCGCCAGTCGGACAGCCCTCTGCTCATACTCTGATTCATCTCCAGCAATGAGTTCAGCAGCAACCTGCTGGCCCATGGGAGATTTGGGCAGCGCTCCTTTGAGGATCGATGCCGCCATTCGGGAGCACATCTTGTAAGGGTACCGGGGAAGCGTGAGAAGGGGTGTGCTCGACCACAACACGTCTGCCGCAGTAGTGTGCGCGTTGCATTCTGGCGTATCCAGGAAGAGATCACATACCCGTGCGCGTGATATGTGCTGACTCTTGGGTGCAACGTCTGTGAAGATGAGACGGCTAGCAACTTCAGACCCAGCCCATGCTTTGGCCGTGCGTCGTAGATTATGTTCTCCAAGCTCGGGAAATCGTAGGAGCCAGAGAATTGCTTTAGGTACCTGGGCCAATATCCGTAGCCATGATCGGAATGTTGTGGGTTCAATCTAAATTTGGTCAATAACACCGCATGTGCAGAGTCGAGGGAAAGTAACTTGCCTTGTATAGTTGATTGAAATTTCCCATGATAATAATGTCATCTGGCAGGGTTGGGAACAACTCCTTGCGCATTTTCCACCGACGTTGTTGCTCTTCTTCCCACGTCACTTGTCGCTCGCCTGCTTCAGAAGATTGGGCATGATCGCAGCAGAAGAAGGTATCGCGACAGAAAATAATATTCTCAGAATACATCCAATCCTCCCCGCCGCCCTCGGTGTCATCGTGGAATACATCTTCTACTCCAACGTTGGAACGCCAAGGCCGAAGTGTCTCTGGCGGAATAGCCGTGCTATCTGCAAGGATGTAGTCGCACCACTCCGCTCCCAGCGTCCCCGCAAATCCCATGAAAGACATTTGTATGGGAGCTGGACGAGCAGCGAAAATTTCGTTCCGAGCTCCTCTGGTATAACCGTTCAAGTTGACGAGGATATGTATTTCATCCTTGACGATTTGTTCAACCAACTTGTCCGAAGTCCAGCTGCTAACGTCTCTAAACACGGGGGCTTCTCGTTCAATTTGTTGGCGATGGACGGATTTGTCGCTTGCCGTGGTAGCATAGCAAAAGGCCCGGGCACGTTGTGGATTATGGAGCCCGAAGACAGATTGCATCCTAAGAATGAGGTCAGATCAGTTACTTCGTAGTTAAGAGAAACCTACAGATGAGCCAGTGGATGGTTATTGAAGTCCGAAGATAGATAGCCCACATTTAGATGAGGACTAGGCGGTGGAGGTGGAGGGTATACTGTTGATGGGATCCACGGCAAACGAAGGGTCGAACAAGATATCCGAACTGCGTTGCGTTGAGAGATTACTCGAATGTCCCTGGCGGAGAGTGGACATGTAAACGTGTGGAATGGAAGAACAGTAGGAGCTGATGGAACACTGAGGCTAGGGGGTAATCGAGGTCGTGAGTACGGTGAAGCCATTTCGGCACCCAATAAGTAACGATGGCGGTACCATTTCCGCTGTATAGCTTGGGTAGCACGCTCCACAAGACGTACGATGCGTGAACCTTCCCAAGGTTTCCCAGCCCAGTCCCGCAATGCCTTGTCAAATTGGAAGGAGTTTGTTGAACAATGAACTCTCAATTGTTCAACCAAAGGTGTGATAGTTTTGTCTTCGAGGATACCTCTCCCCCAATAAGATGCTTCGTTCAGTTGTTTGCCAATTATCTGAACAACTCGACTAGTAAGACCACTTTCATGTCCCAAAGATCTTGCATCGACCAAGAGCCCTTGGTCATCAACGTGCCAGCGGTCATATTTTCCGGATTGGAGAATAACACCACCGCGGCCTCTCCAGTCACAGACAGAATTCAAAGCGGTCGACAAACCGCATACTGCTTCGGCAAACTCTGGGTTGGAGTTGACAGCTCGTTTGTAGTATGTGATGGCATCGTTGATACGACCTCTGTCCTTGACCGCGTTGGCCAAGTTGGTGAGTGCAATGTCAAAGGTTCCATCACAACAAACAGCCTGTTCGTACATTTGAATAGCCAAATCCAGCTGCCCAATGTCTTTCAAGAGACTACCAAGATTTGTATGCAGGTGCACATGCTTGGGGTCCAACCGCAGCCCATAGTGATAATAGGCCAAAGCTAGAGCAAGCCCACTACCGGGAATTATGCCAGGGATATTTGACTGGGGAAACATTTCCACATTTGGTGCTCTAGAATTCGATGTGGATTGTTGTACTCCTGCAAGAAGGATTCCAACGTTGTTTGCCGTTGAAGGACTTTCTTGGAGTGACAATGAAAGGTAATAGAGCGCCAATATGTCCTCAACGCCAGAGGGGCGTCGCAGAACATGTGGGCTCGCACTTCCGGTCGACAAAGCATCTTGGAAGATTTTAGCAAGGGATAGTAAAGAATTACTGGTTGTTTGCACTGCGGCGCGCTTTGTAGTGCCTTCAGATACATATCGAAGACCTGGGAGATCTCCAGTGCCACCAAACACGAGATGTGCCGTATGGCGAGCCCTTTCCGGGGGTAATAGCAAAGGCTGTTGAAGACGGTAGTGATGATTTTGGGAAGCTGACGCTGGTTCAGGCGGGCGCAAAACTGTTTGGATGTGACGAACGAGATCCTGGATGCCAGTCATTCGACGACCGACACTAATCAAAACTGCCTCTTCAAAGGCTTCTGATGCTCCTCGAATTTCTTTGAGGCTGTAAAGCATCGTTCCCTTGGCATGGATAAGGGCAAGTATTCGGCCGTTCTCAGACCCAGGAATAGCATAGCCACTCGATCCAAAGCCTGGGGACTCTGCTTCACGTCGTGGAGGAGCAACTTTGTGATGCTGCACCTGTTTCAAGTCAGCAATTCGGAAATTATGAGAGATGGTAGTTTCAGGAAATGTCTCTTGGGTATTATCGTTGGTTGGTAACCGAGTGGATTGTACGAGGCCGGTTGATGATAACCTCAACGCTTGCTGCACATAATCGATTATCTCAACAGCTTCTCTGCTTCGTTGTTTGTATAGGAGCCCGACAAGGTGTTCGGCAGCTTCCAAATAGCTGGGCTGTACTCTGACGGCTCTAATCCAGTGTTGCTCGGCCTCATCTTGGCGATTGAGGCAATACAAGGCGGCAGCCATATTTGTGATTGCCTCGACGTGACTGCGACAGAGTCAGACACCATGGAACAGCCACTTGACAGTTCACTTGGGACAAGTCTTTACCTCGAGTCAAGAGTAATGATCCTCGAGAACCATTCCAATGCTTCTTCATATTGTTCCATTCCATAATGCAGACATCCTCCAAGTAACATGCCGTCAATCCAGTTCCAGCCGCTTTGTTCGCAAAGGTTGTTGAGCATCTCGAGCGATGACTTTGCCATGCCAAAAATCGATATTTTGGCCCCGGAAAAGGAGTGGTTAAATGATCCCAAGGTCTGGGTCGTTAGGTGGCTTGCCAGATGGTAATTCGATCCAGCGCGTCTGTCTGAGTACCTTGATACAGATCTCCCCTCACTCGTAGCCAATGTTTTTAAGAAAGGTTTCGGGGGTTTAGGATACACCAGCAACCTTGCCGATGCACCTAGGCCAGAATTCATTTTGGAATTTGGAGGCCTTCTTGATGTTTGTAGATATGCGATAAGATCCATGTAGCTCCTGTGAGCTTGTGATAGCACCTTGTCACGAAACCCCTGCTGGGACTCATAACTGGGAGGGGGCGGGTGGTGCTGGGTATTCCTTATACCACGACCCAAGCCCTCAACATTTGTACGCGCAGGGGGTGAGAGGCCAAACGAAGCATCTTGTTCGAGAGTGTCATCAAAGGGCGGGCGCTGCAGATATTCGGATCCAACTGTGTGGGTCGCGAGCCCGAAATCTCGCTGGGCCGATCTGGGCAGGTTTGTCCCGCAGGGATGGATGGAGCTCCCGTGATTCCAAGGCGAAGGCGTGATTTGCATCGGTATTTGTCCGAAAGGTAGAGAATCGTTCATAACTACTGGGGGCGGGCAGAATGCGCGAACGTTGTATTCGTTGGCCCTCAAAAGTGGTTGATAGAGACTAGGAAACATGCCCGAAGCGTCGAGATATGACGCGGACTGTTGTCGCCCAGAGGGGATGGTGTTGTGAACACTCGGTTGGAAGGCGCCATGGTGTAGTGACATGCCATTGTGAATCGTCCATGACACATTTCCCGGATGAATGCGCCTACCGTCATCCTCCAGCGCCAGGCTGCTGGGTGAGGCTGGCTGATGGTGGCCAGTGGTCAGACCATGGGCGCGAAGCGAGAGGGCTGGCGGGGCTGTCGGAAGGAAGGGCGTCGATGTCACGGATCTTGGTAACACCAGATGTTTTAATGGTGGCGGGCCATGCGAGAGAGGAGTGGGCGATCCATCGTAGCCAGCATCGACGGTGCCGTTCGGAGTCTTTCGGCGAAGATGATGTTCGGGATGTGACGGGTAAAGGGAACTTGAGGGAGCGGGGTGTCTTTGCGGTTGGGAGGTCCTGATGGGAAACGTTTGCTGATACAAGAGAGTGCCGTCTCGCGGGTAGGGGTTGTTGGACAACGCAGCATCGTTGATTGGGAAGGGGGTGAAGACATCGAGATTCGATGGAGGCGGCGTCACCGCGGGAGGGGGCATCTGGAGAAGAGGCAACATGACAACGGGGTATCAGAGGGAACAAACAAAAGCGGGGAATCCAAACAAGACAACGCTGGTATATAATGGTCGTGCATGGCCTGCTGGTCAAGTAGCATGGCTAAGAAAAGGTCGTCACTGTGGGATGATGAAGCCGATGTTCAGGTTTGCTGACGGACATTTGGGGTTGGCTGCATGGGCGAGGACTAGGCCGACGCCAAAACACCGCCGCCACCACCAGGGCAGCAGGACTCCTCTGCCCGTTCCAGCTGGCAGGTCGTCCGTATTTCAATGATCGCTGCCACGGGATCAGGACAGCAGGCCAAAATGTCAGCGCAGTTGAAGTAGAGGCAGCGTCGGAACGGTCGGTGGAGTGGAGCCCAAGTTTCGCATCAAAAGCGGGAGGTCGCCGCCATGCTCTTGGAGGTGGAATCCGTAGTGCAAGGTGGTACCTTAGGTAGATTAGTGGAGTTGAAAGTGTGAACGAAGGCCGGTAGGCACGGAGGCGGGAGAGGATCCACCAGAAGAACGGCATCGCTGAGGTAAGGCGCCTGGCGCAACACGCCTTGTCGCAATGGCTGGTCGAGGGTACGTACCATGACCTAAAATATTACACCCCCGAACATGCGTTGAGCCTGAATACCTCAGGCAAATACCGATCAAACGCTCAAACGCTTTGACAATCCGCTCAGAGGTAAAACATCTCCAGTACTTCCAATGACGTTGCCACTCACCACCATGGGCGGCTAGTGCGTTTTCTCAACAGATTTAGGCTTGCATACATACAGGATCCGTAAATTATGACCGGACCGTGCATGACAATTCCATCAATGCTAGTGAAGACGTATGTTGGTGGGGATAAAGCCTGTCCGCTAGACAACTTGAATTGTGCTCTACACAAGGCCGCTTGGTAACCGCCCACCTTGCCATTGGTGGCAGGATTCGCTACGTTCCTAGGATGCTAGACGGGATGATCTACGTGCAAGACCATTGACGTTTCTGAATTAATCCAGTTACCGACTCATATTCGGCATCCGGAGCAATGAGAATCAGCTTTGTCTCATAATCCAACATTATCAGAATCAGGATTAGGGTCAGGTCTGTAAGCCGTGTTGATGGACCTCGTCATTCATGGCGGCGAAATACCGGAAGGCCGCGGTGAGTATAGGGCTCAGTCACTTGATCTACCTTGCACAAAAATAGAAATATACCACGGGGGATTGGTACACCTCAGAGTGAGTCAAGGGTCGAATTTGGCGTTTTACATTTCACGCATAGCATTGTTCACCTGCACATGAGAAACCAAGTTTTAAGGGGGGGTATAGCACTTTGTTTTTTCTTCTCTAAGTGCAATTCTTTTACTCCTCGGGAACTATGAATCTGGTTAGTTGTGCGGCTTGAAATATGGACGCGAAACTCACTATCAATCTCGCCGCTGTCAATGGCTTCGATGACGGCCTGAGGGGCCTTGCCATCGACCTGGCATCCGACACTGTAGGCAGTTCCCAAGATCTCCTTGACAGTTCCCTTGAGCTCCTTGGCGAAGGACTTGAATCGCATGGTGCGGGCGATCTCAATGATCTCGTCGAGGCTGACAGACTTGTTGTGCTTGATGTTCTTCTCCTTCTTGCGGTCGCGCGGGGGCTCCTTAAGAGCCTTGATGATGAGGGAAGAGGCGGTAGGAACAACGGAAACAGCAGCCTGGCGGTTCTGGATGGTGAGCTTGACAGTTACGCGCAAGCCTTTCTGTTTTAGTTGTTAGTCAAGCTCCACGAAATGTTCAGCGTCGATTACGAACCCAGTCACCAGTAGCCTTGGCAATGTCTTCTCCGACCTTCTTGGGCGACAGACCCAGAGGACCAATCTTGGGAGCGAGAGCAGAGGAGGCACCGACCTCACCACCAGTGGCTCGGAGGTGGATCACTTTGATCTCATTGGGATCCAACTTGGGAGCTGTAGTGAGTGTCAGCAACACTCATGCGCATACAAACAGTAAACTTACGCATTTTGAAGTTGTTTGGGTCGGCAGAGGCTCGTGGTTTGCGTACCGGGCGGAGATTGACGAAGGGGTGGAGGGAGAGGGAAGAAGTTCACTAGTTCACGAAATATTAAGATAAAAAAAAGAAGTGTGTGCCCCACCAATCTGCCCTAAAGGCCAGGTTCCGGCTGCAGGGGAGCTTAAGTTGGGAGCCTCAGGCAGCCTTTTTTTCTGGCAGACGCATCACGTGATGATGGATTCATTCCAATTGTGACATCAAAAGCGATTCGGCTCACGTCTATTGCTGCTCTACACATAATTGTAAACCTCTTCCGACATGTTTCAGAAGTTGGGGTTTGAATCTATTACCTCCGTATCTCCAACTTATTATTTGCGTGATCGGGCTGACATTCCATTTGCCCATTTGTAATGCAGAAAGATACACACACCTTTCTGCTTCTTATTGTAGCCAGTGTGGCTGGAATACTTTCCAGTGGATCCCGAGACGTGAAATCAGACATGCCATCCGCAAATCATAAAGCCCGATGTTTAAGTTAACTTAGTTAGTGCCACTGACAGCAAGCCTAATTGAAAGGATAATTAGCACGGAGAACGTATCAAGATATGGGTTCTTACTTCATAAGATGATCCATGAAGGTCTGCAGCGACACGTCGTCAGTGAAGATGGTTTGCGCCGTGGTAGCTCCTACGCCACCGTACGGACCGGTTGTATGGGTTGTTGACGGGTTGAGCTTAGACAGCAAAAATCGAGCTTGCGATCCACCAGCATCGCAGACAATAAACCGAGGCAGAGGGAATCTGTCAGTGATGAGGTCCTAAAAAGAATTAGTGGAATGCACTCATGTGTTTATAAAATTAAAATTAAAAAGGCAAGGATTACCCGGGCATCTTCCTTTGGTTGCTCTAGAAGGGTGGAGAAGTTCTCGTAACCCTCCTGGTCCTGATATCCTGCTTTCCTCCACTCGGCGATTGTTTCTCCGTGGAAAATGAGTATGTGGAAAAATGTATCCAAAAGTAGCACATGGGTAGGCTGAATTGATGCCGAGTCCAATAAAACAGGCTGTCCGCCATCCTGGTCGAAGGTGTACGAATCAAGAGTTGGCTGTATCATAACCAGCGAATTACTAACATCTTCGTGGTTCAGAACATGACGGTAGAAGGCCGTCTCATCAGGGGAATTGTTGAAAACCTGCAAGAACTGGCTTCGTCGAAGATGGAACATGAATTGCGGGTATAATGTGAAGTTTTTCTCGAGTCTGAACGAGGATGGATCATCCTTGCGATAGTCCGCAAATCGCGAACAAAGGCGGATCAACATTCGGTCGACCCATCGCAGAACGTCTGGGCCGTCATCCACTTCTGCTTTGAAGACCGCAATTCTAGACATCAGAACCGCGGCAGCTTCTTGATCGAACGATTGGGCAATTGCTGGATCACCAGCCGGGCTACTTAGGTTTCGGGCGATCGTTGTTACTCGAAGGTGAAATTGTCCGGACGAGTGCTGATAATACGTCAAGAACTGCATCATGCCTTTCTGCGGTGCTTGCTGGTGAGTTGCAGGACCTTGTCCCGCAATTTCGAAGTAAATTCCATAACTTGACTTGGGGTCAATACCACACATCTTCCAAGAGCAAGTATTACCAATACCACATTCCGTTTCTCCCACGGAAATTGACTTTTTGTTAAGGGAAACAGCATGGCCAATCAATCCAGTAACTTTGAGTTCTTTTGTCGTAAGTACCTCAAGGACACCGTTGAATCCCATTAAGAGGTTATCGTCTCCGTCCTTTTCAAAGATTCGTACAAATGACTGCTTGAACATTGATGATGTAAAGCTGTCGGTGAGAATCATGTGTCCACCCGTCGAATTGCAGAGTCCCTTCATCTCCAGAAGACCAACCTGGTCAAGACAACCAGCAAAAATGTCAATAATGTGGCCGTTGTGTGCCGTGCGCTTAGCTAGGTTATCGTAGAACTAGTTCAGACGTCAGTACATGAGTCATCCGATTGACACGTTTCAGTGAGCCTCACCTTCAATGCCTTCTTGTAATATTTGACATTGTCTCGGTCGATGTCGTGATGGGAACGAATTGGCTCCCTCAGCTCAGGGCCAACCACCATGCCGGGTCCTTCCGTTGCAGGGCCACCAGCAAACAACATGATACGGCCACCCGCATTCTGGAAAGATGATTCCATGAGGCCAACAGCTACGCTAAGTGCCACGCCGGTGCATCGAAGGCTACGGCGATCATTTGCGACAGGCCAAGGGTCCTTCTGGAGTCCCTCGAGGGCCTTTGTGAGTTGGAATTCTGCCTGCTGGACAGGGAGAAGGAATCGCGAGGCTGGGCCAGTGGGCATTGGGCGGCCAGGCTGGGGCTGCATGCCTGGTCGTAGGCCAGAAGTAGAAAGGCCAAGCATTTCTTGAACTTGCTTGGCTGAATATTCCTTGCTTCCTCGGAACACATACGACTTGGCGCATTCTTCGTAGCCAATTTCGTGAACATGAGCCTTCCAGGTGGTTAATAAACCATTATCATATAATAGACGGGCAATTTACCATAGTTCCGTAAGTAATAAGGCCAACAAGGGCATTCTCGGGAAGCAAGCTCAGACTCATTACCAAAGACTCCTTCATGGACGACAAACTGTCGGCTTCTTGGCACATATCAACCACATATAGAAAAATCGGGGGAGCAGGTGCTGGTCGAGACAATCGATACTCGATGGTTGTATTGGCGGGGTGGAGTTCAGGAGGGATAGCGTTGGCGGTGATATCTTTGTAGTGGGCAGGAAGCTGGTTCCTTGAGAGGCAGAAAGGGCATATCCAGACTCGAGCGCGGACATCAACCTGACTAGATACAGCATTAGCATGGTTGAATAGGGGCAAGCCCGACACTGCATTCGTACCAGAAAGGGTTCAAGACGGAACGACAAGGCTGCTTGCATGTTACAGGTTCAAAGTGTAGGAGGGGAGTGTCCGGCTTCTCCTTCAATGGTGTGTAGAGGGCTCCAATGGGCACAACTAGTCTCGATGCCTCCTGGAGAAAAGTTAAACCAAAATCCTCTCGAAAATTTGGCCTACTTACCATTCGGGAGCTAGGAAAAACATTCCAGCTCAAGCGAACGCCATCGCGATCCTCCACTTCGCTCCATTGCTCCTTGAGAGCTTCATAATCCATCGCGGCCATCGGGTGCCAATGGAGAGGGCGCTGTTCTTGATTGGGATATGATGAGCTGAAATTTGCAGTTTCTGTCACGAACTCGGTCGATTAGTTTCAAGGATTCACCGGAAGGGGGGTATTTAAGTGGCAGGCAGCCAGAGATGTTCGTACGTAGTTGTCAACTTGGAGAGAAGACACGTCAGATAGATGCGGCAAGGTGGTTCAGGCATGGTGGGGAGCTAACAAGGGAGTGGACAGCTTGGCTGCCCCTTTATAGTGGTAAAGCTTGATATAGTAATAAGCGCCAGCCACATGCAAGCACGTTTAGAGGTGTGTGGCGGGGCAGGCCACAAAATGCACGAAATACGTTTAAATCCCAGCTCACTAGTACATTTTAGGTAACATTGTGTACCAAGTGACGATGTAGTCCTATCAACAATTCACAATTAGCATTCGGATGTTAGCTTTGATAACATAATTTGGGTGGCTATTGTTTATTTTACACTTGAATTTAGAAATCTCCATATTGTGCTGGGTTTTGGAGGTTTCTGTATTTGCGTTCAGGGAATGATTAATAATAAACATAGGTTAATTAACCTACCTACCTTATTTCAGGATTCGTTCCTAGGTGACACTAATTTCCTCGTACAACCATGTTCAGATCAAAGGCATCAAGACCCGCCACGCAGCGAAGCTCAGTTGCTACTTTAAACTCACACCGTACTGAACGAGAAGTTGATCCTTCCCATTCCTCACTATCGAGACCTCCCTCTGGTTCAATCTCGGGTCCCACGCCTGGTTATCTAGGCTTCACCAGTCATTCTACAGTGTTTAAGGAAACCGAACATAATCTATCATTACTTCATGGGGATGGACCGGAAGGAAGCGCAATTAACACTGCTCGTCGGGTGCCTCTGGTGCGTTTTCGCTCCCTTCCATTGCCAATTCAACAGGCATGTCTCTACGTTCTTGGACACTTGCCTGTCAAATCAAACGGACAAGTCACATTTCGCGACAATTCGGGTGAGCCAGAGGACTGGACTCAGATTGCCGTAGTTTGTATCGTCAAATCACTGCATATATCCTCCAAGGAACCTCTTGAGCGAGATCTGGATGCTGTCGCGGAGCAAATCTGCAATAACACAGCCAGAGAATTGCAGGATATTCACACCAGTGCAAGCGCCTGGATGGACCAGTTTTACGGTTCCAATCTGCGATGGGAGTCGCTTGGGCTACTTTTTGCATATCTAGAACGTATTTCGGAAGCTATTGGCGCACTAAAAAGCAGTATTTTTACTTGGATCCCCAAGAAACGATCTACACAGACTTCGTCAGCATGTCTTGGTTACTACATCGATATTTCCCGCCACTTTAGTGAAGGCAATGACCTTCTAATAGATATCTGTCGTCGAAAGGGCACATTGGAATTGTTGACAGCGGGGGATGCTAGTAAGTCCATATCCATAACCTCCGGTCACTCACTGGTCCTAAACTATCAGGCGCTTCCTGTTGGAATGCTCATGGGTTGACAATATCTATGATGACATTTCTGGGAGCACATGTACAGGAATCTACCACACCATACAAGCCTTCGCTATGCTCCGAACATAAACGACGAGTTTTCGCGCAGATCTTCAATAGTGACAAATTTACTGTGTCATTTACAGGCCGCCCGCCATTAATAAATCGTCACTATTACTCCACACCTCTCCCACTGGATGTTCCGGACGATGTTCTAATAGCGGATGGAGAAGTCCTCGTGGATGCTGTACGCAAGCTAGATGGGTATGGATGGAATACAGAGGGAAAAATATACCCAGCAACTTTGGTCCGCGCCCGGAAATTAATTGCAAACGTTTTAGACGAGGTGATCGAGATTGCCCTCGGTAGCCAATCTACTGTGACTATTGATCAACTACGGTATGATGAAATTTGACAATACGCTAAGACGAACCAGTTAACTCAAACAATATAGGAACATTAAGGCACGCCAACTCCAGATGATGGCAGGGTTTCCTGACAGTTTGGTGTTGGACCCCCGGGCACTCTTGGATCATAAAATCGAGATCGAAGTTCTATATGCAAGGATGCTGGCTTACTTAGGACATTTACAAAACCTGTTTTTTGTAGAAAGACTACTTCTGCGCAATGGTGCCCTAGACGAAGGAAACTTGCTACTCCCAAGTTTCGAAATGGTCCAAATAACGGTGTTTTTTTGGAGCCACAAAGATCAATTCGTTGAAGCACAGCGAAACTTTGAGTGGCTGGTACAAGAACTGTTGATTCCTTTTCTGCCTATATACTGACCGTTCTGCTAGCTCATGGCCTATGGGGCCCCTGGGGGAGGCATTCTCTGCCTTGAACTTTTGCAACCGTCATTTACTAGTACTCACCCCAGGGACTCACGATTAAGTCGCTCCACCATAATCCAGCAACTCAGTCTCCTTGTCGGGTTTCTAGATTGGGTTCGGCCATCTGCTCCGAATGCGGACCTGTGTGCGGATTGCAAGGCTATTATTCAGCGAGTGTTAGACCATCACTTAAATGCTCCCACCGGTAGTAACGGTGCACTTCAGAATCTGGATTGGAATTTAACGGGCCCTCTGGACTTCAACTTTGAGCTTCTCGGTTCTTTCGATTGGCTCCGCGCAGATGTGGTGTGGGGTGAAGGACAATAAACTCATTCTGACGCCTCGTGACTGGATTAAAAATGGTTACATACCTACAGCAGTTCTAGTTTGAGCCCAGTGACGGACCTGGTCAAACGGAAAACAAAGTTGGACCCGGATTGTCGATGGATTAAGGGGAATAGTGCCCATGTGCATATACAACCTCATTTAGTGCCATCTTAGCTAAACTTAATTAAAGAAGGGCAAATGTTCATTATTTGAGAGACATTTTCAGGATGCATAGAGAGATGCCCATTACATATCGGTTTGATTTTAGCTACAGGTCATACTTCTATGCCTAGGAACGAATTCAATAATTGTTAACAAAAAAGGAGACCTAGTCTTCTATTGTTTGATTTCAAATAGATCAAGTTTTCTTCTTGGGTGGCCTTTGATCTCTATACAACAATTGAAGCAATCACCAATATATACTTCATGTGTTTCACAGTGGGTGTTGTAGGAAGTTTTTTAAGGATGACAATGCATAAGACCCAAATGTAATTATCTTGGGTGTGAGCTGCTTGAAGTAAATAGGAAAGGAATCCTACTCTTGTTCTCATAGACCCTAATTTATAATGAGCAGTTCCCTCAGGTCATATGGTTATTTCGACCATACGGGACCAGTCAGCTACGGAAGTGCAGTTCTTGGGCCGAATAGACATAGGTGAGATCAGCCTCTACCACACACTCTTCAATCAATATCCATGTTATGCCATCGGGAGAGCGGCCCGAAATCAGCCCCACTGCCATGGACTAGGAACTAGCGAGGTAGCTGGCTCATATCGTTCACAGGTCTACAAATGCAAAGCATCATAAGTTGGAGCGGGGTGTGGTCGGGATTAGGGATCTCGGCGCCTCATGCTCCGTCTCGTGAATGGTCGGCCGGCGGGGGCTTGGCCATCGATCCGAGCAACTCGCGAAGGACAACTGACATTGCCATGGCTAGAATGACCCCGCCTGTCTAATGTTTGTGCCAATAATCTCTCATTTACAATATCAATTACGGACTAGCCATCCGGTATTGAACAATACGTGCAGCATGTCTGTGTTGATTGATGGAGTTTCCTCAATGCTCAACGGCTAGTTTTCATTTGCGGATGCTCATGTTCCGCTGCAGGTGAATATGGATTCGAGACACGGGGGATCGAATATAAAACTCACGACATAGTATGGCTAATTGAAGTCGTTGTCAATCATCAAGCCGCCCTGATGAAGTCCATCATTGTTACCCTCTCCGCCCTGCTGGGTCCTGTGCTGGCCCAATCACAAGCAGTACTCTACGCCCAATGCGGTGGAGTTTCATGGACTGGGCCAACACAGTGTGTGTCCGGTGCCGTCTGTCATTATTATAATGAATTCTACTCCCAATGTATTCCTGGTAAGTAATATTACAGTTAGGGGTTTTTTTTCATTTTTTCATTTTTTTTCAGGGGCATTTTCTGAGTGGTTCTACAGGAACGGAATCTTCGAGCTCAGTCGCAGGGTCTTCCACTAGGACCACCATGCAGACAACGACCAGGAGTGCTACTGCTACATCTCGGCCAACCAGCACCGAGTTCCCTTCCATCAGTGGAACCAAGTTTGTAATTGACGGAGAGGCCCGCTATTTCGCCGGCAGTAATTGTTATTGGTGCAGTTTCCTTCCTCTACAGAGTGATGCCGAGTTGGTTATGAGCCATCTGGCCGAGTCTGGGCTGAAAATCTTACGAGTCTGGGGTTTCAATGATGTCAATACAAAGCCGTCAGATGGAACCGTCTGGTTCCAGTATCTATCTTCAACTGGATCAGAGATCAACACGGGAAGCAACGGCCTTCGGCGTCTCGACTGGATCGTCGAGGCTGCAGAGAACCACGGAATCAAACTCATCATCAACTTTGTAAACAATTGGAATGATTACGGCGGAATAGCAGCCTACGTCAATGCTTTCGGTGGAGACCATGCCGGGTGGTACGTGAATGAAAAAGCCCAGGCGCAATATCGGACCTACATCAAGGCAGTGATGGACCGATACATCAGCTCGCCAGCAATCCTGGCTTGGGAGCTGGCAAACGAGCCACGCTGTCAAGGCTGTGATACTGATGTCATTTACAACTGGGCCACAGAAATATCCGAGTACATTAAGTCAATCGATCCAGCCCATCTGGTAACCTTGGGCGATGAAGGCTTTGGCCTTCCAGGAGATGGAAGTTACCCGTATACGTATTATGAGGGAGTTGACTGGGAGAAGATGCTGACAGTTAAGACATTGGATTTTGCCACATTCCATCTCTACCCTACCTCTTGTGAGTTGAGCTTACTGTAGTTATCTTGTCAAGTGGGATTTGTTTTTGACAATACGTCACTGCAGGGGGTGTCAGCACCGACTGGGGTAACGGCTGGGTTAAAGCGCATGCAGCGCTCTGTGTTAAGGCCGGAGTTCCTTGTTTGTTCGAAGAGTGTAAGCGTTTTAACAAGGTGCAAGCGATATTTTGAGCTAGTGAGCTAACTTGAAACTCAGATGGAATGACTTATAACCAATGCGCAATCGAGAGCGAGTGGCAGAAAACGTCTCTGGCAACTAGCGGGATGGCCGGTGATCTGTTTTGGCAATTGGGTGACACCACTAGCACTGGGCAGAGCCACAATGACGGAAATACAATTTACTTCGGAAGCGAAACATGGGAATGTCTGGTCACGGATCATGTCGCGTCAATTCCTGCCTAGCTTCTGGGCAATGAGGCAGGATGAGAGGTGCGGTTAAGGAAGCGGGCAATTGCAGATCATCTAAGATTCCTCCCCTTCTCAATTGCAAATCGGATCCCTTGGAAGCATAGCCGCGTGATTGTACCATGTCATCTGCTAAATATGAGCCTGCTGAGGCTTCGCGAATTCCTCGTTCGGGTAATTTAGGTACCTAGGTACTTGCTTAGCCAGCGCCCGGAAGAATTGCGCGCCGAAAGATTGCGATCGCGATCGCGCTTTCATTTCGTCATACTACTTATTACCAGGACCATCCCAAGAACCCTCTTCTTTTCTCCAGACTCCCAATTGTGCACGAGAGCGTCTTGGCATACGAAAATGGGATCGGCTTCTTCAAAGGTCACACGGGGCACGGCACGTAAATACCCAACTCGGGCCGGATCAGCGATTCCTTCAACGACGACACAGCGATCCCAGCCGATCGCAAAGGCAAAAGCGGCATCTCGAAGCGACGGCTCGAAAGACGACGGTAGGCCAATTGAGCCCATACGAATCTAAGAAGGAGACTGACTCTGGCTGGGGCTTAAGTAATCGTTGATGATGGCATGGATCCTGACTTTGCGTCATTCTCTAGACGCCTTCACTCTATGGGTGTCGTAGAACCAAACCCAACATACTCGCCCTCGTCCGCCGCGGCGCCCAACCTTGGCCCTACCGCACCTCTGGGGCCCTCATTCCCTCCTAGCCGAAGCAATCCGACACTTTCGGCACTCGAGGCTCGAAGAAGGTTGCAGCAACAGGCAGAAGAAGACATTGAGGCCATGGGGTGTGCAAATTCTCAAGGAAGGCGGTTCCTCGACATGCGCACCGTTGTAGATGCCATGAAGTTACGTGGCCACGGCATTTCTGATCGTGAAATCGAGTCCAAGCTGCGAATTCGCTCCGGTGTGTTGGAAAAACTTGGTCGAAGAGATGTTCTCTCCCATGTCACCAGTCCCAGTTAAAGAAAAGCATTTGTTTAAAAGGGATTCATGTCGATTTTTTTTTGGTTTGCCTATTAAAAAGGAAGAGCATTGTTATTGCGCCTATCCATGTTCTACGCGCTCCAATAATTATTACAAAACGCCAGAAAGCACATCTGTCCAGTCACCTTCACTCCAGATCCCCTGCATGTTATTCATTAAGCCGGGGTAGTATAATTTTTAACCCATCGTGTATCATCGTTCAGTTGATTACCAAGCAGCGTGTCCACCATCAATGCGGAGGTCGCTGCCAGTCATGAAGCTGCTAGCGTCGCTCAGGAGGAAGACAGCAGCACCACGGTACTCGTTGGGGGTGCTGAGACGACCAAGCATGTTCTCGCTGGCCCATCGAGCCTTGCGCTCAGGGAACTCGACAAACAGGTTCTCAAGCATCTGGGTAAGGATATAGCCGGGAGAGAGGGTGTTAACACGGATGCCGTACTGGCCCCATTCGGAAGCCAGGCTGCGGGCCAGCTGGACAACAGCAGCCTTGGAGGGGTTGTAAACCCTGGTTGCTTTGTTAGTGGGTAAGCAGTTATTGGCATCACGGGTATGGACTTACGGGGAGATCATTCCCTTGTTGGCAATGGTGCCGCTCATGCTGGCAATCATGAGGATGCTGCCAGGCTGCTTAAGGCGAACCATCTGACGGGCGACGGCCTGGGCAGTCATGAAGCAGCCAGTGAAGTTGATGCTCATCATGCGGTCGGTGTCCTCAGCAGTGTACTCGAGGGCAGGGGTCTCCTGGTTAATACCAGCGGCGGCAATGAGACCATCAAGTCGGTTGTTCTCGTTGGCAATGTCCTCAACGATTTTGTTAAGCTGAGCATTGTCACGGACATCGACTTGGAAGTATGTGAGAGAAGTTCCAAGCTCCTCGCGGGCTCGCCGGGCAACCTTGGCAAAGTGAGTGTCGGACTCGGGCTCACCGAGACGGTCAAGAGCATAGACTAAAGAACGAAGATCAGTAAGGAACCTGTGGGGAGTATCCCAGGATTGTCAGGAGACTAACCCTTGGCACCGGCCTCGAGACATGCCTCGATCTGGACAAGACCCAAACCACGAGCACCGCCAGAGACAACAATGACCTTGCCCTTCAGGCTGAAGTCAGGGAGGAGGCTACCAGCGGCGGCAGTAGCAGTCTGGCGAACGGGGGCCTGCTGCTGGGCTTCGGCCTTGGTGGAAGAGGCCTGTTGCTCGACAGTTCGGAGGGCGGGAGCAGACATTTTCGTGATGGTGGCGGGAGAGGCGTTGAGAGGGTGAAGATTGGAGTTGGTTATATTAAGATTGAGAGTGAGAGCGAAGATGAGGTTGATTGAGTTGTTGTGATTGGGATTGGAGCTGTGAGTGAGATGGATTGGAACTCAATGGCGAGGAAGAGGGCTCTTTTATATACAAAGCTTGCGGGTCGGTGGCCATCGTATCTGAGGTTCGGAGCAATGATAGCCGGAATCAAGAACGTCTGTGACTTTCCGGGGGGAGGTGGACGACAGGCACTCACACTCACACGATGCCACTCACACCTAGGCCTGGCTACGCGCATAAGCACAAGCACACACACTCAAATGCAATCACAAGGTGTCACGAGGCGAGGCAAAGAGTGGACTGGAGGCGGCGGAGCGTAGCAAGAACCCATCAGAGAGAGGGTGGGTAGAGGGGGCAGAGACGTGGTTGCAACGAGCACTAGGACGCTATCGATGATGCCGACGAGGCTCGGATTTCCTTCAACAGTTAACTCAGGGCCGCCGCCGCGGGGGGGTGTGGGATCGACGACCGGCCACTTCAAGGACCACACACCTTGGCGGGTGCTTGGGCCAATGCACGAGCCTTGGGCTGTTCTCGGGAGGCGTCGCGTCGTCCCGCGGGAGAGCCTAGCTCTTCTCTTGCTTGTCAGAAGGCAAATCCCATGACCTTTACGATGGGAACCCTTCGTTTCGGTGAGAGAGTGGAGGTGAGAGGTAACAACGCGGAGATGGGCTGGGGGGCGGTTGTGAGTGGGGGTGGGTAAATCAGATGGCACACTCAAACTGGCAGGCTGCATACATGTATTCTTCTTCACCCCCCCAGGGCTCTGGATTTGGAATGGCCGGCATGTGGGGCTTGGGGTCATGGCGCCTTGGCGGGAAAAGCCAATCCTGCACTCTCTTCCTCCCGGGTTGATGGCTGGCACACAGAGTCACGATGGCCTCCCCACGGCCTGGGACACGGCCAGACGGTCCCCCGAGATATGTTTCTTTTTTTGTTGAGAGCCCCGGACCATCTTGGGAGATTAGGCCACAGGGAGGGGGGCGGACCATGTTCATCGGCAGAGCTACAATTTACCGTTTACAATTGCCAATCTCTCCGTTTTCCGCCTACCCTATCGGAGACTTCCACCGGGAATGCGTGAGAAGAGGGGGGAGGCAAAGTTGCCCACCCATTATCCAAAGAGGGGTAAACAGAATTGTGTGTTGAGATGACGGTTACATGCTACACCCATCATGAGATGTTAGCAGAAAGTAGACATCCCGGATAGTTATAGCCACAGTGCTGCCCTGTGCCTGACGTGCTTTGCGGTGGGGTTGCGACGGGCAGGCCGTGATGCCAGCCAATTGACTGATGTGATTGGCGAGGCCGGGACGGTTGTTGCAAGGCGGTTTCTGGGGGATTTTTTTGTGGTTTCGCCTTCGCTCAACACCCAGGCCGAGACTGTTGGCAGCCTGTCGTTGAATCATGGACGGCTGCGCATGGGAGGGGTTCCAGTCCCCTCGCAGGTTGGACAAATCGCCATCTCCATCATGAATCTAGATAGTGTTCTTGGCCTCACCCCCAATCAAACAAAAAGGCTGTGATTGTAAGCGTCACACATGACGTTAAAAAAAACATCGCCATTGCCATCTTTTCCATCTGCCAGGGGACATGCCCATTGTTCATTGATCGCTCCCGACACGCTGGGAGATTGCCGTCTCTCTGACAGCGATCGGCAACGTCGGGGCATAACCGTCCAGACCCGGTGTCGTTGGTCAACAAAACGTCCACGTGACATTGGACGAGTGCTGCATCTTGGGTTCGCCCTCCCGCAGGTTTCGAGGCCGACGGAGGAAAAAAAGGAAGAAAAAAAGCTTTGGTGTGCGTGTCTTGTCTCTTCTTCCTCAGCAAATCAGACAATCCCAGTACGTGCATGCAGGACGTACATGCACGTACAAGCGCAAGGACGACACGACGCTTCTTTTTTTTCTTTGACCAATCTAGTGGAGCAAAATTCACCCGTATCTGCCGAAACCCGGACCCAGAAGGCAACGTGCCTTGATTATTCCCAAATAGGAAATCCCGGAGACGGTGTCATGGTTCATTCATCTGGGTTTTTGTCTTTTTTTATCCTTCTGGTGCGTGGTCTGGGCCAGAGCCTGGAAGCTTGCTCGAGCCAGCCCCCTCGGCTTGCAGCATCGGCCGATGCAAGCTTGACGCTAACAACTCGACTATGTATGTTGCTACTGTCTTCGGTTATCTCTTTTGGTTGGTGTTTATTTTGGGTGCCTTGCATGTTCAGGTGAACAACAGAAATTGTCAGCCGAATTGCACAGTCTCCACGGCTGTCAAGTCTCGTGATACATGTTGCCCTGGCCCGTGAGGCCTCGTTGTTATGCTCATACATGCCCATTCATTTCATTCAAAGTCATACTCCTTATTTAATCTCTTCGTCCAATAGGCCATTACGCGCCAAATATCCTTCATGAATTAATTAATTGACTCCTCATCTTGTACAATTCGTATAATATTCTACCAATGAATACAATGCCGCCACACAAGTCAGTCAAACTATAGGTTAGGCCGCAGGTCAACAGAGAGCCTCGCCTTCAGACCCACAATTGCATCCTCGTAAACCATCCCTTTCTCGCATGATCTTTCAAAGTCTGCAAGCTACCTCCATAAAGCCAGATGTGTCAGCCCAATGGAATTCAACTTAGAAAATAAAGCCCATTCGGCTCGACAAGGGAGTCTATCCACCAAGTGGCTAGACCCTGAAACCCCTTTCCCACGTGGCAATCACATTAAGCCCAAAGGCGTATGCCGCTGTGCTCTACACAGGGTTCCGGTCTCGGGTTGTTTTAATTAGATGCTCCTTGACCCATCGTGCACCAGATCAGATGAACAAAAAAAGACCCGAAAAAATCCCCCATGGATCGCTAATGCTCCCCAGGTATGCATATGCAACGGAATGCACCAAACAAAACAGCCAAACATCCCACATTTCTTCCTTCTCTTATTCAGACGGCAGCGATGCATATGGCGGTCAGTGATTGTGATTACGCACCCGCAATCCACTGAAATACAGTCATGGCCGTCGTGTAGACCATGGCGATGAAGCCCACAACCATCAGGACTATGTCCAGGTTCTTAACCCATTGTTTCTCCGCCACCCCTTTGTAATGCAGATAGGCCGGATAGATGTAAACCAGAGGAACGCAGGCAAAGCTGCCAATCAATGCAACGAATTTATCCAAGTCACTTGCCCCGACCATGCTAACCCCCACGCAGACCCCCACAGCAGCGGTTCTGAGAGCATTCTTCTTCCACTTTATGGCCGAGCTCTTCTTTCCCGTCGCCTGCTCTCCAAAAACGGACGTTTCGATGATACGTACAGCCGGGAACAGCTGGACTGGGTTGCCCGCGAGTACAGCCAGCGAGTACAGGAATTGCACCGCGTTGACGAGAGGTGAGTCTTGAGGATAGTTGGAAATAATCTGAATCTTTGTATTTTCACCAAACGTTGCATAACACAACGCTCCAACAGAGGTGAAGATGATGGTGATGATAAACATGACCAGGTATAGCAGGCTGCTGAACCGCTCCGGCTTCTTCATGCTAGACTGGATTGGCAAAATGAGCCCAATGCCCTCAAATGTGAAGATGGCCGAACCAATCGTAAGTGTAAAATCTGAAGGGTTGAACAGCTTGACCGTGGGCTCCAGTCCAACTCTGACCAGCGCTGAAATATCATAGTACCAGATGTACGTGAGACCAATCAAAATGAAGACATCGGCCAGGAGGGCGACGGGACCCAACTTGGAAATGTTCCGGATCAGGGCTAGCGGTATGAGGAGAATGAGCTGGAGGGCAATGAGCGCCGGCACGTCCAACGCCAAGGTATCCCTGCTCTTGGTCACGGCGTCGAGAAAAGACCATAGGTTCTGGGCCGTGAAGATTAGGCCGGCACAGACGAATCCAAGCTGGGAGATGACAATGGATGCCAGGATGATACTGCGGAACCGGGGGCCGACAATAGCAGCACCAAGCTCTCCGTAGCCCCCACCGTACCTTTCACGGCAGTCGAGAAGAAGGCGAAAGCAGCCGCAGTTGACTAGAGAAAGAATAACGAGGGTGAGGGACGAGAAGAGAATGCCACCGTTGCGAAAGGCCTTGGGTAAAAACATAATGCCTGTTCCAATAAATGCCTTGATCAGGGTAAAAAAAGTCTTGGTCGTGGAAGCATCGCCCCTCTTCAACACCCGCCTTGTACTCTTATTGCGGCCGAGAAGCGGCCTAAGTTCGGGTTGTTGTTCGGCCTCGACATCTGGACTGTCATCGATGGCGGATTCGTCCTCACTGTCAGTATCCTCGAGATCTTCGCCTGCAAAGCTACCATAAAGATCTAGGAAGTCGACGAAGTTCATGGCTACAATCGTGTAACCGCTCATGCGTCTCTGTCGGGCCCGTCGCCGCAAATAATGCCGTCGAAAGCCGCCCGGCTCACGCTGTTCAGGATATGACATGTCGCCATGCTCGCTCAAGGGCGGCGGCGAATGATGGGAAAATGTTGCAGATCGGCGTATTGAACCGGCGCGAGCCTTTATTTTGAAAATGTCGCGGTGCATGTCGCCTCCCTGAAGCCTGAGGGACGACTCTACCGGATCGGTATTGGATATGTGGTCAATACTGAGACCTGAGGCGGATGGAGCCAGTGTTTGGCCTGGCCCGAGGAGGCTGACTTCGGGGTCGGCGGAGTAGCCATCGGGGAGGTGTCTGTCGAGGATTTCGGCCTGTCGCTTGCCGTGCTGGCTGTCAACAGGACTGCCTGGCATGAAATTGTCGAGTGTGTCGGCCATGACGTCGTGAATGGGGCGAGTAGAGGCAAACGTGGTGTGATCGCGCGGAAGAAGAGAGCGACTGGTTCTGGGGCAATGCTACCCGTAGAGCGTAGGCAATGATTCCCAATACCCACCGCAAATTGTCGTAGGAGAGAGAGAAGCCATTCAAAAACAAGGCGAAGGCGGATGGGGAGGAGTCCTTCAAAAGAATGGCGTTGTAACACCAAGAAGTTAGGCGCAGCTTGGACGGAGTAAGCCTGTCGGTACAACCGGCCTAGTGTCGCTAGCGACGTTCACCCAGATCGTGGCTCCACACTGCAGCCTGCCTCTCTCGCCATTGCCACTGGAAAGTTTTTGAGATGGATACTGAGCAGTGCCATTATTGGAGAGCCAAAGCCCCAAAGCCCAAACCCAATGCATTTGCCCGAGAGCTTCCAATAGTGAGCCTCAATAGCCTCTTTTTGCTTTCGCTTGCCATAGTCCGATGGGCTATGAGAAGTCCTGTCGAATGTCGCTCTGCTGTCTCACCGCCCAACCATACAACGATCCCACAGCACGTGAGTGAATTAACTAATGAGGCGCGACCGCCACCCAGTCGAAAACGAATTGACTAGGTTATTTGGGCCCGAGCATGGCCCGGTTCACACGTCAACGAATTGCGGCGGCGACGGCAGTTTAGAAGTAATTAACCATCCGGGGTCAATGCTTGATACCTGATGAGTCAGGTCCTCTGTCTGCACAATACAGTTACTGGTCAAAAGTCTACGTCGGCGCGACGCGACCAGGTCCCCACTCCGACATAACCCTAACCACCCCTCTAACTTGCAACCTATATAACTTTTTATAATGATATCCGATTTATATGCATTTGGTATTAAAATATCTGGAAATTGTAGATATAGCAAGGAATTTAATTCTATAGCTAAAGGCATAATATTGGGTATATTAGTGGCTAGCTTTAGTCCTATTGCTATTATAAATATATTTAGTATAATATATTTAATTATTAAGTAAATTAAAGATTAATTTAATAAATTTAGTATAGTTAAGAATAAGAAAAGAATAGGATATCCTTAAGTACTTTTAAAGGCAAAGAAATAATATATTATATATATAATATATAAAAATTAATAAATTATATAGAATATACTTATTAATTCTATTAATAATTAAGTATTACCTTTAATAATCTATTAAATTATTAGATTATATTTTAAGTATAAATAAAAAGCAATAAAATACCTAAAACTAGATAAGAAAAAGATAAGAATTAGGCTTTATTTTTCTTAAGCTTAGCTTCTAGATATTAATAAATTAATAAAGGTATATATATTTAAAGTTAGAGGGGATATTAAGCTAATTATTACTAAGATTATAAATTTAGATAAGGTTTTAATTGCAAATAAATCTAGTAATCCTAATATATAATTCTTTTGCTTTCTATATAAAAAGTATAATAAGAAGTTTATAAATAAGATTAATTATATTAAGCTTATTATTTTAAAGATATATTAAGGTAAAATCTAGAAAGAAGGATATATATTACTTATTCTTATAATTTAGGATCTAATAGCTAAAAAGAAAGAATATACCTTTTAGAGTTATAAATTAGTACTTTATAATAGCCTCCTACTATATTATAATAGTATTAAGGTATTTTAATAGAATAATACTAAAATTTATATATTAAAAGAGATAATAAAATAATTATTTAACTAGGAAATTAAGCTCTTAGATTAGCTTTTAAACTTGCCTAATTTAAGCCCTATTAAGTATATTTAGGCTATTTTAAAATAGAACCTAAAGAAGCTATTCCCTTATTTAGGGGAACTATAAAATAATAAGGTAGATAAGATAGAATTCAAAAGGTATATTAATATTACATAGTAAGTAATCCCCTAAGAGTAGATTCTAAAGATCTTAGAGTTATTCCCTGACTAGCTATATGTATATATTTATACTAGGGGTTAGTATATAAAATATTAAACTATATAATAAGGGCTATCTATTGATGTATTTATTTTATAAATTGTATATTATTTGGCCTTAAAATGTGTTTATAAAGTTGTGTGGTTATAAACGTGGTGGTAGTGTGAGTGGGGTGCCGATGTAGACTTTTGATAGGTTACTGTACTATTATGCATATACAAGCTTTAACCTACATATGCATGTGCATTAGAATAACCCGGGCTATTGCATTTCCTGCTGTTTCCCCATTTAAAACAGAGTATCAAGGTATAAAAGTGATTTGTGTCCCCCTGAGGAGAGGGATAGCTTAATAAGGTAGTAATACCAAGGAGTATATTAAACCTTTAGACTTTTAAATCCTATTATATAATTATTCTTATACTTATAATTATCTTAGAAGCCTAAAAATAATATAAAATAAAAATTATAAAGCTTTTTCTAATAAAAATAAAATATAATAAAAAAATAGCTTTTCTAATAATTAGAATCAATATATTTTAATATACTTATAAATATACTTATAAATAATATTAATTAAAATATTTATATTTTAATATTATTTTATCTATAAAAGTAATATTTCTCCTAAATCTAACTTTATATATAGATATAAGATTTGATATTTACTGTAATAGCTTTTATTATTTAGCTTAATAACCCACTTTTCTATCATATGTCGGCCGGAACAATAATGTTCCGGTAAAAATCATTGCGCCAGCCGACCGCAAAAGGCTATCAATAGTAAGCAAAAGGTCCCAGCATAACTCAAAGCTAATAGCGCTAAGTAATAAAGGCTTGTAATAACCCCGACCATGACCGTGACCGCGAGCCTGAGCCTGACTGTGAATATGACCCCAAGGCCTCTAGCAAAGCCAAGTCCATGCGCTTACTGACTAGCTATAAGGCTAAGTGCTTAACAAATGCTCTTATAGTTAGAGGTTAAGGTTAATAAAGGCCTTAGGAGGTTAATCTATATTGCTATGGTATTAGTAAAGTAATTAAATTTATAGGAAAATATATTATAATATATAATAAAAGCTTAATAAGGCTATGGTAGCTAGGCTAGGCTTATGCTTTTAAGGAATAGTATATTAGTAATACTAAAGGAAGATAAATATATTATAGTTATAGTAGGGTAAGGTTTAGTAGGATATTAGCTTAATCTAGAGAAATTATTTAATAAATTAAATAATATTTTATAATATTTAGATTTACTTTTATAAGTACTTTTTTATATATATAATTTTAGGTATAAAGGGAAGAAAAAGAAGGAAAAAAAGCTATTATAGGAGAAATTTTTATTAAAAAAGTAGATTATTAAACTAAATAATAAAAGCTATTATAGTAAATATTACTTTTTATAGATATATATATTAAGAGATCTAAGCTATTAGTATTTAGCTTAAGAGATTTAATAATAAATTTATTAATAAAATAAAAGATAAATTATATCTAAGTAATAATCTAATTATTAAAATTAAAATTAAGCTTATTTTATAAAAGCTTAAGTTCTTATTATATTTTTATTATATTATAATCCTATAATAATTTATAGATTCTAATAAAACCTCCTTTTCTTTATTAGTTCCTTTTTTTATATTTATTTTATTCTAAATTTAATTATTTATATTAAATTATTAAGCTATTTATTATTACTATTTATATTCTCTATAAATCTCTTTTAAAAGTTATTTAAGCTAGATCTTTATTTTATAAATAATTAATAATTTAATATTAGCTTTAATATATTTTATTATTAAATAATAAATTTAATATTATTACTATTAAGGCTATTTTTCTTAAGTAGTTTATACTCCTAAAAAATAAGCTTAATCTTATTCTTAGAATATATAATACTTTAATATTATAAATAATAGATTTTCTTATTAAAATAGTATTTATTTATTATAATAAATTAGATATTAATAGCTTAGATCTCTTAATATATATATAAATAAAGTTGATTGTTCTATTGGTCAGGGCGAAAAGAGACTAACACTATAGTTGTTTAAATACTAATTGTATCCGCTCCCAGAATTGCCTGGTTAAGCCTCTTGCTTGTATTTTAACCAAACATAAATATATATATAAATATATAAAAATAGATTTAAGAGAAATATTATTTTTATAAATAAGGTAATATTAAAATAATATTTTAATTAATATTATTTATAAATATATTTATAGGTATATTTATAAGTATATTAAAATATACTAATTCTAGCTATTAAAAAAGCTATATTTTTATTATATTTTATTTTTATTAGAAAAAGCTTTATAATTTTTATTTTATATTATTTTTAAGCTTCTAAGGTAATTATAAGTATAAGAATAATTATATTATAGGATATAAAAGTCTAAAGATTTAATATACTTCTTAATATTATTATCTTTTTAAGTTATTTCTCTTCTTAGAAGGATATAAATTACTTTTATTAAGATGTAAAAGTAATTTATATCCTCCTAAAAAGAGAAATAGCTTAATAAGATAATAATACTAAGGAGTATATTAAACCTTTAGAATTTTAAATCTTATAATATAATTACCCTTATACTTATAATTATCTTAGAAGCTTAAAAATAATATAAAATAAAAACTATAAAGCTTTTTCTAATAAAAATAAAATATAATAAAAATATAGCTTTTTTAATAGCTAGAATTAGTATATTTTAATACACCTATAAAGGTGGTGTAGTGCAGTGGTCAGCGCGCTGTGTTTTTCACAGAGACCGGGGTTCGATTCCCCGCACCAGCCCCCGGCCCAGGGAAATAGGTAAAAAAGGGTTATTATAACTAGTCATTTTTCCCTACTAGGGTTTTTATAGGCAATAATTATAACTAAAATAATTGTAATATAAAGCTCTTATTGCTCCTTGTAAAATCTAACTAAATGCTAAATAAGAAA